>LPNX010836655.1:179262-280872 GCA_001517045.1 Pseudotsuga menziesii | reverse complement strand
ATTGCAAATTTATGAGCTTACCAAGCTCGGCAGGGAGATTTCCAGACAAAAACCCATTCCCAAGGCCAAGCACTATTAACTTTGACAGATTACCCAAATGTCCATGGGCACGATGGATTCAATTTTGACTGGAACAGTCTTCACCGTGGATTAACCTTGAACTAATCTTACTTTTTCCCATGAAATGTCATTGGAATTGGATGAGACAAAGTGATGAATCGGCTCTGGATTATAAAGAATCTAAGTATTGAACTGTATATTAAACTCAGTCCCAGTTCAGTGCCACACACAATTGACAAAAACACCACCACAGATAGGAAACCTATGATAGCCCTACAGCAAGATCCTTAGAAAACATATACCTGAAATTGCTATTATATTGCAACCATTCTATACAATGGGTTGGTGTCTTGTGGGGTTTTCTTTCAACGCATTTTTTTATAGCCTCCCTCTGTATCTCATCCACATTTTGGCACACCCAACCAAGCAGGCTTCCTGAGCCAATTGCTGTCTCCTTTGCATACCATTCGAGAAGTTTTGGTAGAAGTACCTTCCTGTTATTCTGGATGCCGATGCTTGCTAGAAGAAACTCCTTTTTAGCCATTTCCAGCTCATTGTACACATTTTTTTCTGTATAGACACGGACCTGTATATAAAACTGTGTTAGTGTACTTGGTGATAATACAAACACTTGATGAAAGCTGAAGGCATCAAGACTATGTTGTTCTTGAAATGGTAGCTGGCAATTTTGTTGTAGTTAACATTAAGGATTAACCTTGAACTAATCTTACTTTTTCCCATGAAATGTCATTGGAATTGGATGAGACAAAGTGATGAATCGGCTCTGGATTATAAAGAATCTAAGTATTGAACTGTATATTAAACTCAGTCCCAGTTCAGTGCCACACACAATTGACAAAAACACCACCACAGATAGGAAACCTATGATAGCCCTACAGCAAGATCCTTAGAAAACATATACCTGAAATTGCTATTATATTGCAACCATTCTATACAATGGGTTGGTGTCTTGTGGGGTTTTCTTTCAACGCATTTTTTTATAGCCTCCCTCTGTATCTCATCCACATTTTGGCACACCCAACCAAGCAGGCTTCCTGAGCCAATTGCTGTCTCCTTTGCATACCATTCGAGAAGTTTTGGTAGAAGTACCTTCCTGTTATTCTGGATGCCGATGCTTGCTAGAAGAAACTCCTTTTTAGCCATTTCCAGCTCATTGTACACATTTTTTTCTGTATAGACACGGACCTGTATATAAAACTGTGTTAGTGTACTTGGTGATAATACAAACACTTGATGAAAGCTGAAGGCATCAAGACTATGTTGTTCTTGAAATGGTAGCTGGCAATTTTGTTGTAGTTAACATTAAGGAATCATTGGCAGCATGTTGACAGAGAACAAAAATGTGTTAATGAAGTTACATACGGTAAAAATATGAGCTTGTATGACATCTTTTAAGACCTCAGATTTTGCAAGTATATTATTCAATATTTTTACAAACTAGCCTCTGAATACTTTGTACTATGTAGACATGATTGGAAAGCACAAAAGGAAAACCAGTAAAATAAGATCATGTTTCAGCTCATAATAAAATGCCATATACCGCAGGATCTGAGAATCCTCCACTGCAAAGAGCAAAGCAAACAAGTTGTTCAGAACCATCAAGACCAAATGTCCATCCAAATGTGCGACGCTCCTCTCTTGTTTTAAACCTTGTCCCAGTAGAAAGAAGTGCTTGGAGCCACTGAAAACAGGACATGGCAATAAATTAGTGTTTTGACATTTATTTGATGTACAAAGTTACAAACAATCTTATGGTACTGGTCACCATAGATGTTCTTTGGTCTTAAATAATTGTGCATAAACTGAGCAAACCCATCATTCATAAGCCAAATGGGGCTATAGAGTCTAGAAACGATAAATACTCAAAATCGAGGTGAATGGGACTCCGAAAAATGCCAAATACAGGAGGAACGAGAGATTTAGAAGCCAAAGCGGGGCGAATGAGGGTCCAAAAACTGTCATTTCCTGATTTCAAGGACGAACAGGGGCTCCAAAACCAAATGGAGGCTGAATATGACTAAAAAACGACCATTTCCTGAAATTAAGGGCAAACATGAACTCCATCTTAAACCCATGCTGGAAATCACTGGCGAACATGACGTCAATCTGAAACCCATGCTGGAAATCGCTGGCGAACAGAACCTCTATCTGAAACCCATGGTGGAAATCGCGGGCGAAAGCTGGATCCAAAGCAAATTTCAAAGGGCGAAAATGGTTTTTACAATAATTTCCAACCAAATATCGTTGGGCTAACTATGTTTTTAATTTTTTTTTGAAAATAAAAAATGGGCTATTTAATATTAACCCTAAAAACTTTTTTAATATAATAAATTCGCCCAAGAAAAATTTGAAACTCCTTTAATTTCGCCCCTAAAATCATCCCTGGTATTAATATTGATCAAAACAACTGACTGCAACCCATATAGTGATGTTATGACAAAGAACTGTATATATTTTGATTGATTCTAATTTCTGTTATCGTTAACCATGAAATCCCTCAGTTCATTGTCTCTTGTATTAATCTCATTTACACTCTGAAACCAGAGACGTTACACTCAACATAAGAAGAGACCTTAAATTTGGCCTTCCTACTTAAGACAGTTGTACACATCAGTTTCCAGATATCTAATTATATATCCTCACCAATAATCTCCACAAGAACATGATCCATCCCTGAAATGATGGAAACGGATTGCATCCCTTACAATAATTTCTCGCTTTACAATCTTAGAGATGAACTTAGTTGCACTGTGGCAATCAGCACATGCACGAAGGTTCTTTGTAACCCGAATAGGGGACCCAGGACTTGTATTGATAAGCGCAAAAGCAATTGCCAACTTTTCACTGTGACTCCAAAGCATGCGCTCCTTCACCTCCTTTGCCACATCATGCAACACAAGGTCCGTGTTGGGAATATACCCTGCATCCTTCATCTGCCCAGCCAGAGACTCCAATGTTGCATAAATTTCATCAGATTGAGGATATGATCTGTCATCTGCAATGAATTGATGAACTCTGTTATTTATTTGGACCAAGGTGCATCCAGGTGCCATTTTCAAACTCTTCTCTTTCATCATCGTCCTCACCTTTGCCACATCATCCCAACGGCCAGCTGCAGCATACATGTTTGATAACAGCACATAATGTCCAGCATTGTCAGGCTCTAAATTAAAAAGTTGTTCTGCTACACGCCCTCCTAGCTCAATGTTGCAGTGAATTCTGCAGGCGCCAAGCAAGGCACCCCACACACCAGCATCAGGCTTTAATGGCATCTTTTTTATGAAGTATTCTGCCTCATCAAGACGGCCTGCGCGACCAAGAAGATCAACCATGCATGAGTAATGCTCAACACTTGGCATGATATCGTAATCTTGGGCCATGGAATCAAAAATTTGCCTGCCCTTATCCAACAAGCCTGCATGACTACAAGCAGATAAAACGCATACAAAGGTGACGTGGTCTGGGATCAGACCTGCCTTTTGCATTTGTGAGAAAAGCTCAATTGCATCCTCACCAAACCCATGTATTCCATACCCAGCAATAATGGCACTCCATGAAACCACATCTCTTTCATGCATTATGTCAAACATCTTCCGCGCCATCTCTATACTACCGTATTTTGCATACATGTCTACAAGCGCAGTCCCTACAGAAACATCAGACTCAAATCCATTTTTAATCAGGTAACCATGGATCCACTTACCTGGTTGAAGAGCTGTCAAATATGCACAAGCAGGAACCAAAGTCTTCACAGTGGCCAAGTCAGGTTTCATATCTGTAAGCTGCATTTGATAAAAGAGCTTCAAGGCCTCATGGGAATTCCCACTCAGAGCATAACCTGCAATCATCGCACTCCACGACACCACATCTCTGCTCAACATTTTGTCAAATACTTGGCGTGCAGTCTTTATCCTTCCACATTTGGCATACATATCTATGAGAGCAGTTCCCACAACAACATCCAAATCAAATCCCTGTTGAATGAGGTATTCATGGATCCACTTGCCTTGTTGCAGATCTGCTAAATTAGCACATGCAGGAAGCACACTCTTTATTGTCACCAGATCCGGCTTCATATCCTCTGACAGCATCTGATTAAAGAGCTTCAAAGCCTCATTGACAAGTCCATTCTGGGCATACCCAGCTATCATAGCATTCCATGAAACGACAACTCGTTGAGGCATTTTATCAAACAGTTGGAGTGCTTCCTCTAATCTTCCACACTTGGCATACATATCTATAAGAGAATTCCCCACAAACACATCAAACTCAAATCCATTTCTGATAACATGGTCATGAATCTCCTTACCATATTGCAGAGCTGACAAAGAGGCACATGCCTTGAGTGCATAAGGGAATGTCAAATTGTCTGGCTGTTTTCCAGCCTGTTGCATTTGGCAATACAAAGCAAGCGCTTCAAAGCATAAGCCATTCCTGGCATACTCTCTGATCATCACATTCCACAAGCAAACCTTTGGCCTCTGTATTTTGTCAAACAGGAGGCGTGCGTGCTCAAGGTTGACCGTGGCATACAGAGTGGCGAGCTTGGTTTGTAAAAATATGTTTTTTTGAAATCCATTGATTACCATGTGGGCATGGACCTGGTTAAGTGTTTGGATATTGGTACATTCTTGAAGAACAGATGCATAATATCCATCCGTAAATAAGCCAATCCTCCTCGGTAGCAATCCAACTCCATTTGTGAAAAAACTTGGTGAGCGAAGTTGGTAGAGTGCTTTCATGCCGAACTGGAATGAGCAAAAGATTCATCGCTTATATTGATGTAAGATTGGGGTGTAGCGGAATTCTGTATATTTAAATAAGAGTGTATAGTGGCCAAATCTCCAGGTTTCTGATATAGCCCATTCGTAGAGCAATTCACATAACTGGAATGGGAGTATTTCAGTTTCTGAAGTGGTGTGTAATTGCTTGGGCAGTTTATAATTTTCATCTCAGAATCGATTACGAGGTGGACGAAAAAAAAGGGACGAGCAAAAATGAAAGTCACAGATCAAATTCAATGCCATATCTTTGTAGGGGGAACTTTCGAAATTCCCATATCTTTTTGAAAGGAGGAAAAGCGCATGAAGAAACGTAGAAATACCCTATGCAAATATTTATGGGCAGTGAAAAATGGGACAAGGTTAATTCTTGTTTACGAGGACTCTCAGTTGTGTGACATTTTTGCACGCCACTATAGCGGTATTTCGCAAGGGTGGTGTGACATTCATATGGAAACAGTACAACAAAAACTGTAAAATACAACTTGGTTCTATGTAGAACATTGATGTTATAGATAGTATTCTTTGATCTTTATCAAAGGGTGGATGAGAATGGGGAGAGGTAAAAAAATATAAGAGATTTTGGGTTGATGGCTAAGCCACAACAACTTTATTGGGATTGACAAATTTTTTTGATGGCATTGCCATAATCCATTTATAAGCAATGTTGATTTGTTAGCTACAACTTAACCCTGTGACAACCCTCGGATTGTGCTCTTGCTTGACCTCCCCCTTGGCCAGCCTTTATGAATTGGGACTCATTCTTGGAATAGACTGACCACGAGCTCTTTGCTGACATTATTTGTATGTATCCCTTCAAGGAAAGGCACATTAGATGCCCTTTGATTCAGATTAACGAATATCAAGGACAAGCTTTTTTTCTTTCTGAAAAAACTTAACCCTGTGACAAGAGTTTCACACACCTTACACCTTCTTGGTACAAGTCCATTGATATGGATAACATGGGGACATGGAAAAGACAAAACTTAATTTTATATTGATAATTGTGATGACCTTTGCCACTCAATAACTACAACTTGGAGAATTAAGTGCCACTATGCTACTAGCATTGAATAAATGTATTGATATGCACCCTCTAATAATACAAAGAATTCAAACTATATTACATTGAAATTATAATATATAAAACATATCTTGAGCATGATTTATGAAAGTTATTTGGACTCCTATGTGACGAGTGCAAACAATAACTAACATCAACAAGGACATCAACATTAACATTAGTAACTAAGGTGGTGGTACAATTCTTTAGCAAATCATGCAAAGGATAATCCATTAGTTAGGGCGGTGGTTGTGGATAGTCTTACAATATTTACACTTTCCTAACAATGGATGGAAGTTATAATCCTCCCAGTTCAAGGTAGCCCTACAAATTTTGGAAAACTTTTACATAGTCTAGATGTGTTTAGTGTGGGCAAAAGATACTCCTCTAGGTATCTTAGCTCTGTTCATTTGTCATTCAAATACCAAGTTAGGTAAATCCTTATTGAAGTGCCTAGAAATATGTTAATAAAAATCTCTTTGAAATATGCTCATACAAATTTCTAGGTATGTTAGCTCTATTCATTTGTCATTCAAATTCTAAGTTAGGTAAATCCTTTTTGAAGTACCTAGAAATATGTTAATACAAATCTCTTCGAAATATGCTCATACAAATTTCTTTGAAACATGTTATGAAATTTGAAAGAGAGTGATGTTAATACATATTTGTTTGAATGGAAATATGGAAATACATAAACTTTGAATGTTTGAAGATTATCATTTGGTTAGATTCTGAGGTAATTTTTGCCACAAAATTTCTTCACTCAATTTTTAGCAAAATTCACTGACAAACTTTGGCCATTTTTGTTCTTTGAATAAAAGAAAATGATTAATTTTGAGAATTTTTTTTACAATCTTTGCCTAAAAAAATTAATAAAGAAATTAATGAATTTATGAACGTCTCTACCTTCTTTCTATTTAGTTAAATACATTTTTGAGTTCCAATATAGAATACAGCATAACACAGGGCGCTCTGAAAAAAAAATTAATAAGAAGCTAGATAATAAATATTATAGAGTATTGATGTGATTGTCTTTCAATCTATAGTAATAACTTATAAAAACTAGTCGGCTGAGCTGTGGTCTAGCGGTTAAATCGGTGGGAGTTTCCATCACTGGCCCAGGTTCGATTCCCACAGGGGAGTCCTCAAAGTGACATCTTTCCTAGGAGTGATCAAAATATAAGTCCCCGACTCCAGCCAAAAAATCAAGGGGTGTTCTTGTAAAAAAAAAAATAACTTCTAAAAACTACAACCATTTTGCTATAAGTTTCGTTTTATTTGTATATGAGTTAAATATACTCTATCAACCTTATATATTCTCACTATACTTCTATATTGTATATATTCCCACTGTACTTCTAGATTGCAAATGGCAGGTTTTACACAGAATTCACTTTGACAATTTCTACACTCTCTTCATACAAGGAAATCACCACTATACAACATTGCAAACACATTTAGTAATCAAATTGCGAGAAGTTGAAGAGAATTTCGTCACATTTCGTCACATCAAGTCTAGTTAAGGGAAGTGTTATTTCAATTCTCTCTTGGCCAGATTCATGACTACATTCATAAACAAGAACATGTAATCAGATCGTGCTCTTTCGCAGCCTTTCTGCTGCTCCTCTGAACACTTTTAAAATTACACACTCCTTATGCTCTTCACTTTAATGATCTCTCCCTTTTGGGGAGCAACTTCATATAACCCACAAGACTATGATGATGGATTCCATTTTTTGCTATGTTCCAAGGATGCTTCTCTCATCAGCGGGCATGGAAACGCTATTCAACTTCAACACTGAGCGTGTTTCGGAACCGTTTGGGTATATAAGTGCCCTGGATTTTCTCAAACTTGAAGGCCAACCCCATCCCAATCACATGTTTCCCCGGCGATTGTCGACATGAAATCACTAAAGCAGTTACTGCAAGCGTGTGAAGATATCAAAACCCTGAAGCAAATCCATGCCCACATATTCACTACGGGGTTTAACGAAGACACTTTTTTACTCAACAAAATTGCGAGCATATACGCCTCGTTTGGTAGAATGGAGAGCGCACGCCGTCTGTTTGAGAAAATTGGTACACGAAATGTATTCTTATGGAATGTGATGATAAGAGGGTATGGTTTGAATGGATTATTTGAGGAGGGGTTGGCATGCTATTGCCAAATGCAACGAGCAGGTACGTTGCCCAATAATTTCACTTTTCCTTTTGTACTCAAGGCATGTGCTGCCTTATCAGCTCTGCAAGAAGGAAAACAGATTCATAGTCATGTAGTCAGATACGGGTTTGAGTTGGATGTTTTTGTAGCGAATTCCCTTGTGGACATGTATGCCAAATGCGGTAGTTTGGCAATTGCACGCCAACTGTTTGACAAAATGCCCGAACGAGATGTTGTTTCATGGAATGCAATGATAGCAGGGTATGCTCAGAATGGGCAAGCCCATGAAGCCTTGGGAATTTTCAACGAAATGCAATTGACAGAGATGGTGCCAGACTCCATTACAGTGAAAACTCTGCTCCCCGCATGTGCTCATTTAGCAGCGCTCCAAGAGGGCAAATCGATCCATGGATTTGTAATTCGAAGTGGTCTTGTTTCAGATGTGTCAGTTGAGAACTCTCTGATTGATATGTATGCGAAATGTGGAAATGTAGAGTTTGCGCGCCAACTGTTTGATGAAATGTCCAAGAGAAATGCGGTCTCATGGAGTGTAATGATTGCTGCATATGGAATGCACGGGCACGGAAAGGATGCCCTTGCGCTCTTTGCACAGATGCAACAGATGAGAATTGCGCCTGATTATGTTACATTTATCTGCATCCTGTCTGCGTGCAGTCATTCAGGTCTTGTAGATGAAGGCCGTCGATGTTTTGATTGCATGGTTCAAGATTATTGCATCATACCTCGAGTCGAGCACTATGCCTGCCTGGTTGACATTCTAGGCCGCGCAGGCCATCTGGATGAAGCACGGGATTTAATAAAAAACATGCCTTTAAAACCAGATGCAGGCGTGTGGGGTACTCTGCTAAGTGCCTGCATAATTCACGGGGATATTGAACTAGGAGAACATGCAGCAGAACAGATTTTAAGCTTAGAAAATAGAAATCCTGGGCGATATGTGCAGCTCTCAAATATCTATGCTGTTGCTGGCAGGTGGAATGATGTTGCTAATGTGAGAGCAATGATGAAGGAGATGGGGTTGGAAAAAGCCCCTGGATGCAGCATGATTGAGCAAAAAAGCAGAGTGCATGCATCTCTTATGGGTAACAAATCACATCCCCAATCTGGAAAAAATTATGCAATGCCCCTGTCTCCTTTTATACCCCAACACAAACATTGTGGTTTATAATGTGTAGTAGGAGATGAAGACACATATGCTGTGCAATCACAGCAAGAGGCTTCCCTTTGCTCTATGGCATGCCGACACTATCCTTGGGACTCATAACCGAGTGAAAAACCTCGTGTCTGCAATAATTGCTACGTTGCCAGAGTTCATTTTGGAGATTGCCAGGAAGGAAATCATTGTACGAGACAGAAACCATTTCTATTAATTCAATGATGGCTTGTGTTCTTGTTGGGATTAGTAGTGACGCTGACAAAATTGAACAAAAGCTTGCTTTGTTGGAAAACAATATATTAAGTCTGATGCTTTTCCCCCATTTTATTAAAAGCTCATTTGGAAATGAAAGCTGTGATGATTCAGTTATGCGAGAAGGGATCTATATCAGCCTTGATGGTAAAACATTTGATGAAATGCCGAGGTAAACTAAAATAAGAAGCCTATAAAGGTCAGGCTGCTATCTGATCAGATTGACGACTATGACTCATTGACCTCGCCTATAAAAAGAAGGTATCAGGGACATTTTCCTCCATCCTTTTTCTATAGAGAAATGCTATACCACGTTGATAATCAATTTGGGACAGAAAATTTGGAGGTGAAGGTTAAGCACCAAAGGTTGAAGACTAAATTCCAACTTACCCTGTGGAAGTCTTTTTCTAAAAATATCTGAGATTGGTTTAAACATTGTATTGCAATATGCTTTTCAAAGTAATTTTCGTTCTGCTAAAGTTTGCTAAGTCATACTTCACCAAAATTGTGTCTTTCAGTTAGAATTTTCATAACATTTGTATTGTGGGTTCCACTACTTGGAATCAAGAATTTGCAGATTTGAAGAAGTTTAAGTTCAAATACTGCAGATGACTTTTATTTTTTGATTATGGATTGTTCCTACTATTAAATATTTTGTTTTAAGTTTATTTTACTTATTGTTCAGAAAGGGAAAATGAAAAGGAATGCAAAATTCGAAGTTTTTTTTAAAGAAAAGTTTATTTTAAATTGTTATTTGCCTTTCGATCTGAGAAAAGGATTTGTGTGCGTGTGTTTAAAGTTTCCACTCTAAATTTCCAGTGCTCATTTTTCTGCATAATAGAAAAAAGTTCAATCTAATGTGTAGACTAACAATGATTGGCTAAAAATAGCTCAGTGCTAAATTTAACAATCAATCACTTGTATGTGATTTAGTTAAGACAGTTGTTAAGTGTGCTAGGTCGGTTGGGTTGTATCTTAAAAAAATTGGATGTACAACAAACTCAAGGGTTCGTAGAGAGCAATGAGCACATTCAATATAGCTAGATAGTTTATGGTTTAATGTATAACTAAACAGGATACGTTGAAAGAAAAAGAATGCAAAGCATTTAAAATTCTATTCAAACTAGTTTTCAAATTTCAGAAATATATCCACATTCTGAAAAGACTGCTACCCCTACTCTTTCTTTCTCTCAATCTTTCCCTTATTACTTTTATGTATTACCATCTCTTCTGTCTTTTAACATTTGAACTTACATGAGCAGTGGATGCCAATTGGAGTTGGAATTTGGCAGAAGGTTCTGGTGCAGCTGTGGCAGCAGTCCTGAACTTAGAAATCAGGGTTGCTACTTTAATTTTTTTATAAATATATTTCTATGCTTAAAAAAGGTAAAAAGTCTTAGGAAGAAATAAATTAGGAACACAATTCATAATTATACAAAATGTCAAAGTCGGAATTTGATTAAGGAAGACATTATAGCAGAGCATATTAGTCATTCTATATATAATTTTAGTACATTAAAATTATTGAATGCCAAAATTACAAAAAAATAGCTTCTCTTGAAAGTTCTAAGATCTCAAAATTAAAAAAAAAAATCAGGTAGGATTATCAAAATCCTAACATAGTCTCCAACATCCACATATTCCAAAGGAACACCGACCATGTTATAGCCTTATTGATCATAAGAAGCGCCATGGTCAAAAAGGTAACAAAATATTGTTGTTCATTGACAACAGAAGCAAAATAACTTTCCATAGCTTGCCCATCTGAGCACATCTCATCCACAGCAAGAAAAGGGTCGTTGGAGGAACCCAAAGTGAGATTAGCCATCAAGCATTCAGGGTTCCCAAGTCTACTTCTTCAAGATTCATATCGCATAGTGTTGAAGGCCCATCTCCATTTTTTTTTATGGTAAACATCCCAATTTATTGAAGGTCCCTCTCCATACCTTTGATTGAGAGATAACACAGACATTTAAGTGATTGTATACAAGAAATTCTTTGCTTGTTGATTGAAATCAATTTCTCTTTACCAAATGGATGATTACCAAAGTACTCAAGTTTCTCTTCATTGCTAAAGATATGCAAACACATGAAAGTACTCTGCTCCACGATTCCTTTTGGAATGTAAGAGAAAGAAACCCAATATACTGGTATAGCTTTTAGCACATATTTAACTTTAACCAAGCTCTCCCCTTCCTACAAGATGCCAAGGTTTGGGCACCAAAATATGACCACCATACAATAGTCTTCATGGTAACTCTATCAACAAGTGCATTTACAATTTCAAATGCACCACATCAAGCTCTCTAAATTTGCTAGCTCCATCATGTGAGGACATATCTTAGTAAATGATGTTCTAAAGCCATTGACCACCTCCCTATCTATGTCTAAGACCTATGTTAACTCCCAAATTTAGACAAGTATTCCTTGTCTTAGAACTTTGGATTCAAGGCATAGGCTAGATGATGGAAATGGATATTGCATTTAGTCCATCTAATAGTTATGTCCTTTAAGATGCCATACAAAGGATAGCCGGCTCTTCAAGAACTTATTGAAGTCCTTCCAACATATACTTGGAACAATCATAAATGCTTTCCAACATAGACATATCCATATTACAAAGGTGTGACAAATCAATTAGTGGCCCCATTATGGAAATATAAAACTCAATTTGAACCACCAAGCCTCTTCAATAGTCGTAACTTCAAAGCAAAGTGCTTTTGGTGTTGCATTGCTTCCATGTTCCACAGCATGGACTAACAACTATGGAAGACAAATCTTCTCTCATGTCCTATGACCACTTGAATCATGATATAGTGGGATGCAAATTTAGTTTCTCCAACCTTTAGAAGTTGAAGATGGGGAAATTCATTCCTATGCATGTTGATGGTTTCTTTTTATAAAAATATGAATGTTGTTTACTTTTTTGTATAGTTATTTCATCCATTGAAGGTCAACATGAACAATATATTTGAAAGCAATATTTAAACTTTGAAGCACACGTGTGTTGTTCAAGAGAATACAACCTTATGACCTAGGGTCTCTGGGGTTACCAACGTACTAAATTAACTTGCAGACATTCAACCATTTCAGAATTTGACAGAGAAATGGGGAATAAATTAGGTGTGCATTGCTTATGACAATTGATCCTAGCTTTCTTCTTCAATCCAAATTGCTTCTAGGGAATCTCCAACACCTGAAAAGAGAAAGATCTTTCATGCAATATCTTATATATTACATAGATTATCAATGAAATAATATGCTTGCAATGAAATAACAAGACAATTCATAAATTATAATACATAAGATTACAAAGAGACAAATTGGAAGAAAGACCCTCTTTATTGATAAACAAGTGGTAAGATTACAACCAGTATCTAAAACAATTGCTCCTTTGCTAGCCAAGGACATTGAGTTCTGCTCCTCCAAGATCTCTAAAGACAATCCACCAACATAACTTTGCTCTAGAATTGAATGATTGTTTAACCTCAACCCCTACCCTCTATTTATACATGAGGAAAAAGAGAGGTTACGAAGGTTGAGATGGTTCGGGAAGTTGTGATAGTTATGATTAAGAGCCCAACTGTCCTCGACTAAACTTGATTATATTTTTTAACTTTGAATTAAGGCATTCACGACTATTAATACTAGCAAGTCGCACATGATACACAACTTTCATAAGGGAAACCCACAAATTCCAACCCTACTGATGTATACGCAGGTTGCAATGCCAATACTCGCGAATGATACGTGGGTTGCAATGGAAATAGTCACGAATTCAGCCTAATGACCTTATAAAAAATAGGTCAGGATGGTAAGAGGATGATGTATCAAAGGTCATACACATCTATAGTGTTTTGGCCACTTCTATCCATTTTGTCCTTTTGTGTAACGACGCATTGAGTGTCAGTACTCAGACGAAGAAGTGTCATTTGACAAGCTAACATATGCCCCCTAATGTGTGAGGTTAAGGGAAGCGATGGACGAAATACATTACAAACTTTATTCCTAGAGAACTCAGTTACCAAGGCTGTGGGGAGGTACCTGAAACAATACATATCAAAGTCATATACAAAATCATATCTGAGGATGCCATGTTCAATAAAGCGGTACACTAGCTCCTTTACAATATTTGATTACATCATATGATATGGGAAGCAAGACCACGTATATTACAAAGGTGGATCGAAGCCACAATACAATGACGTGTCTTCAAAATCTGGAAGCAATGTTGTTGAACATAACACAATCTTGCACAACTTAGGTTATAGAGGTGTGAGCCCAAGGTCTTCGTCCGAATCCAAAGGAACTAGTACAATCCCTAGCATGTGAATAGATAAGCTGAAGTCGAACATGGAAGGAACTCAATAGAATGTTAGTAAATGAGTGATGCTGACAACTGAAGCAAAGGAGTTCACCAATAAGGGTAGTGAATCCTAAGGTACCATCGTCAAAACTCTAGGTCTTCGTCTTCAGGAGGTGCTGATGAGAAACCATGATGTGAGACAAAGGCAATGAATCCTTCAATAGATCACAAGAGTGACTAGGAAAATGAATGAAGGAAGATAGACACAAGGAAATCTTGGAGATGATAATGATGGGAATCAGGATAACCAGATAAAGGTACTGATCCTTGAACAATGAGCATGACATAGAGATGACTCAAGACAACTTTTGACTTGCAGATATGACAACTAGACTTATCTGTCATGTAGGAGACATGATCAATTCCCCATGTATAAAAGACAAGTGGAGGTGTAAGACCTCAAAGTAATAGCTGAGTTGGAAGTGTAAATTGAGACATGAATATTGAAAAGTTTAGAGATTGCTTTGTTCAAGGATGACATGCTGCCACCGTTTATAACCCAAAGAGAGAAATTATTCCTTTCTTTTTTTGTTAATTTTAACGAGTCCAAGAAAGTTAACTCGAGTCTCTCTTCATTTTTGACAAGCTTGAAGATGGTAGAGAATAATGCTTGATAGTTCACCAATTCATGGATTTTACGAGACCAAACTAGTACATGCTCATTAGTGTTTTCATATTTTGAAAGTCTGAAAACTCCGAAGAAGACTCCAGGGGGGTGTTTTTTCGTACAATTTAGTTTCCTGAGGCCAGAAAAGTATAGAACAATCCACAGAAGAACTCTCTTAGCTCCCAGAAGACTAAGGTATACATTTTTTGTACTTAGTCGGCAAGGTACAAAAAATGGGTAAATTAATACCATACCAATGCACCTTCAGAAGTGGCATATAGCCTGAGTTTAACGAGTGTGAAGGAAGGAAAAATCACTCCGAAAGATCTATTTGAGTATGAGAAATGGGGCTTACAACAGTGAACTCGATGCTTTGTTATTTAGGTTTTGTGGGCATGAAAAAGACATAAAGTACACTCAAAATATTTTTCATGTTTGGGTCCAGAGCACGAAAAAGAGAAAACCAAGCTCATATCCGGTGTTCTTTTTCCGTAAATTTAGTCCCCCAAGTCTGGAAAAGGGATAAACCTATGCCTAAAGATACTCTTCTCAATTTCACAAAAAAGAGAGTATTCATTTCGCGTAAATAATCTACATGGTCCGAGAAAAAGATAACTTACCACCAATGTAGATGCTCGTTCACTTATTCTTAACGAGTCTAAATGAGCAAGTTTACTCGGCAGTCTAGTCTGTTTTGAGGAGTCAGACCAGGGCCTAAAGAAAACTCCATAAGTGCGGGGAGCCTTATAATCGGGTATAGCTTATAAAGAGATGCAAAATGAGGCTCATTTTGTCATGAAGAACAACTAAGAAGGCTCCCAAAAACCTAACACAACTGCAGCATGGGTATCAGAAAGACGAAAAGTGTTCTAAACTAGGGTACCCAAGAAAAGGAGGCCCTATCCATGGAAAAACAATGATGTGTACGAGGTAAAAGTGGTTTTACACCATAGTCTATGGACGAAAAAGTGATCCTAGGGTTTAATGATAGATAAGGTATAAGTGCAAAGTCTACAATGAGGACTAAATCCTACCTTATATGCGACAGAAAACGACTTTTTGATGATCCAATCCCTGTTGTAGCTAGCAAAAAGACAATGGTATTAGTCCATACATTAAGAACTGATTTTAAACTATAGACAATGGGTAAAAATTTGAAATTTTCATTATAAATAGTTCAAAAACCCAAAATAGACATACCATTTGGAAAAATTACTATATTTGGAAAAAATTACCTTCGAACTTAGGTGATGACCGTGGACAAACTGTTGAACCAAATCTGATTCCACAATCTGTAGGTTAGCTATTTCTCTATTCTCCTCCTTTCTATCCATTCAAATTTTTATTTTAGTGGAAAATTTTATGGTTTGATGCATGCCCTAAAAGCTCTACACAACATTCATGGATCGGCTTAGTAAAAGTCGCGAATACGCGTTCTATTTGCGGGTTGCTACACTGGAGCCCAGGTATGGTTCGTGTTGTGTTGAAAGCACAATCATGAATACTGCACGACCTCTAAAAACCTAAAAACACACCCACAAGAAAGATTTTTGATGGATTCTAATGGTTGAATATGTTCATTTGGCAGGCACAAAATGGTTTTAGAGTGGAGAGAGAGGGAACATGAAGATATGGATCGAGAGGCAATGCGAGATGCCCCAAAATTGCAAGAATTACAATGAAGTGGCTTGCTTAAATTCTATTGTACCTTCAATATGAGGGCGCAAGTCCTCTTACTGGAGACTAGTAGATTATTGGGACCATGAGCTCAGTCTCTTTGACCTTCAGGGAGAGACATTGGAACTTACAATAGATGACATTTATTTCATCATAAGGCTTTCTCGCAGAGGCATACCTGTGAACCTTGAGAGCACTAGCAAGGGTGGTGACCCTATGAGTGTACAAGATTACATTGATACATACTTCTTACCTGGTACACAGAAATCGGGGACATGCGTCTTAATCTCGCAGATAACTAGGTTCCCCATGAAAGTGATGGTGAACATTGTAGCTAAGGTTGCTGGTTCTTCTGCATTACACTTGGCCACGCAGACCCACATGCGAGTTGCAGCAGAATGTATGTGGGGCACGCTGTTTGATTAGTGTTCTAGGATGATCTCGATCATGAAAAAACAACTCTCTGATTGCAAGAGTGGCCGAAGAAAAAACTTTGGCTTTGCTAGTATCTTGGTGGTGTTCTTTTTCGAGAGGGTTCCTGCCCTCATCCTTGCAGTACCTTTGCCACTGCTCTCACCTCATCAACTTAGACTTACAAGATGGGGAGACATATTTCTTTGCCAAGGTGGTGGAGAAGGGGTCCAAAGTGGTTATGATGACGATTTCTATACCTGGTGGGAAAGACAAGTGCTTGATCTCAACCAGTTTTCCTATGCCAGATTAGATTTCTGAGGAGACCCTAAACTTGTCCTCCTTGAAGGGGAGGCCTGGGAAGAGATAGGTAAGTTTTTATTTTTATATTATTTGATTTTTATAAGTTTTAATTCATAAAAAATATATACATATGTATAAGAGTTTGACCCTTCTTTATGTTTTACATGAAGATGTTGGATCAATGCGCCTCGATGGGCATCTCAGGACAGATGTGCGGCCTGTATAGGGTGGAGATGACAGCTTACTACATATCATTAAGGGGAATCTAGCCAGGCTTACCTAATATGTCCCTACACTGTGGATAGACCGAATCCCTATGATCATGCAGGAGTACGTTGTTGGGGTTCTGACGATCTGTCTATGCTTTCTCAGAAGGGTAGCTAGGGTTGTTCTTCATTACAGGGAGGCTATAGAGGCAGCCGCAATGGAGGAGGCTGAGGGGCAGGCCCAGACTTAGGCATATATGGATGATGATCCCATTTTTTGTATATTGATACACTTGTGACAGGATATACGGGATCATAACTCGATATATCTATGGACATATTTTACATATATACATATTTACTTCTAGTTATATACATGCATTTCAAAAGTGTCTGTTATATTTATTTTACAATATGTGTGTTAAGTGCCAATCGAGTATGTAATTCGCATATGCATCAGTAGTTATGTTTTCATTTCTTGAAATGTGATTGAATGAAATATACTTAAAGTTCCTTTCAAGTAATCTAACACGTAAAAACTGACGTAGTAAGTTAGGGTTTCGCACCTGATAATCACCATTGAGTTGGGAAACTACTGGATGAGAGTCAAGTCTAACTTTTAGACAGGTGATGCCGCGTAATGTAGCATCCCATAACAACTCAATAAATGCACTGTACTCAGCCACATTATTAGTCATAGGACCTAAAAAAGCGCCACCAGAGGCAATCAGTTGTCATGTGGGTGAAAAGATAACCCGGGTGGCTGAAGCTAGGTTACGAGTATGGCGACTAGTGCCATCCACAAAACCTAGGAACCACTCAGATGACATCTGAAACAATAAACAAACTGTATAAGAAACACTAACCACCTAACGACCTATTGTACAGAAAAATACATAGAATAAAAATACAAGAACAAGCACCATGCCTAGGCATAGTACTTCTTTAGGTAGAGCCCATTTCTAGGCTTCGACATCTTATTTCCATCATAATCCGTTAATTCATAAGCTCCCTTTTTCAAAATCTTCGACACTACGTGGGGACCTAACCACATTGACCTAAATTTTTCTTCCCCCAGGGGTTCTTTTTCTTGATCCCAGAGCAAAACAAGTTCTCCCTCAGAGAAAACTATTGGTTTGACGACTTTGTCATATTGGTTCTTGACCTTATTTTTGTGAGGTTCGTTTGCAATCAATGCATCTCTGCACTGCTCATCTAGATGTTCTAAGTGAAGCAAACGTTCTTCTATATCCGTATTATCGGGAAGCACATGCATAGCTATTTTAAGGGATGTAATTTCACACTCAACCGACGCGAGTGCCTCCACTCCGTGAACGAGTTGGAACAGTAAAAAATAGTAGCAATCTTGAAATTAGTCCGGTATGCCCAAAGTGCAGGGTACAACATAATGTGGTAATTTGACCGGCTTTTTTTTTTTTTTTAGACTATAACAGGGGGAAGTTTGATTATAGGCCGGTGAAAAAGCCACCGGGTGCTGCTTACAATAAAAACTGGGATAAGGGCTCATGAGTAGATTGAAAATCTCATGAGGTCCACCGAGGACTGAAGCTAACAAAACAGCAATCCTGAGATTGAGAACTGCAGAAAACAAGCTAGCAGAAAGAAAACCTGAAGCTAATAGAACAGCAAGAGGTAAAGGGGAGTGAAGGACTAATTAAACTTCTCCAAAATCTTTTTGACTGTTGATTCCAAAGCTGCAATTCGGTTCCCAAAGTTGCCTGTGGTATTGGCCAGGTCTTTGAACTGAGTGAAGACCACATCTTTATAGTAATTCAGATCTCCTTTGGAGTCCTTGAGGTCGTTCTTGAGGGAGCTCAGCTCAGTGGTGAAAGTATTCCATTGATTGAGGCCTTCATCCGCGTTGTATTTGATCGTATTATCTTGAACATCAGTCTTTAACTTGAGGGCGTCCAGAGATTGTTGGATGTCGGCCAGTCGTTCTTCCACTGTCTGCGCGTTTGAGGAAGACCCTACTGAGTCCATGGGATCCGGCTCGAGCTGAGAGGTAGCTTGGAGCTGGTCGAGCGCGAGTATCTTATGAGGATGGCGAATTCCAGGGAACAGCAAGCTTAGAGCTCTCGAGAATCGATAAGAGGACTGCTCGTAGAGGGGACTGAGAGGCCCGATATAAGGAGGGGAAGAGTCACGGGCAGGGGATGGAGTAGATTTGGTGGAGATACGATTCTCCATAACACTCAATGAAGTACCGTGGGCGCGCCTTAGATGATCATCAGAAAAACGTGAAAGCATCTCCTTCTTGTCCTGAAGATAAACTTCAGATTGGATTCCTGACAGCCTCGATTTAAGGAATAATGCAGTGGGTTTCTCTGCCATTTACAGCCAGCACGTTTCTGTCCAGCATAGCGGCCTTGTTGGCCTCCTGGTCCGCCTTGTCATTGAGTCCACGCAGAATGTGATAGAAGCTGATAACTTTGAACTTTGCGGCTATCAGAAGGATTTTTTTGATGATAGCGTTCAAGAGAATATTGGAGGGCAAGTTTTTTGATCTCAGGGATTGGATGATTAGCTTTGAATCACCAAACACCACCAGAGAGTCTAGATTCCTCTCACGGGCTTGCTTGAGGCCTTGCCAGAGCGCCAGCGCCTCTGCCATGTTGTTGGTCATTGAGCCTAACCCCCAAGCATAGATTGCTAAGATAGAGTTCTCGTTCGACATTAGGACCCCTCCTCCTCCTGCGAGCCCTGGATTGCCTTTAGAGGCTCCATCAAAGAACAGAGTGTTTTCTTTTAGAGAAGATATCCACATTAGGAATTCATTTTCTTTGATTCGGATTTCCCAATTAGCCATTTTTGCAATGGGGGCATTGGGGATGGGTTCCGGATGCTGAAATTGAGACAGCCATCTTCTTTCTTGAGGATCCAAGTCTCTGGTGTTCTTAAGCTTGCTTTTGGCTACCAATAACTCCCCCAGGAGGGCTTTGCACTTGATTGCAATCCTGATGCTTGAATTTTTTTCATCCCTGAAGGTGCGGTTATTGCGCTCCAGCCAGATCTTCCAACAGATAGCTTTGGGGGCCCATATCCAGATTGATTTTAGAAGGTCATTTTTGTGGAGGTCAAAGGGAGAACTGGAGGCCCATGTGGCAAACAGGTCAGGGATGTTTAGGGGGACAGCAAGATCCTCTAATTTTAGGAGGAGGACCTCCGACCAGATTTCTTGGGAGTATGGACAGTTTATCAGGAGGTGGTCCATTGTCTCTTCTTCTGAACAGCATAGGGGACACTTGGAAGGACCCTCCATGCCTCTGATTTTTAAATTATCCCCAGTCAAAATACTTTTATGAGCAGCTGTCCAACAGAAGAAGTCTATTTTTGGCACGAAAAGGTAGTTCCAGATGAAATTCCATCTAGCTGGATTGGGAGCAGCGTGAGGCAAGGATAGGAAGACTTTGTATCCTTCACTGGATGAGTATTTGCCTGATCGCTGGCCCCATCCTCTTTTGTCGGGGCTGTTCTTTGCAGAGGGTGTTTTCCCTTGGAGGAGCTGCATTAAGCTTTCCTTTTCATCATTTAGCCAGATGGGGAGATTGTCAATATGCCAGTCCTTCCAAATACCATCTCCATCTTCCTCCCAGCTTGAGATGTCCCAAAGAGTATTTAAATTATTGTTTTGGGCCCAGTCCATAATGTTCTTTACACCCGGATTTTGTCTTAAAGGTTGATCTCCCATGATGGCGTCCTCCCACAGATTTATTTTCTTTCCGTTTCCTGGTATCCAATAGAGATTTGGTTGGAAGAGAGGCAGGGCTTTAAGACAAAGCTTGTAGATGGGGGAGCCTGTCTTACGTGGAATTGGGTTATCCAAGCATCGCATCCTTTCACCATTGAAGTATTTTCTTCTTAGTGCTTTGTTGCTCCAGCTGTCTTTTCCAGCGATCAGATTCCACAGAGTTTTGGCCCCCATGGCCAAATTTTGTTTTGCCAGATCCCTTACTTGAAGACCTCCTTCCTTATAAGCCATTTGGATTTTTTTCCAACTAACCAGGTGGATTCGGTGGAGGTTCCCTTTGCCGCCTTCCCACAGGAACTTTTTTATCAACGTCTCCATTTTTTTCAGGATAGAGACCGGCGCGAGCAGAATGGAGTTTTGGTATATTGGAATACTCATGAGCACAGATTTGAGCAGAACTGTTTTGCCTGCTGGATTTAGCCAGTTGGAGCCCCAGTTTTGGATTCGTTTTTTGAATTTGTCAATGATAGGAATCCAGTGAATTGCTTTCGATCCTTTCTTGAAGATTGGGGATCCTAGGTAGGTGAAGGAGTCCCAAACGTGGACAGCTTCCATGCCCAGCAATCTGGAAATCTCTCAAAGTTCCTTTACTGAGCAGTTCCAGCCATAGACCTTGCTTTTTTGGGGGTTGATTTTGCTTCCTGAGATCTGATTATAAAGATCAAGCTCTTTTTTGAACTGATTTGCCAGGAAGATGCTAGCTCCACCTAGAAGGATCATGTCATCCGCGAACTGGGCGTGGTTTATATTTTTTACCTTTGGTGCCAGCCGGAGGCCAGAGAGGATATTTTTCTATTTGCTGGAGGTTAACTGGAAGCTTAGGACAGAAGCCTGAATTGCGTAAAGGAGTGGCGATAAGGGGCAGCCTTGCCGGAGCCCTCTAGATGCTTGGAAAAAGTCAGTGGATCTACCATTTACTAGAGGGGCTATCCATGGAGAGCTGACACAGCCATGCACCCAGTTGATAAAGTGCTCGGAGAACCCCATTTTCTTCATGACTAAAAAGAGGAAGTCATGTCTAACCCTATCAAAGGCGTTGGCTAGATCCAGCTTTATCACCATTCCTTCTTCTTTATTCTGGTAGCTAGTGTGAATAGCCTCTTGGACAAGGAGGATATTATCTTGGATCTTCCTTCCTTTTATGAACCCCCCTTGGTTCTCCTGGATGACTTTGGGGAGGATTTTTTTTAAGTCTATTGGCAATGATTTTGGTTATGATCTTGTAGCTGAGATTGCACAGGGAAATTGGCCGGAATCTGGTGAAGGAAGTGGCTCCCTTTTCTTTTAGGATTAGTGTAAGAAAAGCAGAGTTGGTGCTTCCTCCAATCTTGCAGGTGGCTTGGGAATGCCTTACCATCCTTAGCAAGTCCAATTTAATTATGTCCCAACAGCTAGTGTAGAAGTTGGCTGTAAACCCGTCTGGGCCAGGGGCGCTGTCAGGCTTCATTCTGAAAAGGGCTCTTTTTAGTTCTTTTAAGGAGATGGGAGTTGAAAGGAGAAGGTTATCAGCCTCTTGGATCAGGGGAGGGATGAGGTCGAAAGGGTGATCCAAAGGGTTTAAGGGGGCGTCCTCAGGAGTGGTGAAGAGGTCTTTGAAGGTGAGGAAGGCTGCTTTCTTTATTTCTTCCGGGTCTTTTATCAGAGCTCCACGGAAGTTTATTTCAGTGACAGCTTTGTAGATTTTGCGGGCTTCAGCTTGTTTATGGAAATAATTTGTATTTTTATCCCCACTCTTTAGCCACAAGTTTCTGGACTTCTGACACCAGAATTCTTCTTCGACCCTGCAGGCTTTGAAGTAGGCCTTTTGGAGCTCTGATTCTTTGGAGAGAGTAGTGCTGGTGATGGGGACGGATTCCATCGCATGCTGATGATTTTCGAGGTCTTTTTGGGCTGCGATTCTGGAGGAGGTGGGGGTGGATAAGAGTTTGGCCCATTTCTTTAGCGTTGCTTTCAGCCTCTTTAGTTTCTGTTCCCAGGTGAAGGAGGGGGACCCAGGCATCAGAATAGACCAGGAGTCCGATATCATTTGCTGGAAGTTCTCTTGAAGAAACCAGATTGGACTGAAGCGGAAGGGGATGGGGCCCAGAGTGGCATCAGAGAAGATATCTAGCAGGATCGGTCTGTGGTCCGAGGTGCAGTTGGGGAGGATTTTGGACGTGGCCAGCAAGCCAGAGGAAAGGAAGTCCGAATGGATGAGGAATCTGTCAAGGCGAGCTGCTATGTGACCAGGACCCAATCTCTTGTTAGACTAGGTGAATTTCCCTGAGGGGGGCTTGATATCCATCAAATCCCAATGGAGGATGATGTCCTCAAGCCATTCTCTAGCTTGATCCCTTACTATGGAGCCCCCTTTATTCTCTTCAATGGACAACGTAACGTTGAGATCGCCGGCAATGATAATGTTTCTTGGGCTGTGCTAGCTAAGAAACATATCAAGGGAATCCCAGCAACTGCGTTTTTCAGGAAGGAGGTTAGGAACATAAATATTAAAGAGACTTACTTGTTGTCCGGAGTCTCGATGAAGAAGATTTGTGAAGATCCAGTGATCGCTGCGCTCTTCCTTGATCAGATCAAATTTGGTGGAATCCCAGAAAGTGGCTATTCCGCCAGAGGCACCTTTTGACCTTAATGCTAACGCAGGTCCCTTTTTCTAGAGGGCGTGACCTGCTTGATAGAGGATTGAATCCTCCATTTTTGTCTCCTGGATTAGCAGAATGTCCGGCTTGTTTATTCTGATGATGTCTTTCAGGGCTTCTTCTTTTTGTTTTGAGCCTAAACCTCTGCAGTTCCAGGAGATGTATCGCATTTAAACTTTTTTGGAGGGGGAGGCCCCCTTGGAAGGTTGGCCTTGCTTGGATCTGGTGCTAATCATGTTTGGAAAAGTTTTCTGGGATCCTTTGGCTACATCTTTGAAGGATTTCTCTTCGCGGTGCTTTTTTTTGGATTTTCTTCCCCTGCTGGTCTTTATCGGAGTTGCATGTGGGCTGCTGGATTCCGAGGCGTAATCATCAGAGAAACCACCTAGGTCGAAATCTATATTGGACGGATCCTCCTCCTGGATGATGATCTTCGATGGCTCTTCCGTGGGGACGGGGGGAGGGATAATCTCAGTTAAGACTGGGGTTAGCACAGGGATTGATTGCAGGGGTACTTCACCGGGGTTGATGGGATCAGCCGAGATCGATCTATCGTCATTTCTTTTTTCTGCACTTGTTTCTTCAGTTGTCGAGGGTTGCTTTGAGGTATGCGCCTGAGTAAGGTTTGGTGGAGAGTTTCTTCCTTCTGTATTGGCCTCCACACTGCTTGGGACTTGTAGCCCGGATCCTTGCCTTTTCTCTTGGTTTTTCAGGGCTGCTTTCCCTTTTTGGGCCTTTGCCATCCTTCTGTTTCATCTCCTGGTTGATTTTTGGGACAATTTCTTTGGAAGTGGCCATGTTCATGGCAGAGTTTGCATTTGAAGGGCAGCTGCTTGTAATCCAACTGTTGGAAGTGATGCCAATCACCCACTAAGAGCTTGATCGCTTCTGGTAGCCCGGCCTCAAGATTCACCTCAACACAGATTCTAGCACACAAGTATTGACCCTTGGGATCTGCCTTATCAATGTAGCGGCCAAGCCCGTTCCCTATTTTTTCCAGAGATTCAGAGTTCCAGCTGTGCGCTGGAAGGTTTGGGAGACGGACCCAAACAGGGACCTCCTTGGGGGAGTCAAGATTCGGGTCGAAATCCAGGGACCAACGATTGAGATACAGTCCTTGTGAACCCATGAAGTAAGGACCGTTTCTGAAAATGAGGTCTCGATCATCCTTGGAGATGAATTCAAAAATATAGAAGCCTCTGCCCACCGGGTAGCATGTGACGCTGTGCTTCAGTTGAGGTCTCCAGTTTCTTTATATCCAGTCGTTCGTTGTTCTTGTGGAGGGCCATAAACCCATGAATTGCCCGACCAGTCTGCGTTCCGCCAAGGCCAGAGCAATTTTGATGGGTTTTTCTTCTGGCAATACAATTTCAGGAATTGCCTCCAGTTTCTTGATGAATTTCGGGATCGGAGGGGCTGACGTCTTCTTCCCGGCAATCGATAATAGCCTCTTGAAGGCCTCTTCATCAGAGAGAGAATGGGAGGGAGGGGAATTCCCTCCCCCAGGCGCAGCCATGGCGGCCTCTGAGCAGCTCACGCAGAAGCCCTAGCAGCGCATGCAAGCCCTAGCAGCTCACGCGATCTGACTTTTCTCTTCAAAAAAAAAATCTCAATTTGACCGGCTTTTGTTAATGGTGTGCTTTAGAATGATTTTCAAGGTTTTGTTAACTTCCTCTACTTGTCCATTCGCTTAAGGGTAAAAGGAATATGAGTGATCTTTCCTAAACCCTAGAATAGTGGTCAGTTCGGTCACCATGTTGTTCTGAAATTGACAGCTATGGTCGGCGACAATCTGCTTTGGTATACCGAAACGAGCAATGATTTGGTTGAATACAAAGTAAGTTGTTGTTTCACCATCATCTTTGAAGGTAGGAATTGCCTTTTCCCTGTTTGTGAATTAGTCTACAACGACAATGATATATTTGTGCCCCCCAGTAGAAACTGGATTGCACGTCATGTAATATACCCGCCACTTGGTGAAGGGCCCCACCGCGATGAAGGAAAAAAAAGGAGCGAGATGCGACCACATTTCCGTGGTGTAGAGCTGACAAGGATGACAACGCTTCACAACTTTCACACAATATTTGAAGATCGTGGGCCAGAAATAAACGACTCGTAAAATCTTCTGGGTCGTTGCTAACCCAGATAAATGACTCCCATATGCTCTGCTATGAGAATCATTCCGGACAAGCACTGCCTCCTCGTGGGTGAGGCACTAATGCAAAATAGAATCTACCCCTCTTCGATATAAAGTGTCACTGATGATCAAGTAGTTTTTAGCATTGGCACACAACTTGCGTCGATATTCCCACGAGAAGGACGTAGGAAGCTTAATATTTTGGAGATGTACTAAAATATCTCCATACCAGGGATCAGCTGTTGAAATCAGAAAGATATACTCATATGGAATGAGTCTTCTTTTGTCACTATGGTATTTTCCATAGGGAATTCCGCAATCATTTCTGCAAAAACCAAGGAATTTTTTGACTTAGTAGATTGAAAATCCAAGTAAAACTCTTGGAGAATGACTATCCACATATTTAATTTTCCCCCGATTATACATTGGGATAAAACATACTGGAAGGGATTCACATCTTCCACCACTATGGTGGTCCTCAGTAAGATATAGCGTCTGAGTCTTTGAACGAAATAGACAGCTGCCAAAGCCAACTTCTAGACGTGAGAGTGCCAAAGTTTAGGGCCAATTAATGCACAACTGAGATAATATATGGCATGCTCTTGGATCTTATCATCCTCCTGAACTAAAGCTACTCCTATAGTCGACTCTGACACAGCTAGATACAATATAAAATCTCCGGTGTAATATGGTGGAAGTAGTAAAGGAGTTGACATCAAAGCCTGCTTTAATGCCTCGAATGCAAGTTGCACGATTTAATCCCACAGGAATGGGGTGTCCCGCTTAAGAAAGCACATGAAACCCTTAGTTATCTTGGCATAATTGACTATGAAACACCAAAGGAAATTGGATTTCCCTTGTAGGCTCTGAAGTTTCCTGATGGAACAAGAAGGAGGCGGATTTACAATAGCCTCAACTTTCAAAGGATCCACTTGTATTCCTCTATTTTACACAATAAAACCTAGTAACCTCCCTGACTCGATGCAGAAAACACACTTGTGGGGATTCAAGCATATTTTTTAATGTCTGCATCGTTCAAATATCTTAAGAAGGTGATTTGGATGGTCCTTCCTCTTGCGAGAATGGGAAGGCAGATCGTCTAGGTAAGGTTCGACAATATTCTTGATATCGTGGAAGACAAAATTCATTTCCTGCTGAAAGGTAGCTCCAGAATATTTCAAATCGAAGGGCATTTTCTTGTACGGGAAGGTCCCCCAAGGAAAAATGAAGGTCATTTTATGTTTGTCTTCTAACTTAATTTGAATTTGGTTATACTCGCAAAAGCCATCCATAAACGAGAATACCTCGCTAACCACACAAGCATCAATGATATGATTTATGAATGGTGTGGGGTAGTTTTCCTTGGGACATGCTTTATTTAAGTCACATAAGTCAGTGCATACGCATATGGTCCCTTGTTTTTTATCAACAGGAATGGGATTGGATACCCATTCCGTCGAAGCAATTAGGTAAATGAACCATGCTTTCAGCAGTTTCTCCACTTCAACCTTAACGACTGCCGCTTTCCATGGATTGACAGGTCGAATTTTTTGTCCAACAGGTTTAGCATCATGGTAAGTGCGGATTTTGTGTTCAACTATAGATGGATATATGCATGGCATCTCCTCATATGACCAGGAAAATATGTCACGAAATTCCTTAAACAAGGCAGTATATATGGCAATCTCCTCCGGAGAGCAGTTTGCACCAATATGCACATTTTCAACGACGTTAGGGTTTACAAAGATGTTTATTGAAATGGTATCAGAGATATTTTCCATGTTCCCCTCAGCAAAAACTCCCTCCTTTGGTAAATGATTAATTGGTGAATCAACACCTTCTGCTAGTCTCAAATGGAATTCTTGATTCTCAATTTTGCTCAACTCTGGAAGAAAGAAGGATTTATGGTGAAAGTCTTCATAAGTCTTTTCTCGTCCTATCATATCTTCCAAAATGGTTTTGTCCGAAGGAAAAACCATGTCTAATTAATCATATGAATACAAAAATTTCTCTGCCCAGGAAGGCAAATAAGCTTCCTCTGAATCCTCTGAGACTATAGAAGGACTCACAATGGAATCGACAGTGGCATTAAAAACAACTTGATAAGCCACTTCCACTGTAGAAAAGGGAACTTGAGGCTCATGATGGGAAGGAAGGACCCAAGGATCAGTTCTATCGACAACCGTTGTGATAGAATTCCCTACACTTGTAGAACCTAAGTAATTAATAGGGGATGTGATATCAAATGTGCCCATCAAAGATGCATACATTCCAAACCGCGACCTCTCATTAGCCGGTTTGGTCTTATCTATCAAAGGTAATGTGAACTCATTAGTCTCCAAACGACCCTTCCGAGTCAAACTGAGTTGGTCAGCATTAACCAACTTCCCTTCGTGTGGAAACACTACAACTCAGAGAACGACCGAGGTGATCACACACATAGTGTAAGTCCAACTTCTCCCCAACAACAATTTATAATCCAAAGGGGCATCGATCACTTCCACCTCAACAACCACTTCTTTCCCTGCCAACTTTATTTCAAAAGCTGGTAGGATACCATGCAGATGGAAAGACTTTCTGTCGAAAGCAGTAAGTAGAGTGTTCCATGGAACTAGCTCTGGGGATTCTAAATCTTTCCAACAAGACATCGACATTATGAACCTGGAAGCACCTTCATCAACCACTGTACATCCAATGGTATTGCCTCCATGGAGAACATCAATTGACAAAGCCACATGGTATGGAAGGCGTATTTTGACATCATAAAGATTAAATTTCTCGTGCAGGCTCGCTGAATCCATGCTACCTATGGCTGCTGAGAGGGCATCCCACTGAGAAAGACAAATATGTAAAACCTCCAATGCCGACATTGCGCAAGGATTTTGAGCTAAATCTTCAACTACGGAATAGTTGGAAGCAACCCTAGCATTAGGGTTTTGAAATTCTTTCTTAAAGACACCTTTCGGTATCTTGCGCATTGGATCAGTTGGTTTTTCAATAGTGAGAGGGTTTGAGGTTTCACAAGTAGTCTTACCCTTCTCCAGAGCCTCTGATTCATAATTCTTATTTCTTGTTTGGAGTAAAGTGCTATATCGTACCATATTGATATAGTTTTGATCAGGAGGAACACTAGAAGTGCCCCCGACTACATTCGAAATAGAAGCTGTGTTCTGTCCTTGGGGAAATGGATTTTTCAGGACGAGTTGTTGATTCTTCAGCAACTTCTGAGCTTGTTCCATTAGAGGGAATTGATGAGTAAGGTGGTCTCCCTGGCACAAATTACAAGGAAAATTGACCTTTTTCTTGTCTTTTTTGACCTCATTTGCATTGTTTGTGGGAGTCTTCTTGTTTTGATTACCCTCACCCTTCTTCCCTTTCTTCTTTTTCCCACCGGGCTACTGATTTCCCTTTTGAGAATACTGTGCAAAAACATTTGCATTTTGTGGTGAGGGGGTGGCAGCCTTAGCTACCTCCACTGCAGATTTCTTCATCGACAACTCATGGAGTTGCTTAGCCAGTGATTCTACAATAGGAGAACTAACTTAACCAACCACACCATTGGCATGGGTTCTAGGCTTGGGTTTCTCTTAATCATTTGTTGACCTCAACGCCTCAGGTATAATTTCATACAAAATCCCAGACTGAGCGTAAATCAAGTCTAACCGCTAGGCCCTGAGGATTGCCTCTTCTTCCGTGGTCACCACCGAAGTGGATACGTCCTTAGAGATATAAGGCAATAAATATTTTAAGAACCACTCTAACAGAAACTCGGGAGGTATAGTGGCTTTTATAAGCCTCTTTCATCTTCGCCACTCCTGTAAGTGATCAGAAATATGTGTGGCCTTGTTTCGTCGAAAAGTTGACAACAAGTCTGTGCCCACATCATACTGGACATGAAGCTAAAAGTGGTTAAGGAACACAGTTGCTAAATCCATAAAACTATCATATGCAACAGAGGGAAGTTCTATGTACCATTTTTCTACCACATGAGTGAATGTTCTATGAAATAGCCT
This sequence comes from Pseudotsuga menziesii, assembly GCA_001517045.1. Taxonomy (NCBI): domain Eukaryota; kingdom Viridiplantae; phylum Streptophyta; class Pinopsida; order Pinales; family Pinaceae; genus Pseudotsuga; species Pseudotsuga menziesii. The sequence continues at coordinate 251,229 of LPNX010836655.1, read as the reverse complement.
CAACCAAACGGACTCATCGTTCAGTGAATTTGAAGAGAACCAAAGGTTGAAAGTGGTAATGTGCGCACCTAGATCTTCACTAGCTCTGCCTTCAAACTTAGGAATGTCTAAGGGAAGTTTAATAGGTACATGTGGCCATGTCGTGCTATGCCGCACGGGGTCATTCATTAACTTTGACAAATCTAGCAAGTTTAACATTGCCAGGAAATGAAGCTTTGACCTAACCGAGGTTTGATAATAAGGAGTTTGGCATGTAGAAGGACCTGCCCCTTGGCTCCCAAACGAAAATATGGGGTTTCCCCCAACCACCGGTTATACTGTAGTTAGACTAATTTTAAAAGGATTCCACCCGAAAGCCAGTGGATTACTAGTTTGTGTTGCATGATATGTTGTTTGAACTGCTCCAAATGAAGCTGGAGTTTGAAACACAGGAGCAGGTATTCCTCCACTAAAAAGTGAAAAGGGAGAGCTCGTGAAAGGGGCCAGAATATGACCAGGTGTCTGAAAATTATGACCAAAAGAATTTGTGTTTCCAAACAACATGCCTACATATGCAGTTGAAGTACCTACATGGGGAGTGGATGGAGGAATATGTCCTCCATTCCATGGAAAACCTTGGACAAACGAGGAGGATCCACTTGGACCACTTTGAGCACTTCGCATAAAAGAAGGAGAAGCAAAAGGTGCACTAGGAATCCCAATTACCACTCCACTAGATGAATCTTCTACATTAGGGGGTGCTGAGGGTTGAACCACTTGAGCACTCGATGAAAGGGGTGCAATAGATGCACTAGGTCTTGGAGCACCAACCTGGGGAGGTGGGACTCCACCATCCAAGATGGCTGAAGTTGGGGTAGAAATACCTTCTCCCAAGCTAGACATAACTTTGCTCAAAGGAACACCAATAATAGGTGAACTAAAAGGGAGGACTTGGACTATTACAAGATCATTCATATCAGTTAGAAGAGGATTAAAATTTCTTGCAAACTTGTTAGCCTTCAAGTATTCTATCTCTACTATTAATGTTTCTTCTTGGTTAATACTAATTTTCGGTTCACCTGAAACTTCACTAACACCTATTGGTTCAAAAGAACCGTCAGTATCTAGTCTCTGCATTTGAGGTGGCAGTGGAGGCTCCACTGTAACAGATGGAGGAAGGTTTTGTAACCTTCTAGACCTATGAAGAGGTTGGTCCTCCACAACTATAAATTTGAATCACACACCTAAATGCCAACTAAACACAAACAAGCCAAACAACACTCACTAAAAATTTCCTAAAGTAACACAGACACACCAGGTATAATATACACCTTCCAAAGGAAATATTGGGAAGATTAGGGCCCAGGTCCAATGTGTGAATATCAAAGGATGGTTACTTGGTGTCTCATGAATATGTTTCTGGGTGCAAGCGCTAGAATCACCCAACCACCCTCCCAAATTGTCTACCAAGGTTACCTTCCAAGTCTGTCCTAGGAGTACTGGAAATAGCCTTCCAATACGACCTATGTAAGATCCTAGTGTATGGAGACTAAAGGATACCAAATCTACACCGAGAGTCAGGCGGAACAGTTGCAAGACTAGTCCTTATGCATAGGAAGGGTAGCTAAGCACGAAAGCCTGTCAACACCAACACCGCACGGGGACCAAGAGGTGGTATTGACAAGATCCCCAAACACATAAAAATACTGGTAACCGATCGACCAAGGAAGTGGAGGGTTATCTCCTCAACCAATTTCTCACATGGCCTCGTGCTTAACTACCGTGTGAGAGGCAATTTTCAGATGGTCTCTTGTAGAAGAGGATTTACCTAATGAAAAGCCACTATGTTTGAAATCAAATGATTTTGGGCAATTTAAACTCCTAGTCCAAAAACCTAGCCTAAGCTAGTTGATGTATGAACCTATAAAAAGAAACTTACTAATAAATTTTAATTAAACATTTTTTTTAATGGGCTATATTAGTCAAAGGTAGCAGAATGAGACTGAATGGTGTTATAGACTCAGCAGAATGAAAGAAAATGATGCATACAAATTTTCAAAGTGAATGCAACTACCAATGCAAATCTTTCTTTCTTTTTCTTTGTAAATGAAAGCTAATGAAATTTTAAACAACATGAGAAGCTACAAGAGTTAAAAATTTTGAATTTTTTTTTGAAAAAATAGTGAAAAGAACAACTAATGCAACGTAGTGCAAAAAATGCAAAAATATTTTTTGTCTTTTCTTTTTCAACAAGTTCAAAAACTAGATGCAAGTAAATGCAATTTGAGTGAAATAGACTAATTGTAAAAGATAGTAGTTAGACCCTATAGTAACACACTTCAACCAAACAAGCAGAAATGAATCAAACCCTAGACTTGGTGGAACTATTGACTCACAAAGACTAATAGATCCAAAAGGTGGAAATAATGACTGACTCAGACTACTAGAGAAGCAATACTAAGTATATCAATGTCTTAAATGACTGATCAATGACCCAAAAACACAAGCACTCAGACCAAAAGCCAAGCAGGAGGGACCCAACTCATTCACAAATGAAGAAGTCAAATGAAAATCACTCAAAATACTTAACTAATCAAGAAACCAATGAAATGTACACACCCAAAACCATTGTATCATGCTAAATAAGAACCTTAACAAGCATTTGAAAAATCATAAAAACAAGGACACGCAAAAAAACTTATGGACCAATAGACACCTACATGAAATTCGTGACTGCCATCAAGGTAGGTCGCGTACCACTCGCGACTGTCATCGAAGAAACCCACGAATACAACAGGAAATACGCGACTATTACCAAAGAAACCTGTGAATGATGTCAAAATTTTACAAAAAGAAAAAAAAATGACAGAAAGGTTCTGAACATAAAATATGAAAACTAAAGGTAAAATCAAAACAAATCACTCACAGAATCAGACATAGCAAGACTGATAAGGAAGCCAAAAGAAAGGAACCACAACATGTTTCACTCCCTAGTGGAGTCGCTAGTTTTGTTGTTCAGGAGAATACAACCTTATAACCTAGGGTCTCTGGGTTACCAACGTACTAAATTAACTTGCTGACATTCATCCATTTCAGAATTTGACAGAGAAATATGGAATAAATTAGGTGTACATTGCTTATGACGGTTGATCCTAGCTTTCTTCTTCAATCCAAATTGCTTCCACAGATTCTAGGGAATCTCCAACACCTGAAAATAGCAAGATCTTTCTTGCAATATCTTATATATTATATATATGATCAATGAAATAATATGCTTACAATGAAATAACAAGACAATTCATAAATCATAATACATAAGAGTACAAAGAGACAAATTGGAAGAAAGACTCTCTTTATTGATAAACAAGTAAGGTAAGATTACAACCAGTATCTGAAACAAGTGCTCCTCTGCTAGCCAAGGACACTGATTTTTGATACTCCAATATCTCTAAAGGAAATCCACCAACATAACCTTTCTCTAGAATTGAATGATTGTTTAGCCTCAACCCCTACACTCTATTTATACATGAGGAAAAAGAGAGGTTACGAAGGTTGTTATGGTTGGGGAAGTTGGGATAGTTATGATTAAGAGCCCAATTGTCATCGACTAAACTTGATTATATTCTTTAACTTTGAATTAAGGCATTCACAACTATTAATACTGGCAAGTCGTGCATGATACGTGACTTTTATAAGGGAAACCTGCGAATTCCAACCCTACTGATGTATATGCGGGTTGCAATGTCAATACTTGCGAATGTTACATATGTTGCAATGGAAATAGTCATGAATTCACCCTAATGACCTTATAAAAACAGGTCAAGCAAGTAAGAGGATGATGTATCAAAGTTCATTCACATCTATAGTGTTTTGGCCACTTCTATCCATTTTGTTCTTTTGTGTACCGACACAATGAGTTTCATTACTCAAACGGAGAAGTTCCATTTGACAGGATAACACTGTGGGGTTCGAAAAATTAGTCATCTTTGAACTCAATGATGGCATCAACAACTTTGTATGAATTTTGTGATGACCTACACAACATTTGAAACACTTGTGACCTCAATTACTTTAATAATTTTTTTATGAACAATCCATTCAATGGTCTTCTCCTCATAATAATAAACAATTTCCCTCGAAAAGTATGGGTTTGAAAGAGACATTACTATGTATTTACTTGTGATACTTGTTCTTATACCTTGATGTTTTTGTAATTTAATGGTAATAACTTGCATGCTTGGATCCCAAGGCATGTGGGTTATCGATTGAATTCTCTATATTCTAATCAATATTTAGGATGTACATATTCCATGTGGGACTTTTATTGAAAGAACCTTATTTTAATTAGTGATCCTGAATCATATAGTCCTGTTACAAAGCTTGAGGGAAAGGTTCACTAGAGAATGATGGCCATCTTGGACTAGATTTGGATGTTATGGATATTTCATAGCGCTTGACATAGGTTTGGTTTGTTTATGTCATATGACAATGTTACCATGTTATACATGTCTTATATAAAAGTGAATTTAAAATATAATGTAAAATGAACAAGATGGATTCTATGAGGACATGAAGCTATAAGCCCACAAGAGGGGATACCACCATCTTGACCACTAGTCTCAAAATATCATTATGATGGGTGTTTTATGACACATATGTACAATGCTAGGAAAGTATATAATGCTAGTTTGAAAGAAGACCTTCTTCCTCCATTATTGTTCCATTCTCGAAAGAAAAACAAATGTTTCTTCATGACTACAATTACCTCCAATTAGTACCATGAATCCATGAGCTTGAGAGTGGGTGCGAGTCAATAGTGACCTAGAGGGTTGCATTGTTGGTATGAGAGGGAAAATGGTTGGGCTTGATAAGAAACCATGGTTGTAGTTAGTAAAGAGAAAGGGAAAGGATGAACCTTGCAACTCCATGTGTTTGTGTCGAGTTTCACTGTATTTAAGCTAAGGAATACCATACTATCTCCTAGAGGGTAATTCAATAGCCTAGGCTCTTCTTTCCTATAATGTTACACTTGTTAGAAAGGATTTCATATGGGAGTGAATGCACAAAAGGGAAATAATTGGGCTTGTGTTTTGAATGGTTGAGAGGAAGAGTTCCATGCATAGATTATGTGCATGTTAAGGTGCCTAGGGGAATATGGACATTGAGAATTCATGGTGGGTATTTAGAATTCATTGAAAATTACTCAAGTAAGGAGAAAACACACATCTGAGTTCCATTACACATGCAATATAGACACATCTTTTACAAGGACAAAGTTATAGGGGAAATTCTTAATCAAGTTAAAGTCTACCTTAATTCTTGGTTAAGTGTCTTTCATGAGGTCCAAGAATGCAACAATGAATCTCTGACTCCTTGCACTTAGGTCAATACATCACTTGAAACACACCTCAAAATATTATTTAATTGGACAGTAAGACAAGGCGTAACTTAAATCTCATGAAAAAAATTCATAAAGAAGATACATCAAATCATGATCCAATTAAATTAGGATCTATGCATCATGAATTTATATTATTTTTGTCCAATGATTCATGTCAAGTTTAGGGAATTTTATGCATTAGCACAATTTTAAATGTAAATTAGGCAACAATTACAATTTAACATAGGTGACCTTGATTGGTCCCCATATTCAGAGGTGTCTATCTCCAACCAAAAGTAAAACACAAGAATCCAGTTGTTCCTTGAGTGAAGGTGGGATTATTTACACTTGGAACTAAATGATATCCACCTAGGGTTTTAGTACTTTCTAGTGTGTTGACCTAGGCTTATGTTGTGTAACATGTATCTCACAAAAGTGGAGACAAGGATGCCTTCAACACCTTTGATAGCTCATTTCCTTACACTCTAATTACATGTGGTTTTGGTATAGGGAAATTTTTCTTAGTTCCTTATACCTCCAAACCATGTTATCGACTAGGGTGCAATATCCTTATCCCTTAGTGACTGTCAAATCCTTAAATATGTTGATTCCTTGGAATTCCACCATAGTTGTTTGAACCTTACACTCAAACCAATATGAAAGGATGTCCTTGGGAATGTTGTGTTTCTTGACATGAATAATGCATGTATGTTATGCATATGAGTTAAGGTAGCAAAGATAGAATCCTTGATAAATTTTTACTAATGCTAATATTATCTCATTGATGCCATGAAATCTTACAATTGTTAGATTTTTATCATTTAGACAATATGATCTTAGGATCTTATCTGAGAGAATAACATGCACATCAATCAATCACAAGAGACAATAGACACAAAAAATTTCCTCGGGGAAACTGTAAAGGAGAAAACCCCACAACTTCCTTAGAGATAGAATGAGCACCAACGGAAATAGTAAAACCAAAATATAGATAGATGATCTCCGACAGATGTTCTCTCTCTCTCACTTGTGCGAGCTCCTCTTCTCTCACTCATGTGATATAGTTGAGTGAGTGTGTGTCTCAAATAGAGAGGCTCACTCTCTATGTGTACTAGTTTCCGACTTGACAATTACTTACCAGGGCCGACTTCTCTAGGAGAGTCTAATAACCCTAGTGCCCCTCAACTGTGGGGAATTTTTCCCCGACTTACAAAGGAGGGTTAACCTCTCTGAATTTACATGACTTGATTACATTAATGATTCTCTCGATAGGAACATCGGGGTTTAATGAAATACAATATATAAAATATACAAGTGAATACATTCCGAAGTTACAAATACATCAACACTCCCTCTTATCTAGGAAGGTATTCTCTTGACACAATTCATCAGCACAATTCTTCATCACTGGATCATTCATCAAAGCTGGATAATCATTAAAGCTAGATCATCACTGGATCATCATCATCATCATCACTGCTTCCGATATCTTGAGAAAATGGTGCTATATCTCAATTCTTCTCATCACAGGAATTTCTACAGAGCCAACCCTTTTTCATGATGGTTGTAGGCCTAGCCTCCATGTAGGTCTTCATCAACAGAGCCAACCTTTTTTCATGTTGGATGTACTTCCTTGCTCTTGCAAGGAATTCCCCTGCAGAGCTAGCCCTTTTTCATGCTGGATGCAGCACCTTTCCTCTCACAAGGATTTCTCATACAAATCCAGTCCTTTTTCATACTGTATGTAGTACCTTTCCTCTTGCAAGGATTTCCACTACAGAGCCATCCCTTTTTCATGATGAATGCAGTTCTACAGAGCCATCCCTTTTTCATGCTGGATGTAGTTCTCCAGAGCCAACCAATTTTCATGTTGTATGTAGACCTTGCCCTCTGCAAGGTCTTCCTATAGAGAGCCAAACCTTTTTCATGATGGCTTTAGTTCTATAGAGCCATTCCTTTTTCATGATGGAAGTAGGCCTTGCCCTATGCAAGGTCTTCCTCTACAGAGCCAACCATTTTTCATGCTGGATGTAGTTTTATAAAGCTATCCCTTTTTCATGTTGGATGTATGCCTTGCCCTTTGCAAGGTCTTCCTCTACAGAGCCAACCCTTTTTCATGCTAGATGTAGTTCTACAGATCCAACCCTTTTTCATTATGGATGTAGGTCTCAGCACTTATATCTAACCATGGGAGGAACCAATCCTGCGACCATGTCATAAAGAAATAGCACTTGCATTTGACCATGGGAGGAACCAATCCTACCACCATGTTAGAAAGGCACAACACTTACATCTGACCATGAGAGGAACCAATCCTACCACCATGTCAGAAAGGATCAACACTTACATCTGACCATGGGAGGAACCAATCCTACCACCATGTCAGAAAGGCTCACGAACTCATCACTTCCCCTTGGAAGGAACCTCGATCTGGAGAACACCAAGCATCTCCCTGAAGTACTCATCACTCTAGAAAAGGTTAAGATATTCATCACTCTAGGTGATCTTCAAGCTCCTTATGTATGTGTTATCCCATGGGTTCCTTCTAATCTCATACAAGGCCTTCTTTAATTTGCACACATGAGTCTTCCTGTCATGTGTCTTAACTCCCAATGGCTGCAAATGTGTCTTTGTAGTCTTTGCATTATTTCTATGAGAAGCCTCATGCTACAAATATTTTCTTGTATCCCATGATGTTTCCATATAGCGGCATGTTGGATCTTGTAGATACATATGGAAGACACTACAGACTTCCCTTCAGGTCTCGATACCGCATTCTAGACATCATTCTTCTTGAACCAGTGCACTCCTTCCCTTTCTTCTTGGTTATTTATTCATAGCGAGAAGGTTCTTCATCAATGATGCCGCTCAACAGTGTCACATAACTGTATTGTGTCTGAGACCTCTTTCTTTCTTTGAAAGCATCGTCATATTATTCTTCATCTTGGATTATTTCTCAAACTATCATCACTTGTTCTTCGAAACAAATCTCATCCTTATTTTCTTGTAGGCGATTGAACGCGATCTTTCCTACAAGTCAAATGTATTAGTTGTACGGTTAGAAACATTTCATAAGGCATTTTCATAATGGAAAATTCTTATGCATAAGGATATAATCATGCAACTATTTTAGCCAATACAACATTCATCCATATCTCACGAAAACTTTCTAGATGCCTTCCATCTCTACCATGACATCATTGAGATTGTGCACTAATATAATATATCAGCAAAGAGCTTTCATTCTAGATAAGTAGCAATGGAGAGTTGTATAGAACCATGGGCTACGTACCCATCACATGCATATTAGTAGTATACTGACATTAATGCAAACATTCTATCATGCATAACACATCAACTGAATATAAACAAATGCATAACAAAATAATATCATGAAATGACAATTGAATACTTGGGTTTATTCGTTTCGTGGGAAGACTCCTTCTTGAGCCTTCAGCTTCATCATCTTCTTCGTTCATAACAACATCATTTCTTATCCAGATGCTAAGATGGATAAGAGGTTCTTCAAGAGTTGAGTCCTTCATATTCCTCATCACTTGACGGATCTTCCTTGGATTGTGACAACTTGATCTTTAGTTGCTCCCATTTTCTCTTCTCTTATTATGAGTTGAGATTCTTCTTGTGCACTCTTCCCAGAGTCTCCTAAATTTAATCACTTCCTTTTGGCACAGATTCCTTGAATGAATGAGTCCCATGATCCTGGGAGGCCATTCAAGGTGGTTATAATAGTATCTTATTCTTCTTCGACTGCTTCGTCATAGCATCGAACACTTCCTTTGGTGTCCTCGGGGATGACACATGAGGGATGAGATGATTTTTAATAGAATATGCAATGATTCTCTTGGCTCTTGCCTTAGCCTCATCTCTCTCTAGCTCCTAAACCTTTCTGACTGAAATACTGATCCAAGTCAATTTATTCAAGGATCACGAAGTTCCTATAATTCTTTCTATTTATATTATTCCCTTAAAATATCTTGGTCAAGGAATCAAACATCTCTTTAGGTGTCTTAATGGAAGACACTTGTGGTATAAGGTGATCCTTGATAGAATCAACAATAATCCTCTTGGCCTTGACCAAGTTCTTCTTATGTAAGGCTTTATCCTTATCTCCCTCTGGAACTGGAACCTCTCCACTTATGTAGGTGTCTAGTTCATTTTCTTCAAGAACCAGTGAGATCTGATACTTACATGCTTGGAAGTTGTTAGCTTCACCAATCTTGTCATCAAGCTGGTGTGATTAGTCATTTTGACATGAGAACCTCAACTATAAATATCGAAAGATTAGATCTTACCAATTTGAGGTGCCTGTCCTGGTTCCGGAGCTAGCTAATCTAGGGTTTGTCAGAGAAACCATAATTTTCAAAAATTGGAATCTCAAACTTCTAATTGGATAGAAATATGGGCTACTTCAAGGCGAGATGTCCAATGTACTTCTTTTCTTAAAATAGTGGAGGGAAGCTCTAGTTTTCCAATTTCTTCTATAGAAATTCCTGATATTGTTTCAACAGTATCTCCTAAATTGATGCTCCTATGTGTCTGAAATTTCATACTAAGGTAGCCTCGTTTGTCCTCTTTCCAGCACCACAGGTTTTATCATAATTGGTTTCACGGATTTGGAGTTATGATATTTTTCCCACAGTGACTTATTTTAGGACTGTTCATCATAGCAAACTTGTACATACTTCCACGTGTCATTGTTTCACCTTCGAGGTCTCTAAATTTATATTTTGAGGAGGAGATCAATCCTATGCTGGGATCACTCAAGAATGAGTCTTCTGTGAAAAGCCTTAATTTCCCACAGTAGTGACAGGTCAAAAACTGAAAATGCCCGAAATCAAATTTTGCTTCTACAGAAAGATGTGCCCTTCAATGGAGAGTTAGAGTGGCCTCCTTTTGCTGATGATTTGTGGAGAGAGACCCAAAAAGTAAGAATCCCTAGCTTTTGCAGTTGCACAGTGTCTTCTTCTCAGGTTAGCTCTTACACCATGTTATATTTTTATCATTTAGACAATATGATGTTAGGATCTTATATGAGAGAATAACATGCACATCAATCAATCACAAGAGACAATAGACACAAATATATTTCATCGGGGAAACCATAAATGAGAAAACCCTGCAACTTCCTTAGAGATAGAATGAGCACCAATGGCAATAGTAAAACCCAAAGACAGAAAGATGATCTCCGATAGCTGTTCTCTCTCTCACTTGTGCGAGCTCCTCTTCTCTCACTCATGCACTACAGTTGAGTGAGTGTGTGTCTCAAATAGAGAGGCTCACTCTCTATTTATACTAGTTTTCGACTTGGCAATTACTTACCAGGGCCGACTTCTCTAGGAGAGTCTAACTTGATTTTAACCAATTAGAGGAAATACACTTATCCAATTGTTCCAACTACGAGAGCTTCCTCTCTTGGAGAGATTGCCAAATTTAAAGTGGCTGGTATTAGATGACTGCCGTAAGTTGAAGGAGTTGGGGATAGGGAGGTGGGGAAGAGCGGTTGGATTTCCCATGTTAGAGATGTTGGAACTAACTGTCTTACCATCATTAGAGAGTATGACAAGCTCGTCATCAAACATTGTGTGGAGTGAAGGATTCATACCCAAACTCCGAGCCTTGTACATCGCACAATTTCTGTCATTGAAGAGAGTACCAAAGGAACTAGCAAAGCTGCCTAATTTGAGGGAGATATCCGGCCTCGATGCTGCTTAGTGGGAAGGCTTAATTTGGGAAGATGATAACGTTAAGAAAATGTTTGAAGATAAATTGAGAAAGCCAGCCTTTTGACTTTATTTGGGATTGTAGAAGTGTATATAATTTTTTCTGTTTGATCAATGAGAAATATTGTAAGATTTAATACATAAGCATTCTATTTTTAGTATTCCTTTACACTATTTCAAGCTAACTCCAAAATTTCCCTTCTTCCTAACTACTTTTCTACTTTTCATGTGCAGGATCTACTTCTCAACAAGCTACAAATTGCTTGTTGTAATCTACATATCAACGTTCTATTTTTCATTAGCATATATGTACTCGCATTAAAACATTATAATGTAAGAGGATCAAAATGTATATGAATTCATTTGAATAGTCAAAACAATTTGACAAAAAAAAAATTAGAATTGCTTGGCTTTTATATTTGTAGACCTACTAAATGGAGTAAACTTTCTACCCGACCATTTGCACCGATCGGACGACCAGCAACGCGTGATGTAACAGCTCACGCGAGCCAGGTTGTCCGATCGGTGCAAATGGTCGGGTAGAAATGTTACTCCCTACTAAATTCTTAAATGAAAGGATATATGAATCAAATTATAATTTTTTCATAATATTATAAATCTTATTTTTTATTATGAATTTAATTTATCTTTTTCTAGATATATCCAACAATTTTAAGTTTTTCTTTGTATTTTTTTGAGATATTTTCCAATGATGTCCATTAACTTACCCTCTTTTTTTATATTATTAGAATTTGGACAATTTTAAGTTTTTCTTTATATTTTTTGAGATATTTTCCAATGATGTCCATTAACCTACCCTCTTTTTTTGGTGAGATTCAAAATGTTATGAATTTCATATTAATGATCCACATTTAAGGAATGTATAAATAAATTATTTATTGTTTCTCTTTATAAATTTGAAATATTTTTATTTATTTAGTAGATAGATCCATAAATTTATGCAATGTTACTTTATTGTAACATAAGAACTACAAAAACTAACAATCCATTCTCATTTGGATGAGAGAAGAATACTTTTCATGATTACTTTTGAAATGCTGATAATGTAATGGCCAACTATTTGAAGAATATACTGTCTTGTTGTATATGTCCACATCTCTTTACTTAGCTTGCAACACGGCGTTCTTTTATTGCACCCCTAGGTACAATTGCTAGTAAATAATTAAATTTGTTTTTAATTGAATTAAAATCCAATTAAGTGGAAGATGGCAATTGCTTTGAACGTTCTTTCCAAATTTCGTCGTTTTGCTTTAAGCAATTGATAGAGACATACAACATCTTCATCATTTCTTATTAATTAAATTCAAATAGCAGTACCATGTTGCCAACTTCACAATTCCTTTGATTTGGTCAAGATACTTTTTTAATTTAAGATCACCACCATGTTGCCAACTTGCCAGACAATTTTAAAATAAATAGACTAAGAAGATGACAAAAAACATTAGATCATAAGAAAAATAAGTTCATTAAAATATTTGGTCAATTATCTTTATTAAAAGTATATTTTAAAATATTAGAATCTTTTTAAGATCACCACCATGTTGCCAACTTGCTGGACAATTTTAAGATATGCACAGACTTATAAGATGACAAAATGCATTAGATCATAAGAAAAATAAGCTCATTAAAATATTTGCTCACACACCTTCATTAGAAGTCTATATTAAAATATTAGAATTATTTTTAGAAGTCTAGGTTGCTTGTCTTCCACTAAAAGAGAGAAGGTGGAAGTGATTTTTTATTCTTTGAAGTGAAGATCAATGAAACCTTTAAAAAGAGTGCCCCATGCTTTGCGGCATGAGGTTTGTCAAGGCTTCAAAAGAAGGTAAAATCCTAAATTTTTGTTTTAGTTTAGAAAGACCCTCAACATTGGCTCGGATAAATGGGATCCACAATTTGCTTTAAGGAGGATTTAAACATGATTTTTATTTATTTGCATAATATTATTTGGATTATGGAAATTTTAGTATTTGGAATGTCATTTGAATTAATAATACTAGAAGAAACATAATAATATTTATCTTATATTGAGGTTTATGAAGAGGAAGAAGAGGGTGAAATTAAATATAATGAAGTTGAAAATTTATAAATTCGATAGGGATGCAACGATATAAATAAAAATACATCAATCAAAATTTGAATTATAATTTAAATTATGTCTCAATCAAAATTTAAAATATATTAGAAATTATGAAGGCATAGAGTTTCCTCATTTTCTACCTTTCCATGAACTCTATAGAATGATTTTGAAAAAGGTTACTTATTAGACAATTCTCTATGAAGAGAATCTAGTTTCGAAGATACATAACAATAATGTTTGTTGTCTTATCCTATTACTATGTGGGTGTATAGTCATTCAAATTGCTTTCATACCTAAATGAAAGCTAATGAAATTGGATAGTATGGATTGTAGATGGGATATGTCAAAGTACATTATCCCTTAAGCAAAAAAAAAGAATATACCAATAACATGAATGTTGTATTTCGTTTTTAAAGAGGTGGACTTGATTATCAAAGTTCAATATTTTACTTTTCAACAAGTATCAGTATATATATCTACTAAATAGATTAAAAAAAGCTATAAAAAAACAAAAAAATAACCCTGAAAATGATTTTAAAAACATTAAAAAAATGCATACCAAGAAAATAGAACACAATGCTACTAAGAAGAATGAAATGAATCTAATAACCCAAATGACATGAACCTAATAACCCAAAAGATTGTGCAATTATAAAAATGGGAAAATCAGATAATCCATAAATCCATATGAAGCTTACAAGTATAATAATAATCCATAAGAAGATTTGTCGCATCTCCCCAATATTGGACTGTATAAGTGTTACATCTCCTCCATATTGGACTGTAAAGCACCTCACTACTTTGAATACAACAACTTGTGATAAAAATCCAACACATCATAAATAACATAAAGAGGTTGATAAAATTATTATTAAATTCATCACAAAATGATAACTCTATAACAAATTCTCAAAAATTCACATAACAATGCATTTTAACTATATTGTTAGATGAAGATAAGATCATACCATTTGTCCCCTTACCATTTCCATAACTCATAACCCGTTAAAAAAATATCTAAAATATTATAAACCCAAACTATAGGATTTGGATTTACAAAGCATTGATGAGAACTTCCTTAAAAGTTATAACGAAGACTTTGTTGCAGGGAAGCCCTTTCTATTAATTTTGCTTTAAAGGTTAATGATGTTAATAACGAATCTACACATAAAATTCATGTAATTATATTAAACGAAGGAAAAAAATGTTTATTTGAGAATAAAAGTGCATAATTTTTTTGTAAGTCTACATTTGTATTAATCAGTAAAAACAAGAAGTTACATCCAAAAATACCTCATGGACATAGTAGTGGGGTGGTCTAAACCCACCACCCCAACGAGTCAAAGCTATAAGCATGTCTTTTTTCCTTTAAAGATTATGGCACAAAAACCCATACATAAGATGGGGGTCGAGTACTAGACTTCAAAACACTGATAAGTTTCATAGACAATTTATATATTATTCTAGAATTATACTAAAAAACGAAAGTAATAAAACTAAGCAAGTATAACATAGGTAGGCCAAACAAGCTGCAGGTTCTTCAACAGCACCAAACTTAACAGTCTGGGTTTTCCTCAATGATAGGACAACCCCCCTGGAAATCTTCAGCATTCATATTTTCCAACTACTTAACAGGAAGAGGAGAGGAGTTGTGAACTAGTACCTCAATATCACGAACACGCTTGTTGCTCAGCTTAGTGATGGTGGAACGTATTGGAAACAATACAGTCAACGTGATGGGTGTTTCCAGGACCGAGCTCTTGTCCAAGGATGTCGTAGGTGCCCCCGTGACGCTGCCACTACCCCCTTCATTATTTCCTAGCATGCAGAGACCCAATGCAAGGCGTTTCCACTCTGAAGTTGCATCCCTCTTATTGACTTGAGTATCAAGTTCTATCATCCTGGTTTTATCCTGGAGAATCGAACTGCGAGTGTAATTCCAAGTACTAACCATTTCTCCCATAAGGGATCCCATCATATTCTTGACAATCCAATAATGGTTGAGACGTTCACCCCTGATACCTCTGTCCAAGTGTTCTATGACCAATTAGGCTTCCCACTCATCGATGAGTGTGTGCATCGGCATGGAAACACCTATGTCATACCCATCTTCCTGCCTCATACTTGAACCCCGTTGAGCTCGATCGTTTCCACTGCTACCCCAGTGGGGGGTGTCACATTGATGGGACACGGTTACAGTATGATTCAGCTTGACATTGGAGCTTGTACTAGCTCTTGACCTCTTTATCAACAGATGGAGTAGACAAGAACTCACTGTGTCAAGCAAACTGTGTGGACAGAACAATATCAAACTGGGGAGAGACACTACAATTTTCCTGAGATAGAGGCCGAGGATGGTAGTGCAGGTAAGATCTAGGATGTGGAAAAGACCAACAGGGTAGACCCGAGCCAAACTGGGAGGAGATGTTGTAAGATGGAGCTGAACACAAGAACAAAAAATTAATCCAAGAGACTTCCTTCACAGGATCCATAAGCTAGTCGTAGCATGAATAAACACAGAATCCATTAAAGGAGAGTTAATGCGACGATGACCCTTCCAATGCCTGACGAGATGTAGAAATAGATCTGCCATCCCTCAACGTGATCGACTGCCCTTCTCCGTACGAGGTGATTGATTTCCAAGGCCTTCCTTCCACACTAGATAGAATGTCTGTATCCTCTCATTTAATGCACATTAACTGTAGCTTGGGGGGATGATAAGGGCCCTTAATGCGAGGTGCCACCCTGTTAGCCCACAACTCGAGGCCATTAACGCCTTCAGTAGGACATGTGGCACCTGCATTCGGGTTAGAGAAATCCTTTGATGCCAGATTCTGACATCTATGGACTAGAATAGTGTTATTGAAACTATTAAGCCCACCTTCAGTGAATGTTGAATTATTGAGGACTCCTTCATTGGATAAGCAATACACCAAAGAGTTGGTCGAGTGTTTCACATGGTGGAAGGAGATGGCCCGATTTTGCAAGAGATGGGTAGATAAACGGGTGAGACCATGCTCCAATCTCCAGCTGGGTGAGAGCTTACAGGTTTGAGATCCATGCATGATTTTTACACCCATCGAGAGTATGATCTAAGATTCCCCTTCAGCCACCAAGGGGAAGAGTTTATTTTTACCAGCGATGCCAATACCCCTAATGAGACCCTCCAATTCAGCAACATTATTATTGATATGGCCAATGTTCCCATAATGGATCCACAGAATCTCCCCCTTGTTGTTTCTAATGACACCTCTGAACCCAGCAATGCCAGGACTTCCTTTGGATGCCCCATCAAAGTTGAGTTTATAAACACCATTAGGAGGGGGAGCCCATGTGTTAGGAATTTCAATGTCGACTCTCAGCGACCTGGAAGTCCCATTAGTAGGGGTGAGATGAAGATTCCAGTTATCCAACGGTCGTTGCTCAGGGGGAGAGATTGAAAAGTCAGTGTGACTCCAAAGTCTAGAGGAAAGAGATTCATGAAGGTTATTGTTGATGATGTGCCATACTTCCTTTG
Organism: Pseudotsuga menziesii; assembly: GCA_001517045.1. Classification (NCBI taxonomy): domain Eukaryota; kingdom Viridiplantae; phylum Streptophyta; class Pinopsida; order Pinales; family Pinaceae; genus Pseudotsuga; species Pseudotsuga menziesii. The sequence goes on along the minus strand of LPNX010836655.1, from coordinate 234,511 downwards.
GAGTATTTTTTTCCAACAAAAAGGTGAAGGTTTCTTTCTTTCCAAATTTTCCAAGAGATGAATCCATGTAGAAATTCCCAAAGAAGATTAAGAATCGATCTATGAAAGGGGTTCTCATCCCATTGCTGAAGAGTCTCAGTGATGTTACCTTTTACTCTCTTAGATCTGCTATTATTTTATGTTGCTTTGTCCCATAACAAACTGACAAAGGAATAGGATTTTAGAAGATGATCTATGGATTCAGAGTGAATGTTGCGAAGAACACATCGTGAAGGCCCATGAAATCCATGTTTGAGAAGATTATCCCAGGTGAGAATATGCCCATGAGATAACAACCATAAGAATGTGTAAACCTTGGTCCAAAGATTGGGATTCCAAATTTTTCTCGAGTTTATGAGGGGAAGCTCCTTTTGTTTAGCTGTTAAAAGTGAGTAAGCCTCTTTGACCATAAAGGTACCAGTGGTGCCATAACCCCATATGATGATATCAAGGACATGCTTGATTCTAATCCTTCTTCGTTGAATGTCCTTCCATATAGTTTCCAAGTGTTCCGACTCTAGACGGTGTCGCCAACTGCTGGGAATTTTCCATTGTCTGAAAGTAGAAGTGACCTCTTCCGTCCAAAGATATTTCACAAACATGTTGTGATTTATTTGTAAGAAATATTGGATGTCTTCCTAAGGGTAATTGTTTCTGAAGCTTGGAATTTGCTGCCAAGCATCATGCCAGAAGAGGGCGTTGTTCACATCCCCAATTTCCCAGAAGTTGTGGTGTTGAAAAAGGGATCTTTGGGTGTTTTCCTCTTTCCAAATTGAGGATCCGGGAGGATACTAATCAAATTTGACAATATTGGGGGGGTGCAATCTCTACTATATTTGTAATTCCAAAGTTGAGCCCAAGGGGTGTTATTTTGAGATATCCATTTCCACCAGAACTTAGCAGAGAGTGCCCTGTTATTAATCTCAGGGTCCCTGAAGCCGAGGCCCCCTTCTAGCTTTGGAATACAAACCTACTTCCAGGTTACCAAGGCCCACCTATGCCTGCTCTTATCACATCCCCAAAGAAAGTTTTTTGAAGTTTTTTAATGTGTTTAAGCACCCATTTAGGAGAATAAAAAACGAAGAAAAGATAGAGAGGCATGGATTGTAGAACAACTTTGAGAAGAACTAAATGGCTAGCCATATTTAAGGATCGAAAGGTCCAGGAGGTAATTCAGGTTTCCAGTTTGTCCAAAATTTCTTTCCATGAGGAGTGCTTGATCGCAGAATCAAAGAGTGGGGTTCCTAATTACTTCAAGGGAATAGTGGCCACGAAAAACTTGAGAATTCTGGAGATATTGTCTTGCATGGTGATGCTGGTATTATAAAATATGATATGAGACTTTTCCATGTTAATGGAGGTGCCAGAGGCCTTAGAAAATATGTCCAAGATGGATTTAAAAGTATGATATTCTTGGACTGAGGGGTAACTAGAAAGAAGGTTGTCATCCAAAAACTGCTGGTAGACAGTGGGGGGAGCTCTGTGGAGAGAAATACCTCATAAAGAGTTGGAGGAGATGGCAAATTTAAGCTTTCTTCCCAGTTCTTCTGTCAATAGAATAAAGAGAAAGGGGGAAAGCGGATCACCTTGTCTAAGCCCATGGGTGGGGGAGATTGTGGAGGAGGGCGTAACATTGACAAGAATGGAGTAAAAGGAAGAGGATATTAAAGAGAAAGTCGAACTGGTCCAAGTCCGATAGAAACCAAAGGCGATGAGAGTTTTCTCAATGAACTCCCAACTCATTTTGTCGAAAGCTTTGGAGAGATCAAGCTTTAGGAGCATGCTAGGAGTTTTGGATTGTTTTAAGGAATGGGTAATTACGTGGGTTAGGATGATTCCATCTAGGATATGTCTACCCTCCAAATAGCCACATTGATCAGGTGAAATAAGTAAAGGAAGAAAGGGTTTAAGATGATTGGTGACAACTTTAGAGATTATTTTGTAAGTAACATTGAAGAGAGAGATGGGTCGGAACTTACCAAGGTGATTGACACCATATTTCTTTGGAATGAGAGTAAGGTAAGTGGAATTGAGGGAAGGGAGAACCCACTGCTTCTTTCTTGATTCTTCCACCAAATCTAGAACCTCGATTTTTAGCAAATCGCAACAGTGATGAAAGAAATTGATGGTAAAGCCATCAGGGCCCGGAGCTTTTCCTGCCACCATCTGGTTCACCACAATTTCCACTTCCTGCATGGAGATCAGTTTCATTGGAGAGGCATTATGCTCCTTAGTAATTAAGGAGGGGATATGCTTTATGACCTGATTAACGACCTTATCTCTTGATGCAACAAGTTTAGTAAGAATAGTTTTGTAGAACCCAGAAAGCTTTTTTTCCAGATCTACATGCTCCTCCAGAATGGTTCCTTCCTCAGTTTTGAGATTGACGATCCTGTTGTTCATTATGTGCTCGATTGTGGATCTATGAAAGAAAGTGGTGTCTCTTTCTCCCTCTTTAAGCCAATCAACTTGTGAATTTTGTTTCCACAAACTTTCTTCCTGTTCACAACATTTATTAAGACGATCTGAGAGAGTTTTTTCTTTGACTTTTGTTTCGTCTGTATACCCAGTATTCATAATGTTCTACTGCATGGTTTCCAACTCATTTTGAATAGCATATTTTTCCTTGAAGATGTTTTCAAAAGTACTATGATTCAACTTGAGAAGGTTTGACCAAAGAATCTGAAGCTTCTGGTGCATGATGGACATTTTGGATCTTCCTGTGACATGCATATTGGTCCACCACTCTTTCATATTATCATTGAAGGAAGCATGTATTATCCATAACTTTTCAAAGTGGAAAGTTCGATAAAGGGGTGTACCTAGACTATGCCAGGATAGGGATATAGGCCAGTGTTCAGAGCCTGCACTAGGAAGAATGATATATTCGAGGACCGCACCAAAAACAAGGATATTGTTCATGACATGAAAGTGGTCTAGACATTTAGCAATATGATGAACCCCACCTCTTTTATTGTTCTAGGTGAAGAAGCCAGAGGATGAGAGAAGGTCAATAGGGGGTTTGTTGGCAATGATTTATTTGAAGGTCTAATCTTCCGTGGAGAGGGATCTCAGACCTCCTTTCCTTTCCTCCAGATTGAATATCATATTGAAGTCTCCTTCGATTAGAATGGGGGAGTCATGATACTGCTTAAAAAACCACTCAAGATAATGAAGGAGTTGGATCTTGAGACTGGGGGATTGAGGCCCATAGACATTGATGACATGACCTCTTGTAGTGGTTCCAATAATGTGAAAGATGGAAAATATAGAATGGGCAGTGGAGGCAAAGTTATTGAGAGAGACATGCAAAGGATTCCAGGTGATGGAAATACCCCCTAAGTCTCCTTTGGCATCAATGGCAATGCTCTGACTTCCTTTCCATATTATGGTGAAAAGAGTAGAAAGAGATTCAATAGAACATTTAGTTTCTTGGAGAAAGAGGATAGAGGGCTTGTCTTGAAGAATTTTCCTTTTTAGCATTATGTGCTTGGAGGATCCATTGAGGCCTCTGACGTTCCATGAGATGATCTTCATGGGATAACTTGGGAAAAGGTAGAGAATAATTCCATTATATGAGCATACTACCTTGATTCAACCAGCGCATTTCCTAACATGTTTAACTGTTGTAGATAATTTTTACAACCTCTCTTCCTATTGTCCTTTTGAGTTTTTTGTTTTTCCTTTTGCGGAGGGGGATAAACTCCAAGTTTATTCTGGGCTTTCGCTTTGACAAGTGCTTCCTCTAGAAGTTGTATTTGTCATGCAGGAATGGATTCAAAGGATTTTCAAGTGTGGACATCCTCCACGCTTCACAGATCAAGCTCTCCTAGATCAGGTTCTCTCATATCCTTATCAGTGAATGCATTTAATCTAACCTTTGCAAGCATCTCCAAAGGAACTGGTAAAGGGTTGTTCAAAGGTTCCAATATGTTGTCAAGTGGAGAACATGTGATAGGATGATTTCTTCGTCCCAACTTGATCTGCACAGGTATCTACTAGAGCGTGGGATCTTGATTCAAGGGGATTCAATCAAGATTTTCCATGAGCTCATCCTCAATGGGACTTTCCAATTGATTATCCAGGACTGCAAAGCTATTACTAGTGGTAGGGATATTTTCTTGAAAGTTTTCCATCACAACTTTGTGATTATTACACCTTTTTATCCCAATTTTCCTAAACCCTTAAACATCTTGTTCTTCATTCTTCATATTTTCCAGATTGGCTCTGTTGAGTGGATAATCTATGAACAGGTGTCCATGCTCATGGAATTTACGGCAACGAAATGGAACATGCTGATAATCAATAAGTTGGATCTAGTCTGAATCTTCATGATTTAAGCAAATTGCATCTGGGAGGGCTTTGACAATATGCATATAGACACAGATCCTGGCATAAGAAGTGTAATTATTCATTTTTTTCTGGTTAGTAGATCTGACATAGGTTCCTAGAGTATTACCAATTTCTTTAAGGGTTTCCTCATTCCAGTATTCTTGCGGTAGGGAATACATCTAGATCCAAACAGGGGCCCATGAGAAATATTCCTTTTTCGGGCTGAATCGTTACATCCAGTTTCTGAGGTAAAGACCTACCGCATTGAAGAATTAGGGCCCACCTTCTTCTACCTTAGATTTATCATCCATGTGGTGAAATATTATCGTAAATAACCCTTTTGAATCGAGTTGTAGATCAAAGTGATCTTTAGGTTTCCATTTTGCTGCTATTCATCCTTGTAAGACCTGTTCAGTTGGCCAAAATTCCTTGAATTTGCCTATGAGAGCGCGATCCTTCATTTTTTGTGCCTGGGCATTGATTATTTCAGCTGGGAGATTAAGGCAAGGCCTATCCTCTGTATGGGAGATGCAATATGTTTGGGTGCTATGCCTCCATGTTTCCCGTTTTGTTGACTGATTTTTCCCTTGTTCTGGAAATCCCTTCTCTCCCTCAGGAATGATAACCTCTTCAGTCCCGATTTAGATGGAGATTGGTTTCGCATAGTTGTATCTGTCGACTAGGACATTTCTTGGTTTGTTGGAGAGTGATTGGGAGGGGCCTGTCCCCCCCCCTCCCCCCCATCTGATGCCATTAGATTCATCAGTATGTACTACCTAGGAGCGTCCTGGGAGGGTGAAGGTGATATCCTATCTTCTCACTCCAAGAAAGTTTTTAGCAAAGCAATTCATTCGTCCTTTACGTGACTCAAAAATAATTTGATCACTATCAAAATAAAAGAGTATGTTAAGAGTAGGAGGGGAAAATATTTCCCCACTCTAATTTTGTATAAATACTAGCCAAAGTATTAAGAAATGACATTTTGAAATTTGGAGGAGAAGATTATACTATGAAATTTAAGTTATGCTAGAAAACATTAATAAAGTTGTGTATGGATTTTGTTCAATGATTAATATGCTTTGCTTGTTTATTTATAAGCTCTTAAAGGTTTAATTGATGTACATTATTTATCCATTTGAGGATTTTTTTTGGTTTGCAATATGTCCACTTATATATAATGAAATATATATGTATTATTGTTGAATTTATATGTTATATTTTTTAAAGATAACTAGAAATTAAAATTATATTATAAAATACTAAACATTTTTAAGAATTTTGATTATATTTTATTATTTTGTATTTAGTAAAATGATTTTAATTGTTTTTTAATATATTTTTATTTAAATCAATTTAGATGTATCGTAACTTTAGATTCATCATGCATTACACCTCAATGGATTTGATCCCTTTCACTACATGATACATCCAAAGTTAAGATGAATTTACTCAAGGTCTAGTTGTGTCCAAATGACCATTATTATGCATATGTATATTTTAATTGAATTTTATTTAATCAAACCATTAGATAATTTAAATCATTACAAGATGAGCAATAAGAAAGTAAATATGTATAATGATAAAGATAGTGAACGATAACAAAGTAACATGATCAACCAGAGGTGTTTAACAAAGAAGAAATTAACGGACTCGCTGGCTCGCTGGCTCTGAGGCTGCGCTTTGCTGGAATTGTTGCCGCCTAGGGTTTCGAGCTCTCTGGCCGCCCCCATGGCTGCGACTGGGGGAGGGAACTCCCCTTCCTCGCCTCTCTCTGCCGAGGAAGCCTTCAGAAGGTTGCTTTCGGCTCCGGGCTTCAAACCGGCAGCCCCCTCCATTCCAAAATTTATCAAGAAACTTGATGCAGTCCCGAAAATTGACCTACCGATCGAACAGCCCATCAAGATCGCTCTGGCCCTAGCTGAACGCGGACTGGTTGGGCAATTCATGGGGTTATGGCCCTCTACTAAAACCACTGACGACTGGATCCAAAGGAACCGATGACCTCAACTCAAGAATAATGTTACCTGCTACCCGGTTGGAAGAGGATTCTTCATTTTTGAATTCATCTCCAAAGAAGATCGAGATCTTGTCTTTAGAAACGGCCCGTACTTCATGGGCACCCAAGGGCTGTACCTCAATAAATGGACCCCGGACTTCAACGCTGAAGTAGATGTCCCAAAGGAAGTGCCAGTGTGGGTAAGGCTACCAAATCTCCCAGTTCACTGCTGGAACACACAAACCCTCGAAAAAGTGGGGAATGCCCTAGGGAGATACATAGACAAAGCGGAGAATAAAGGTCAGTACTCCTGCGCCAGGATTTGTGTGGAGGTCGACCTGGAAGCTGGGCTACCTGAGGCAGTTAAGCTGAAAGTCGGAGATTGGCATCATTACCAAAAGCTAGATTACGAGCAGCTTCCGTTCAAGTGCCGCCATTGTCACGAGCATGGACATTTCCAGAGAAAATGCCCACAAATTCAGGTCCACGAAGAAGAGGAAGGCTGGCAAAAAGTTAAAAAGGGCAAATCTGGCAACAAAACTCATGAAAAAAAGACAGGAAGTAACATGCAGAACCTGCCATCGAGCTCTTCCTTCCAGGAAGCCATCAAAACAACCCCAATCGTCATTCAGGAAGAAGAAGATCCAGGAAAAGCCAGCGATCCTGCTGGAATTCAAACCAGCAATCCACTTAAAGAAAAAGAGGCCACGTCCCATAATGAAGATCCTTTGGAAATGGGGGAAATTCACCCGAGGGCATCCTCTCCTGCCAATCCCCCTAGTCCTCTCAAAGACTCAAGCGTGGATCCTCTACTGCTAGACTCGGATCAAGGCGAAGAAACGGATGAAGGGGACTCCTCAAGTAGTCTGCCGACGGTTCCCTTCAAAAATCCAAGAGGCCAGAAATCAAAAAAGAAGCAGAGAGAAGAAGCTACATACTTAGCGGTCCTTGATGGCTCACAAAAAACTTTGAAAGGTATCATGAACACCAGATCGAAGAAAGGAACTGGTCCGGCCTCAAAAGGGGCCACCTCCCCCCACCGTTATTAATGCGATACATCTCCTGTAATTGCAGAGGCTTAGGCTCATCATTAAAAGAAGAAGCAATGAAATATCTGGTCTGAATTCATAACCCTGAGATTCTGCTTGTTCAGGAGACAAAAATGGAGGAAGCTGCTGCCCTCCAAGCTAGGAAAAAGTTTTGGAAAAAAGGTACCGGGACTGCCAACAACTCTAGAGGAGCCTCGGGAGGTATTGCAACCTTCTGGGATTCCAATCTCTATACTCTTGAAGCTGAAGTCCGTGAGCTTCATTGGATCTTTACTAAACTCATCCACAAAGCCTCGGGGCATTCGGTAAGTCTCTTCAATCTCTATGTTCCTGTCCTACATTCGGAAAAAAAAGACTGCTGGAATAAGCTAGAATCCTTTCTCAATCTTCAGCGCCTTGATAACATTATTGTGGCCGGCGATTTGAATGTTACTCTGGAGGATATCATCCTCGGTTGGGATCTTTTAGACATAAAACTAGCCAGAGGAAAGTTTACTTGGTCGAATAAGAGAGTTGGATCGGGCCATGTGGCTTCCCGGCTTGACAGGTTCCTAGTCCACTCCTCCTTTCTCACCCTTGGTCTTTTGGCCTCCTCCAAAATCCTTCCTCACTGTACCTCTGACCATAAGCCCATCCTTCTAGAGCTTTCTCTTGCTCCTAACCTCGGCCCAATCCCCTTCCGCTTTAGCTCCCTTTGGATCCAGCATGAGGATTTTTTACAAGTTGTAACCGATTCCTGGGCCACTCCTCTTAAAGGCTCACCCTCTTTCATCTGGGAATCCAAGCTAAAAAGGCTTAAAACGGATCTGAAAAAGTGGGCAAGACTCCTTGTCGCGCCCTCCTCAAAAGGAAATACTGCCCAAGCTGAATTGGAAGCTCACCAATTCCTCATGGATGCCTCAACTATAACTGATTGCATGCTGAGAAAGGAAGAGGAACTCCAGAAATCCTTCTTCTCAGCCTGTAGGACGGAAGAGGAATATTGGAGGCAAAAATCCCAAAATCTTTGGCTCCTAAGTGGAGATAAAAATACCAAGTATTTCCATAAGCAGGCTGAGGCTCGGAAAAACCACAATGTAGTCTCAGTAATCATCTACAATGGAGACCTTATCAAAGACTTTGAGGGCATTAAGCAGGCCGCCCAAGCTTCCTTCAAGGAGTTATACACAGCCCCCATTGAGGACCCGATTGACACCTCTGCCCATCCGTTTGACCTCATTCCAAGCCTTATCAAGCAGGAGGACAACAACCTCCTCACAACTTCGGTTACTATGAATGAACTTAAAGAGATCCTCTTGATTATGAAACTGGACAGCGCGCCTGGCCCTGACGGTTTCTCCACTAGATTCTTCACCAGTTGCTGGTCGATAATTAAGTATGATCTCCTAAAAATGGTTCAGCATTCTCAGTTAGTAAATAGGCTGGGGGGAAGCACCAATTCTTCCTTCCTAGCTCTGATCCCGAAAGAAAAAGGTGCCAATACATTCAATCGCTTCAGACCAATCTCCTTGTGCAACACAGGGTACAAGATCATTACCAAGATCATTGCCTCCAGACTAAAAAGGATTCTGCCCAAAATTATCCCTGAAAATCAGGGAAGCTTCATCAAGGGAAGGAAAATCTTGGACAACATTATTCTTGTCCAAGAAGCCATTCATTCCAGCTGCCAGCGTAATGAGAAAGGTATGGTCATTAAACTTGATTTAGCTAATGCTTTTGATCGTGTCAAGCATGATTTTCTGTTTGCAGTTATGGCAAAATTTGGCTTCTCCTCCACTATTATAAACTGGATCAAAGGCTGCGTAGATGCTCCTTGGATAGGCCCTTTAGTGAATGGGAGACCTACGGGCTTCTTCAAAGCAACCAGAGGTCTCAGGAAAGGCTGCCCGCTGTCCCCCCTTCTTTACACCATTCAAGCTTCAGTTCTCAGCTTTCAGCTCAACCTCTGTCAGGAATCCCAATCGTTGCCTGGCCTCAGAATAGTGCATGGTGTCCGGAGCATAAACCATGCTCAATTCGCAGATGACACCTTGTTATTAGGAGGAGCGAGCTCCCATTCTGCTGAATACTTTAAGCATGAGCTGGAAATTTACAAGGAGGTGTCCGGAAGCAAAATCAACTTCCATAAAAGCAAGATCTTCAGCTGGAATTGTTCAGCAAGAGAGCTTCGGGGTATAACCAGAATTCTTGGAATGGAAGGCACAACGTACTGGGAGACCTTCCCCTACCTTGGCATCCCCATCTGCAAAAACAAACTCAAATCAGCAAACTGGGATAACATCTTAGACAAAATCAAATAAAAAATCCAAAGTTGGAGTGCCAATTGGCTCAATACAGCAGGTAAAACTATTCTTTTAAAAGCTGTCCTTAATAGCATGCATGTTTACCATTCGTCCATCATGCTCACCCCTGCTTTGGTCATTCAAAAAATGGAAGGTATGCTAAGAAAATTTATGTGGGAAGGAGGCAAGGGGAATGAAAAGAAAATTCATCTTATTAGCTGGAATAAGATACAAAAGCCATGTGATGAAGGAGGGCTGCAAGTGAGAAGTCTTTCCTCTCAAAACCTGGCTTTAGGAGCTAATATGCTCTGGCAAATTGTAACTGGAAAAGACAGCTGGAGCAAGAAAGCTCTCAGGAAAAAATACTTTCCCAGCCCAAGAAAGAGATGCTTGGATATGCCTCCCCCAAACAGAAATGGTTCTCCGATCTACAAACTGTGCCTTAAAGCTTTGGAACCTTTCCAAAGTAACCTTTACTGGATCCCTGGTGATGGTAAAACTATAAGAATTTGGGACGATTCAATCATGGGTGATGCCCCTTTAGGATCCTGCGGGGAAGTGGATCATCTCAGAGTCTGGCTTTTAAACAATGGGGTCAATTTGCTTTGGGACTTGTCTCAGTGGGAAGATAACAATTGGATAGGATGGGACCTAGGCAACCCCCCTCCAGATCTAGCTACCGAGGTTGAATTGCTTACAGTCCTCCTCCAGGGCAAATCTCCCATCAATGAAGGAATAAGAGACAAAAGAGGATGGGGGAGTAATTCAGGAAATTATTCCTCTGTTGAAGGATACAAGAAGTTTCATGCTGTACCATTCGCTGCTCCCAATCCGGCGATCTGGAACTTCCTGTGGGAAAAAGTCTTCATTCCAAAAATAGACATGTTCTGCTGGACTATGGCTCACAAAAGTATCCTCACTAGAGAAAACCTCAAGAAAAGAGGGATGGAAGGCCCCTCTAGATGTTCGCTGTGCAAAAGTGAGAATGAAACTTCAAATCACCTCATCATTGGCTGCAATTTCTCCAAAGAAGTCTGGAATCATGCCTTGAGGATTAGCCCTAGCATAAACATCCCAACTACTATCCACGATCTTCTCTCAAGCTGGATGCACCTCCCCCCGTTCCTGCTTTCCAAGAAACCTCTCCTTCATTCTGCCTGGAACTGGATCCTTAAAGCCACTTGTTGGAAAATTTGGACTGAAAGAAATAATCGAATCTTCAGGGGGCAAGAAAGCCACCCCTCTAAAGTAGTAGCCCAAGCAAGAGCTCTTATTGGGGAAGCACTAGAATAGAACTCCTCCCTGTCTAACACTGTTCCTCTCAAGCCCGAAGAATCTCTTTGGCTTGCCCAGTTTGTCCCCAATCACCAAAATCGAACTCCATCAAAAATTCTCTTTGCTAACTGGGAAATTAGACTAGATGAGGATGCCTTCAACAGGTGGAAACTCGCCAGGAATGATCTCTGTCTTTTCTTTGATGGAGCAGCAAAGGGTAATCTGGGGCTTTCCGGTTGTGGTGGAGTTATCACTGAGGCAAATGGAAATTTGGTCAGCTCCTACGCCTGGGGTCTTGGAAATGGGACAAATAATAAGGCAGAGTTTTGCGGACTTTATCAAGGTTTGAGGATTGCCAGGACTAAAGGTATTGCAAAACTTCTGGTTTTCGGGGACTCTAGGCTGCTAATTCAAGCCATCACCAATAAGAAGCGCCCCTCCCATTTACAGCTAGCTCAAATTTTGCAAAGAATTCGGCTGCTTTGTAAAAATTTCCAATCTATTAGTTTCTTTCACATTCTTAGAAACCTGAACTCATTGGCAGACAAGGCAGCGAATGATGGATCCCTTTTAGGCAGAGGAATCCTGCACATGGATGGCATGGAGATTAGATGGGACGTCCCCTAGTAGGGACAAGCATCCTCATTCGCCTGCCAGACCTTTAATGTTCCAAGATTCCCGTCAGGCACTGCAGAGAAAATCTCCGATCTTCGATTCTGCTCTCATGCTGTCTGTGATCGACTCGACCCCTGGACTGCTTTTATTCCTGCCTCTATCGCCAAGCATTGCACTGTTGTTGATTCATTTTGCTGAAACTGCTCTGAAGGTAAAGATTTCCTCTCTGCGGCGTTCTCCAGAAGCTGATCCTCGTCTCTCTATGGCATCGAATAGTTCCTCCTCCTCGGGTCTGTCTGTGGAAGCGCGAATCCAAGAACTAGAATCAGCTATGGGGATAATCCGAGGCCGTATGGCTGGCTTTGAGAAAAAACTGGAAGATTCCACTAAGGCTGGAGATAAAACTTGGGATTTACTGAATGCCGATATAAGGAAATTGAGAGATGATCACGCTGCCTCAGCTGAGAAAATGAAAGATTTCAAGGCCGAGGTGCGTACTGGATTCAAGGACGAGGCAAACGTTCATGGGGACTTCGACAAGCGTCTCAATGCTCTGGAGAAGGCTGTGGCAAAGCTGGAGCTGGAATGAAGACCTGGAGTGCTGTTCCCGCTCAAATCCTCTGCCTCTCTTCGATCTACTATGTTAAATAATTATAATAAGGCCATTGAGCCCCACTGGATCCTAGTTTCACTTTGGGAAAACGAACTTCTGCTATGTTTTGTTACAGCACCCGGCAGCTGATTTGCCGGAACCTTATAATCTAATCCTTTGTTTTAGTTAAAAAAACAAAAACAAAGTAACATTGTTTAATGATAAAGATGCTAAATAATAACAAAATGATATGATGAAGAAGATCGATAATAACAAAGTGATATGATGGAAGATATTGAATAACCCACATATTACACAGTAGTTGATCTCAATTTAGGTTCCTCATCTTTTCTCTAATACATGCGTGTACATTTCCTATCTTTTCATATTGATCGGATGAAAATGGAGGTTGAAGTCGAAGACTGTAAAAATATTTAACTTAGGATATTGCAGTAAAAGTGAGACTTTTTTACTCTGTCTTTCTAATGTTAATGGTTTTTTTCTCTAATGTCAATCCTTAGGACTTATGGAATTTTTAATTTCCAAATAAGTCTCAATGAATTTTTTTTATATTTACCTCTTTCAATGTGTAATATGCATAATCGAAAGAATAATTCATCCCATGGAAACCCCACATAGTCATCAAGTCTTAATAAAACATATGTGGGAGGTTTAGGAGGGGATGTTTTAGGATTATACACGGTCTACTCAACCATCCCAATGGCACCATTTATAAGTCCTTCATTAGTCCATAAGCTTGAAGTAAGCATAACCTTAACTCCAACAACAATAACTAGCTCATTGTCCAAATTTTCTTCATCTTCTCCATGGAGTAGTTACTACTTACTCTAGCAATGCATGAGCATTCTAGTTTCCCAGGCATCAATCTTTTAAAAGACAAAAGTTTGAAAGGGGGGTCTTGAAATTTATTAAAGGGAATTGGTTCCCTTAATGACATTCTTGTATTTTCCTAAAACTATAGATGAATTCTAGAAGATAGCATGGGTTGTTGCCATTAATGTCATATTTGTAGTGAAACTGTCATTATTAGTAGATTTCATTGGAGCGAATTAAGGAATTAGTTATAGATTTGTGAGTGAATTTATGATCTGAGAAGATCTGGTTGTTTTATTTTTGTACATATAAAGATTTTTTAATCCTGTTAGGAAAGGGGAGGTCAAGAACGAAGATCAAGATCATGTGAGACAAAAATATAGTCTATATTTTCTGAGTTTGCTTAAATAAAATACAGAGTTAGTCTAGGAATCCTGGCATTTATGTTTCCTCTATTATGTGTTTTATATGTTATTTTATGACTGCGGTTTATGAATGGTTAAATTAAAGATGTGATCTTTGTATGGAATATTTATGAGGATCAAATATCATACCACAAGGGAATTTGCATGAAGGTATGAGCATTAGAGGAATTTGCACCCAATTAAATTATGCATAAAGGAAGAGTGCAAATCGTTGTAGAGAATTGATGTCCAATTATTGTTGCCTCCAATATGCATTTGGCAAGAAATATTGGCCAAAATAGAGCAAGATTAGGTCAAAGAGAGTGAGACGGGTCTCTAGACTAAGCATCGGAGGAGAAGTCGAGGAAGAACTATGAAGAGAAAGAGCAATCCACAGGTTGAAGATTGTGTTTCCTATTTTCAATCTCTATTACGTCGAGTTCCACTAGATCAGTGTCATCACATTCTTAGAATGATAGTGACAGTGATAAGATATTGGGTTGTGCCCAGGTTCAAGTGACCGAGACTCAAAGTGGTAATTTTGTTGCATGATTAGAGATAGAAGAAAGGGTGTATAATTTTGGATAGTCAACCTTGTGAAACATTGGGCTATTAATTTGATACATAGTGGAACTTCAAGTGATCTCCTAGTGAATGAATTTTGATTTTAAATAACATGGAGCTGTCAGGATATTGACTTGATGTGGGCTATAACATAGTTTCATAGATTGAGTAAATACATGGCTTGAAGGAGAATTGAATCGCTAGAGAGGTAAACCTAGCTCTAGTTTCCTATAGAACATGATTAATGAGAGTAAATTTCAATCACATAAAAGTCCAAGGATTAGTCGAAGTTGAAGACAAGAATACTAACAGATAGACCTGCAATCAAATAGTGGAGTTTAAGGGGAGGAACAAAGTAAATAATCTTGGAAACTTATTAAAGGTGGGATTTTGATTAAATTGCAGGTGGATCCTACATTAAGTGGTATAAGAGTAGGAAGACTCTTTGGAATGAGGTTTCTCTTTGGGATGAACAAAAACAAATTCTCCTTTGAAGGATAAGAAATCAACATTTAAATTATGAATGGTAAGAAGGAAGACACGCAGAGAACCCATGAGAGGTTGGAGTAGGAAGGATTGCAGACAAAAGAAGACAATTTCAACCAAAGATACAAATTTGGGAAGGATTGCTTGAAGATTGGTAAGTGAGTATGATCTTATTATTTTGAATTTACAAAAATATCTATGCATATTCTTAGCAGGTTGCAACTGAAGTAGAGAGTAACAATGGATCATAGCTTGGAAGTTGTAATAGAGAAAGAGAGTAAAGTTTACAAGTGAAGAAAGAAATGTGCCAAATAAGTGTGACAAAAGAACCTTACAGCAGAAAAAGGAGAAGTGGATTGTTCTCAAGATATTGTAAGAGAAATTGCAGAAGCCTAGAAGGAGCAGAGAAGCTCAGAAGGTTCTAGAAGAGAGAACCATAGTAGTACCAAAAGGCTAAGCTAAAAAAAAGGAGAAGCTTGGTGAGGTATAGTGATAGGGTAAAAAAGACTTGTCATAGTAGAGGCTTGAGTGCAACTCACAAGTGAACAAGTTGAAGTTCCCAAAAGAAGGTGAAGATGACTACTGATAGTCATGTCAAAGGTTCATAAACAAATCACAAAAATGTGAAAGGAAATTCCAAAGCAATTGGCATAAAGAGAATGAATACTGATGAGTTTGATAGAGAAATTGTTGAGATCAAAGCACAACTCAATGTGCTAATGATGAAGCTGCTACAAGAGAATGAAGATGAAGATAAAAAAAGTGGATGTGTAATGAAGAAGATTTCTAGATGGCCTATTAATCAATTGATTGCAAGAGAGAAGAGACACAAGTTGAAAACTTATTTGAAAAATGTAGAAGCACTCAAGATAACCGAGGAAGAGGTATAAGAAGTTCACTATTGTGAACGTGAACAAGGAAAAATCCTTGGAGAGATGGATGATCATGATGATAAGAGAGCAATGGAGACTCTCATAGAGTATTTGGAGAGTGAATATTAACATGAGGATTTGATGAATAAAACATCAAATGAGGCTACATAGCCTTATGTTGTTAAAACTAACACTTTGTGTATGATTGCAGGTTGTACAAAGCAGGAAGCTTGACAGTCATTTGAGATTTTCATAAAGATTGATGAAGGTGGATATAAGCTTTCTAAAGGAAGGGGAGAAGAATAGAACCAAAACTTTATTATGAAGGAATCCGGGATAATGTTATCTCATAGAGATAGTCAAAGTAACTTGATTGTACACGACCTGCAAATGAAATTCTTAGAGAGAAGAATGTCGATAATAGAAGTCTTATGAGGTGCTCATACCAACAAAAGGATATGATGCTAGAAGAATCAACAGAGACTAAAGAGTCTCATGGATTTTAAGCTGAACATTAGTGTGTGTTTGCAGGAATTGGAGGAAATGAAGGCAAGAAAAACTGAGAATCTATCATGAAAAAGACAGGGCATGATTCTCTCATGCAATTAGAAGAGGAAAAGGTTGTGCACAATCAAGGAGTGCAGACACATAGTATTCAGGAATGATTAAATGCAACATTAGAAACAAAAAAATTGAAGGTCAAGAAAACATATTGTCTTAGGAAGGTGGACTTATGTTGCAACAAGAAAATGCAGGCCAAAGGATTATCTTGAAAAGCAATGAAGAGAAAGAAAGTTAGTAGGATACCCCCAAAGATAATTCAATAATTCAAGAAAGAACGCAGGCACCAGAAGAAGCAACAAACTACCTAAGCAATGGAGTTAACCATGGGATTTTAGTAGTCATTCATTTAATTGGTGGTGAATTTCAAAACTTGAAAAAAAAAATGTTTGTTGTAATGCGTTTGTTTCTTGTGTAGTTACAAAAAGGTTGAGAATTTTGGAAGAAGTAAGTCTCCCATAACTAAACAAAGAATTTGTGAGAGAGAACAGAGTGTCTCGAACAGTTATGAAGAAATGTATGAAATAATTGGAAGTGAGTAAGTTGATGCAAAGCAAGATGATGACTTGAAGAAAGTTATTTGGCTTAGAGAAGATATGGATGATAAAATTTTGGGATGGTTTATTTCAGACTGCATTAATGCGAGTATGGATCTTGCTCAAGGGATGATGGCGGTGAGGGGTAATGACAGTGTTGAAGCAAATGACCCTAAATACATTATCATAGAAGGTATAAAATGTTTATTTATTTATCATTTTAATTGAAGGTCAAAAACTAGTGGTTGTTTGAAAGATCATGTAGACTGAGTATGCAAATTAGAGGCATGCATTGTTGGTTGCATATATTTAGTGAACAATGCTCTCAAGAAGTTAAGGACAAGTCGAGGTGTGAAGAAAAAAAGATGAGATCATCCATACAATTTTTTGGTGTAGGTTTGCAGCAAACAACATGCAACAAATCTATGTACCAACATAGAGCAGAGTTGGACATTGAAATTGATACATTGTGGAGATCAATGATGAAGGACTTCACATGGAGGTACCATATATTGAAGAAGCTAGTCAATGACAAAATGCAATTGGTTGAAAAATATTACATTAGCAAGGTAATTGGCAAGTAGTAGAGTAAGATGTGGGATCTTGGAAAATATCAACTAGCGATGAGGCAGCATGACATCCAACAATGTGAGCAACAACAAAACAAAACTTGGGATGCTAGAAGAATGTAGGATGTGACAACGCAACAACAACACAATAGATCAAATAGACAACAATCATATAAGATTTGGGATCCAAGAGGACTTTGTCAAAAGAAGACTCATTAATAGGAGATCATGAAATATTTTAACCTTGGGAATCTGATGCATAAACATTATATCTTTTAGAGTGTCATTGTTTTCTTCTAAAGATGGGATGTAGTTCAAGAACAAATCAAAGGGTAAAGCTCCTCGCTTTGTGGGGTTTACTAAAGTTTTCCAATACTAAGAACATTCAACACATACAAACTTTCGGTGACTCTCATGTGACAATTGATTGGGTGAATGGCTCCTTTTCCATCCACGTATCTCTATTGCAACATCAGTGTTTAAACAACAAGATTGCAACATTTGCTTTTAACGATTTTATTAGTTCTCTTCTTCTTATTTTCCTTTGCAAAATAGTTTTTTATAATAAGCCTAAGTTTAATTGGCTAGTTTGCATAAGTTCTTGGTGATATGCTATTTTGTAACACCGGATATGTTGTTTAGAGATTGTTATTTCACTTAAAGGTCTTTTGCAAAACAAAAGATCATTTGATATAGATATATATAACTTTAATGCACCTCATAATATGAGAAAATTGGCTTTTTAGATGACTTTAGTCAATTATCACCTTTATGTTATACCGATAAACTTTCCTCTCATAATAATACGAAAAACCCAATCAATATTCCCTCTCTACCCAACTAACACGGCTGAAAGATATGATATAAATTGTCATCATATCACTTTTATAAAAAATGATATAAATCATCATGATCAACTTGTTATCACGGAGAACAATATTCAACATGCAACAGAATAATAAATGTTGTGGCGGCTGTACTGTGGGTCGTTGGATTTCAAACAGGGTGAGATCCAATGACCCACAATGCAGGGGTCGCAGCATTTATTACTCTGCTGCATGTAAAATATTTTTTGCATGTTACCACTGGAAATCAATCTAATAAGACAACTAGTTAGAAAACGAGTTGTCTAAAGAGCGGATTTTTTGACCTTTAATTTTGGCTAGTTTTTACCAGTTTTTTATCATAAACTTTTACGGAATTTTTAGAACGTTTAAAAACACTAATAGATTTTACAGAGTGTGAATATTAGGGGGTTTCCTATCACCTAATTTTATTTTTGAGCTTAAAATTGTTCAACAGACAATAGAAATTACAGATTTTATAGATTAAATTCACCGGATTCCGAGATAAAACCAGCTTGAAAAGTCAAAAAGTCCCCTCGTTAGAAAAAGGTGATGGAAAATTCTTTTGGGAAAAAATGTATGTAACATGGTACTAAAAAGGTTCACACTCCTCAACCGACTTTTGACTTTTTGGGTCTTATGAGACACTAAACAAATGAAAACACTTTTATAAGAATAATTACGTAGAGAAAATAGTTGAGTGGTAGCCTGGCAGGTCCACATGCATCCATCGACTGAACACATCTGAGTGGCAGCCTGGCAGGTCCGAAACACGGCCGTCTAGGCTGTCGTGTAGTCCAAGTGGGCTAGACAGCTCACTCGGTACATGATAGAGATGAAATTATGGTGGTCACTAGAACTCTGACACGGCGCGGCCCCACTATTCCGCCAGAAATTCAAAGATTCTGTTCTTCATTGGGTTACAGTGTACTTGTATATGGTCTAGCGAATTTAAACTTTACTTACGGCATGTTCTCCATAATCTCCACTCTTAGCTTCCATTTCAGATATCATTGGATCTTATGATTCTTTTTCATGCTGACATGTCTACAGGGAGATTAACAAGGAGGTGGACAAGGCCTCGAAGGAGGGTTTACTATTGACGTTGGATCAATGGAAGATCCTTGAACGGGTTGATGGTGCAGCGCATGAATATTACCATAGACCTTTCATTGAAAGGGCTAATCAGACATGAACTCTGTTTTTTGGCTTCTATATACTGGCTCGGTGGTCCTTTTCAATAATTTTATTGGCAATTTTGGATCTTTATGTTTGCCTATGGTTCGTCGGTTAAATGTAAGAATATTTGCAATGATCTTGTTACTAGAACTTTGGGGCCATATCTCAGTATGTGGTTTGAATCTTGATATATTTCTTCAGATGTTATGTGGATATATGTGGTTAGCAGAGACTGAATTTTTTGTCCATTTTTTTGTTTCTTTGTTTAGATCTTTATGGTACTCTCTGAATACACACGCTATGTTTCTACAAAATGTAATTTTGTCCTCAAAAAATAAATGAAATTATGCTTTTTTTCCAAGGAAAAAAATAATAATTTGTAACATGAATAAATGCCAATAATTTGGTTTGGTATTATTATGTGAACCGTGAAGGAAATATCTCTAGGCAAAAAGGTAAAAACAACTTTGAGTTTAACTGGTGGTCTCGGAAAAGGAAGAAACTCCACCAACACGCATGATGTGCTCTCTCAAATAATTGAGCTTGGATACCATAAATAGCAGCGTCACACATTTTAAAACAATCAGAGAAATAAACACCACACGCCAAATACACCAAGTCATCAAATATGATTTTTTTCAATATATTAATCTCAAACTATTTGTAAAATATATTTTTCAATATATTAATCTCAAACTATTTTTCAATATAATAATCTCTGCCTTACGGTAGGACTAGGACTAGATAGTCACGCGTCTTGTTTGATGTGTCCAGTTTTTAATGTATTAAATAGATTCTCTGACATTAAAAATAGTAAGTGGGCATCAGCTCACCTCACGATCCTACCAATTCATAATAAATAATTAAATTTGTATTTAATTGAATTAAAATCCCAATGATGTAAGCAGGAGATGGCAATTGCCTTGAAGGTTCTTTCCAAATTTCGTCGTTTTGCTTTAAGCAATTGATAGAGACATACCGCCTCTTTATAATTTCTTATTAATTAAATTCAAATAGCAAGATAATTTAAATTTAAATTCACATTTTGTTTGATTTGGTCAAGATACTTTTTTAGACTATCATCATGTTGCCAACTTGCTGGTCAATTTTAAATGTTTGATTTGGTCAATATACTTTTTTAGACCATCATCATGTTGCCAACTTGCTAGTCAATTTTAAAATAAACAGACTCTTAGAAAGTGGCACAAAGCATTAGCTTATAACAAAAATAATTTTGTTAAAATAAAAGTGGCACAAAGCATTAGATTATAACAAAAATAATTTCATTAAAATATTTGGTCACTCACCTTCTTTAGAAGTGTATATTAGAATTTTTGGTTGCTTGTTTTCGTTAGAAGTCTAGGTCGCTTGTCTTTTACGAAAGAGAGAAGGTGAAAGTGGCTTTTTTTTCTTTGTAGTGAAGATCAATGAAATCTTAAAAAGAGTGGCCTATGGCATGAAGTTTGTCAAGGCCTTAACAAGGTGAAATTTCAATTTTTGGTTTTAGTTTAGAAAGACCCTTAAAATTGGCTCAGATAAATGGCATCCATAGTTTGCTTTAAGCACGAATTTAAACATGATTTTTACTTATTTTCATAATACTATTTGGATTATGGAAATTTTAGTATTTAGAATATCATTTGAATTGATAATACTTGGATAAATTTAGAAGAAACATCATAATATCCATCCAATATTGAGACTTATGAAGAGGAAAAATGTGGTGAAGTTAAGTAAAAAGAAGTTGAAGAATTACAAATTGGATATGGATGCAAGGATATAAGTAAGAATACATCAATCAAAATTTGAATTATAATATAAATTGTGTCTCAATCAAAATTTAAATTATATTAGAAATTATGAAAGCATAGAGGCTCCTCATTTTCTATCTTTCTATGAACTGTATAGAATGATTTAGAAAGAAGTTACTTATTAGACAATTATCTATAGAGAGAATGTAGTTTCAAAGATATATAACAATAATGTGTCATCTCTTATCCTATTACTATGTGGGTGTATAGTTTTTCAAATTGCTTTCATGCCTAAACGAAAGCTAATGAAATTGGATAGTATGGATTGTAGATGGGATATGTCAAAGTACATTATCCCTCAAGCAAGCAAAAAAAAGAAATACACCAATAACATGAATGCTATGAACTGCCTTATAAATCACCTTATGAACCACCCCATGGCTGATGAAGGAGAAGACCCAAAGCCAAGGCCAAGCGAAAGTTTACATTTTCATCACCAAGGCCAACCAAGTTTGAGTATCTATCCGACGCATTCTTTTCGATACAACAGGAATTTCAGCTATCTCAACCTACATGCACCTATAACATGAATGTTGTATTTTGTTTTTAAAGGCACAGACTTGATTGTAAAAGTTCAATACTCTACTTTTCAACAAGTATGACTATATACATCTACTAAGAGGAAATGAAATGAATCTAATGACTATATACATCTACTAAGAGGAAATAAAACACAATGCTACTAAGAGGAAATGAAATGAATCTAATAATCCAAAAGATTATGCAATTATAAAAATGAGAAAATTGGAGGATCTAGAGATGATTGAAGGCTATTTGCATGTGGAAGAGATCCATGTTACATTAACTTGTAACATTTGCTCTTTACAATTTTATTAGTTCTCTCTTCTCTTTTTTTTTTCTTTTTTTAACAAAACAGTTTTTTTGTAATCAACTTAACTTCAATTGGCTAATTTACATAGTTTCCAAATGATGTGTTATTCAGTAACATCCAATATGTTGTTTAAAGATTACTATTTCACTTAAAAATCTTTTGGCAAAAGATCATTTGATATATATAACTTTAATTCACCTCATAATATCAAATTACTTGTTTTTTTCCTAGTTGAAAAAGAAATAGATGGCTTTAATCAATTATTATATTTATGAGTCAAATTCTGGTAGAGCAAACGGTCCAGAGGGGTTTCGTTTGCTTGGCAGCCCAAGATCAAAATGTGAATCCAACCATGCTAAGGGTTGGTGGGGTCCAGTTCGGTTACAATCTCCGAGTGATTTTGACACCTTATATGCCCTTGGATTGAGGTTTCTCGAACCAAAAGTTCGTCCAACAAATCATAAGTCACAAAACACTCGAACATACCAAAAACAAATTATTGCCTTTATGTTATACCAATAAACTTTGCTCTCATAATAAAAAAAACCCGATCAATATTCGCTACACCTACCTACTAACACGGGTGATATAAATCGTCATGGTATGACTTTTATATGAAATGATACCCACTAACACGGGTGATATAAATCGTCATCCTATCACTTTTATATGAAATGATAGAGAATTCTCTTGGAAACAAATGTATGTAACATGGTATGAAAAAGAGAATAAAAAGGTATGTAACATGGTATGAAAAAGGTTTACACTCCTAAACTGACTTTTGACTTTTTGGGCGTTGTGAGACACTAAACAAATGAAAACACTTTTATAAGAATAATTAAGTAGGAAAAATAGTTGAGTGTCCTTCGAGTGAACCCGTCTGATGGGCAATGTGGGTCCCAAACACGGCCGTCCAGTCCAAGTGGGCCGGCTAGCTTTTCAAGGGGCTGCCGCGACAGCGCACTCTGTGCATGACAACTGAGCGTTCCTTTGTATTTTCTGATATAGATGAAATTATGGTGAAACTGCACTGCATTTAAACTTTACTTACCGCATGTTCTCCTATATTAATTGGATTCATTTCTCCACTCTCCTGTAAATCTTTTTGTTATACCAATAAACTTTGCTTTCATACGAAAAAACCTAATCAATATTCGCTCCACCTACCAATAACACGGGTGATATAAATCGTCATCGTATCACTTTTATATGAAATGATACCCACTAACACCGGTGATATAAATCGTCATCCTATCACTTTTATATGAAATGATAGAGAATTCTCTTGGAAAAAAAGGTATGTAACATGGTATGAAAAAGGTTTACACTCCTAAACTGACTTTTGACTTTCTGGGTGTTGTGAGACACTAAACAAATGAAAACACTTTTATAAGAATAACTAAGTAGGTAAAATAGTTGAATGTCCTTCGAGTGAACCCATCTGATGGGCAATGTGGGTCCCAAACATGGCCGTCCAGTTCAAGGGGCTGCCGTGACAGCGCACTCTGTGCATGACAACTGAGCGTTCCTTTGTATTTTCTTAAAGAGATGAAATTATGGTGAAACTTCAATGCATTTAAACTTTACTTACCGCATGTATTAATTGGATTGATTTCTCCACTCTCCTACAAATCTTTTTGTTGCAAATTTCTCCAAAGTTCCTGCATCCAAATTTCTTGGGATTAATCTGCTTCTGTTCAGCTGACCCACACATTTGCAGATATTTTTTCCTGCATATTCATTTTTCATATCGGAAATTTGGGACAAAAATACGTAAAAATTCAACTAAATTTCCCTATTTTCTATTTCCGACATCAGGATCGGAAATAGAAGCCCACAAGGGTTCATGAATCATGGTTCAGATCTAGAATCCTACAAGGTTCACAAGCCAGATCTAGAAATCCACAAAATCACGTCCCTATCTACAGCAATCCACAAGGTCAAGCAATGTCACAAATGTCACGACCCAACATGGAATCATTAATACAGTCACAGATCATACTAGGAAGGTTCAAAATTCAGTAAGGTTCAATAAGGTTTAATAGCCTGAGCAAGACTACAACCCAACTCCAGGAAGGTTAGCAAGGTCACAATTAATCTATTGAAATATTAAAATAGTTTTTTTCATAAATTCAAGTACTAATTGACTCTATATTCAAGGTTGGGAGACGTAATTCTTCCACACTAGGAGAATGCCCATTTTTTGTATATCTATTATCAACTTCAACCTTCTATTATAAATCAGAGAAGAAATAATTTAAAGAAGAAATTAACCTGTTTAAAGTTTGTAGATAGAAGGAACCTTGAACAAATGCAGAGATTTTCCACTCAAGATTCAGCCACTGTGAAATTGCTTTCCACTCAGCCACTATAAATACATAATTTGCAATTGAAATCAAGCTTCATGCTGACACTTACGACATTATATAGGTACAAAAACTTCCCCTGTTGACTAAATCTTTCCACGTTTTCTCAAATATGGACCATTTTGGAGTAATTTGGAGTCTTGGAGGCTGAAACCCCAAACTGCCACTATTGAAACTTGAAAGTAAAACCTTTGTCTTCATTCCTCCATTATTGCAAATCGACAGATGTGGCACGATTTGGGCAAGGATGGGAAGGTAATGATAATTGGCATAGCAAAATAATTGCTCCACAAACCCAAATTGAGGATGAACTAAGTCCATTTTACCCAAATCAAGGATGAACTAAGTCCATTTTACCCAATGATCCATAAATTGGGGGCGAACTACCTTTGCATTACCCTAAAATCCATAAATCGGGGGGGATACCAAATCTTTACCATATCATCCATAAATCGGGGCAAACCATCTTCCTTTCTCCTCCAAAACTGAAATATTCGGGCGATATGAGTGTTATTCACCTCCATTACCGAAAAATCCGAGCGAAGTCAAGATTTGAGCCATAATCGAGTGGGCTAAATTCCATTTTCCCCATTTTCCATATTTCACAATGTAGGCGATTTGATTTGTGGCAGCCATGGGGTTTAATAAATAATGGGCTAATATATTAAATAAAAAAAAACATTTTCATTTTAAAAATTTGCCCAACCTTTTTTGGTGACCCCTCAAAATTCGACCATGGGCTAAAATCCGCCCTTAAAATCAATCCCTGAAGTTAACTACTATTTTTATAGCCTGAGCATAAAAAACATTCATGTACCTAGAGAAGAAGGTTGCTCTTAGAACCTAGGAACTCACCAAGAGGTGGGAGAGATTATAACTTAGAAGATATTTATGTGGATAAAATTTTGCAATCTCATGTTTAATGTCCAAAAAAGTTAAATAAATTGGTATGGATGCCTCTAAGATTTAAATTAAAATAGATTTTAAAATATAAACTAGCATGAATCCATCTTACATTGAAATGTTTAAACATAGAAATCTAATTGAATTAAATTTTGTTATCAAATGTCTAATGTTAAACAAAAACATAAAATTTAAAAAAAAATTGGTATAAACTAATTTTAACTTTAAACATAAAAAAATTTAATGCTTTTATTTTCAAAATTTCTTAATAGGTAAGATAATTCTATTATAGTCAGACTTCAAAAATATATTCCTATTGAGATAAAATACAATAGAAATGTTTTTTTTTTAATTAAAATATGTGATTTCTCTTTTTAAATAAGGTTGAGCCAAATATATATTCTCTTCCATAAATCATCATGCAAGACTATCTTATATTACTAGCTAATCCAGTGGATTCTTTTCAAATTAAGTCTCATCGTCCACAAGCTATTTCAGATAATCAAGAAACCAGTGAACTTTTCAATTATCATGATATTTGGCAATGTTTACCAAATGCCTTTAGAAATCGGAGTCCTACTAGGTATCCCCATTCTCAGAATGCCTTCTCAAGGGCTTTTCGATATCTCAATTCCCTCAAAAGACATGGCAATAGATGGATAGGATTAAAGTTTCATTTTACTCTTATTTCGTGCTCCACAAGGGAGTATAGAGTTGTTTTTCAATGGGATGACAATACATAAACATGACAGTGGCATCAAGTTGACTGGACCTTTGGATTTTATTCAGCTGCAAAATTTGGACACCCAGCTTTCAATGGGGCATCTTTACATTTAGGAGGTTCTCAGGAGGAATAATTGCATATGTACACAAGAATCTTGGCAAGGGGAATGAGGGGATTCCAAGTTGACACTAGTTTTACCTCTTTTTTTCTCCATTATATATATTCATATTGAGATAGCACACTATTTGAATTAGTTTTTTTTAATTAAAATGTGTAATCATTATTTCTTTTTAAATAATGCCAAGCTATTCATATATTCATATTGAGATAGGATACGATACACTTTGAAATGACCAAATATGTGATCAAATAATACTAAGTCAGATATATATTCTTACTAAAATAGGATAGCATTTAGTTTAATTTAATTTTTAATTAAAATATGTGATCATTCTCTCTCTTTAAATAATGCCCAACCAAATAATAAGACACCATTTGAATTGAATTTTTTTAAATTATAACATGATATTTCTCTCTCTTCAAATAATGCCAAGCCTCTATAAAAAAAATTGTCTTTATAAATTAAATTTTCTTCTCTCCGTACATGATATCCCATATTGAAACATTTTATCCATAATCAAATCATAAACCCAATCTTTAATATCTCGAGTTCAGTCTATCCAAAGGGTCCCAATGTAACAATTTGTCACATGAACTTCCCATACTCTCATGCTCCCATACAAGAAATGGATTTGCATTATAACTAGCATGAAGTTTATTGTAACATTGTAGTATTTATGAAAAAATAAAAGGTTAATTGGACTATGAGGGGCCGGAGGGAGCTATCGAGTTTCGTAGGGTTAGCAACAATGCCTAGGGTTTAGGACTGTCTGTAGGCATGGCCCGCAAGCGGTGGACCTCACGAGGTTGACAGGAGGCTGGGCATGAAGATTGGTGCTGACAGGAGTACGGATGTGAGGAGGTGTTGACCGCAATGGGGTTTATTTTCTTGGGAGACAAGCTAACCATTTGATTCATCTGAAGGTAAAACCAACCCTCACTATTACCGGGTTTTTTCACTATTTTACCTGCATGCACTATGGCTGAGGAGGATCTGGTGGACTACACCACTGAACACTTGGAAGATGGGGTCTTTTGGAATTCGACATGTGGAGGTGTGTCAAAAGGGGTGGCTTCCTTTCAGCAACCTTGGACAGATGGTTTCTCTGCTGCAAAACCTTTTCTAGTGGACCGCGATGGGTTTTCCCTGTCAGATTTATTGTTGTCTTCTCCACGGCCGTTTCAACTGCCAAATGAAAACAATTTCTTGGGTGTTGGTGATACTGCTAATAGACACGAGAGGATTTCCTTAGCTTATGGAGGGAGACTGGGCTCATCTCATGTAGAGGACTGGGGAGTCTCGGAACCGTCTGTTGGTGGGATTTGGAGGGATGTTGTCGACACTCGCTTGCGGAACAGAGGTTCATTATCGAAAGATGAACTCCTAGGGTTTGTGGGTCACTCGATTGGTGAGCAGGAACAAAGGGGTTGCTCAAGCTCGCTCAAGAAGGGTTTTTTCGCCTCTGACACCAGCGGTGAGGAAGATGGTAGATCTGGAAAGAAGGTGGTCTATAAAAGGAAGAAAAATTGGCTTAAAATGAACCCGAACATCAATTATGTTGTAGGGGAGGACATTAGCTGGGAGAGGATGGAGCAGATGGATAAACTCACACTGGTTGGTCGCTTATTGGGTAAGTCAGTCTTTGTTTGAACTGTGAACAAATGGGCACAGGATTGTTGGTCGACGGAGATGGGAGAGGTTCCTAAGGTGGAAGGGCTCACGCGATGATGGTATGCTTTTAATTGTGAAAATGAGGAACACTTAATCTGGGTGTTAAGTAAGAATTGGTCCTTTGAACAGGCGTCGGTGTTATTGAAACGTTGCCACCTTATGTTCAATCCAAGCAGAGAAAGGGTGGATCAAGTGCAGATTTGGGTAAGACTCCCGGGACTCCCTCTACCATTCCGGTTTGAGGATCATTTTGCTCACATTGGGAACCTGTTAGGCACTTTCCTAGAAGATGATACATCCTACAAGGTTACGAAGGTGAAAAGGGTGGCTCCCATACTTGTTAACATCAATATCAGGAACAGGCTTCCTAGTGTTGTGCGGATGGATTGGAGGCAGTACTACTATCATCAGGTATTGGACTACAAAAATGTTCCCTTTAGATGTAGATGTTGTCATGAGTATGGGCACTCAGCGACATATTGCTCTCTATCAGTTCACTCTTCAAACAGTTGTCGGAAGAACAGTGGGATTTATTTATCGGGTGGTGAGGGGGGATGTACTGATCCACCATCCCCACCGATTTCTCCTTTGGGACCGACAACAAAGACTCTGGATGGTAGCGAGGAGGAGGATATTCCTACAACAGGGCTTCCGGTGGTGGAGGTGGTCCGACAAGTGGGAGATCCATTCCTGTTTGGGATGCCTATTCTCAGTATCTCTCCTTTTACCCTTCCTCCATCTATTAATTTATTTACAAATGATTTGAATGTTTCGGGCCTAGATTGGGTGGATGGGCTTAAAAATTTGTCTCTGTCTTCACAACCTAATGTGGTCCCGTCACCCATCTTTGCTGCTTGTATTGAGGAACCCCCTTCAGTGACGGTGTTGGAGCCATTTTTTATCGAACTTTCTCCTCTGTGTTCTCCTCCTCAATCTTCTAATTTGGGTTATTTCCTCTATTCTTGTTCCAAAAGAACTTCATGAGGGCTGGGGAAAGCCATTGTTGGGACTCCTATGGGGAGAGGCTGCATTTCAAATTTTACAGGATGGAAAACAAATTTCGATTGAAAGGGCACTTAGAGCGGTGCATGCCCGAAAGAAGGGTAGGAGATGAAGATTATGTCTTTTAACTGTCAGGGTCTTCCTGGTCCCCAAAAAAGATCAGCACTCCGAAGGGTGGTCGATTTAGATTGCCATGATATTATGCTTCTTCAAGAGACTTTGGGAGTAGGTGAGGAAACAAAAGCTAGGTTGGAAAGTTGGTTTGATGACTGGATTTTTGAAACTCTGGATGTTAGAGGGTGTTTTGGAGGCTTGGAAATTGGTTGGAATGCTAGGAATGTTTTGGCCCTGAATGTTTGGGGTATGGATTCGGTTTTGGGTATGACTTTTAAAGCCCCGGAACAGGTAGATATCTACAATGTTGTCAACATTTATGGCCCTTACTTAAATAGGATTATGTTTTGGGAGAAACTATTTAACAACTCTCTCATGAGGGGTGAGCTTATGATTATTGGAGGAGACTTGAATTTCTCACTGGGGCAGGTTCAGGTATGGGGGCCTCATGCGCGTGCTAATTTGTTGACTGAATATTTAACCTGGAAATTGGTGGAGAGAAACTAGTTGGATATTGAGCCCTATAAGCTTTCACCCACTTGGAGAAATAATAGATGTGGGGATGGGAGAATTGCAAAGAGACTGGGTAGGTTTCTGGTGACAGAAATGATAGTGGACAATCATCATTTTATCAGACAATGGGTTGGGAAAGGTGGACATTTTGACCACTTCCCAATCTTTCTAGAATTCAAGAATGGTGCTGTTAAACCACCTAGTCCCCTGAAATTCAATAAGACATGGCTTAAAGATGAGGGTTTTTTGGACCTAATTTCCAGTAGTTTGATTCCCTTTGACCCAGGGAATAGGAACACTGCAGCCTTTCAGTTTGGAGTGAATAACAAGCTTTTAAAGGATGCTATCAAATCTTGGGTGGTGGACAAGCAGAAGAGGGTGGATAGAGAACTGCAACATATTGAACTTGAACTTTCAAGGATCTACAATATGGATGGAGGTGGGATGTTGAATCAGATGGAAAAGGATGTGTTATTTCGGCTGAAAGGGAGGAAGTTCACTTTACTTATGGAGAAGGAAGAAACATGGTGGTTGAAGAGTAGAGTGATTTGGCTGGAATTTGGGGATAACAACACAAAATTATTTCATGCATATGCCATAGGAAGGAAGGCAACTAATATTGTTTGGAGCCTTACAGATGATCAAGGTTCTACACATGATACTTTTGAAGGCATGGATTCTATGGGGATTGAACACTTCAAGGAGATTTACAAAGCACATGTTCAAGCTTCCCTTGCTGAAATAATTCATATTGCTCAGGTTTTTCCTGTGTTTGTGGATGAAGAAGATGACTTGGCTCTGATGGAGGAATTCTCTGAAGGTGAACTCAAGGCTGTGCTGTAGAGCTTCCAGAAGGACAAAAGTCCTCGGCCAGATGGTTGGATGATCGATTTCTTTTTGGAACTCTTTAAGACTCTAGGAGGTGATCTTCTCAAGGTAGTGGAGGACACAAGAAATTGTGGGAGGATTCCGGCCAGTTTCAACTCTACCTTTATTGTGTTGATTGCTAAGGTAGACAATTTGGCCTCTCTGAATGACTTCAGACCCATCTCTCTTTGCAACTGTATCTACAAGGTGGTCACCAAGGTGATTTCCCGGAGACTGATGGTTATTTTGTCTAAGCATATTATAGAAGAATGGTTTGGGTTAATGGAGGGGGGACAGTTCCATGAAGCCATTGGTGCTGCATAGGAGGGCCTTCATAGCATGAAAACTACAAATCTTAAGGGTGCTATTCTGAAAACTAACCTTGCCAAAGCTTATGATAAGGTAAGATGGATGTATATTCAGTTATTGCTAACTCATTTAGGGTTTTACATTGCCTTCATCAAATGGGTTATGAGCTGTATCACTACTGTGTCTTTCTCGATACTGATCAATGGTGCTGCATCACCCTTCTTTCATGCGGAGAGAGGGTTACGTCAGGGGTGCCCTTTATCTCCCCTCCTTTTCTTGTTGGTGGAAAAAGGTCTTAGTAGATCCATTAAGGAGGCTAAAACATTGGGAACATTCAGACGTATCCAGATTTCTCAGTAACTACAACTAACTCATTTTTTGTTCGTAGTTGATGTCCTTATCTTCTATTTTGGATCAGTTAGAGTACTAAATTCCCTCTCTGACATACTGAAGTAGTTTTCAAAAGCGACTAGTATGGAAATAAATTTTGGGAAATCTACCCTGTCCACCCATCTACTGAGTGAAGTGGAGGGGCGGGAATATTTGAACTTCTTTGCTTTCAGTATTGGAAGTCTCGAGGGAGGGTAAAAATATCTGGGGTTCTTTTTGAAGCCAAATGACTACTGGAAACAGGACTGGACATGGTTTTTGGAAAACCTGGAAAAAGGGTTGAATATTTGGAGCCATAAATGGTTATCTAGAGTTGGCACACTGGTGCTGGTGAAAGCTGTGCTAGAGGCCATACCGGTCTATTGGATGTCCTTAGCGTGGAACCCAAAAGGCATTTTGGAAGTGGTGTGCAGAACTTGTTTTCGCTTCCTCTGGAGTGGTATGACTGGACACATCTTGTTTGATGTGTCCAGTCTTTAATGTATTAAATAGATTCTCTGAAATTAAAAATAGTAAGTGGGCATCAACTCACCTCGCGAGTCGCGATCCTACCAATTCATAATAAATAATTAAATTTGTATTTAATTGAATAAATTTGTATTTAATTGAATTAAAATCCCAATGATGTAAGCGGGAGATGGCAATTGCCTTGAATGTTCTTTCCAAATTTCGTCGTTTTGCTTTAATCCATTGATAGAGACATACCGCCTCTTTATAATTTCTTATTAATTAAATTCAAATAGCAAGATAATTTAAATTTAAATTCACAGTTTGTTTGATTTGGTCAAGATACTTCTTTAGACTATCATCATGTTGCCAACTTGCTGGTCAATTTTAAATGTTTGATTTGGTCGAGATACTTCTTTAGACCATCATCATGTTGCCAACTTGTTAGTCAATTTTAAAATAAACAAACTCTTATAAAGTGGCACAAAGCATTAGATTATAACAAAAATAATTTCATTAAAATATTTGGTGACTCACCTTCTTTAGAAGTGTATATTAGAATTTTTGGTTGCTTGTCTTTGTTTGAAGTCTAGGTCACTTGTCTTTTACTAAAAGAGAGAAGGTGGAAGTGGCTTTTTATTCTTTGTAGTGAAGATCAATGAAATCTTAAAAAGAGTGGCCTATGGCATGAAGTTTGTCAAGGCCTTAACTAGGTGAAATTTCAATTTTTGGTTTTAGTTTAGAGAGACCCTTAAAATTGGCTTATATAAATGGTATCCATAATTTGCTTTAAGCAATAATTTAAATATGATTTTTACTTATTTTCATAATACTATTTGGATTATGGAAATTTTAGTATTTAGAATATCATTTGAATTGATAATACTTGGATAAATTTAGAAGAAACATCATAATATCCATCCAATATTGAGACTTATGAAGAGGAAAAAGGTGGTGAAGTTAAGTATAATGAAGTTGAAGAATTACAAATTGGATATGGATGTAAGGATATAAGTAATAATATATCAATCAAAATTTGAATTATAATATAAATTATGGCTCAATCAAAATTTAAATTATATTAGAAATTATGAAAACATAGAGGTTCCTCATTTTCTATTTTCCATGAACTATATAGAATGATTTAGAAAGAGGTTACTTATTAGACAATTATCTATGGAGAGAATGTAGTTTCAAAGATATATAACAATAATGTGTTGTCTCTTACCCTATTACTATGTGGGTGTATAGTTTTTCAAATTGCTTTCATGCCTAAATGAAAGCTAATGAAATTGGATAGTATGGATTGTAGATGGGATATGTCAAAGTACATTATCCCTTAAGCAAGCAAAAAAAAAGAAATACACCAATAACTTGAATGCTATGACTTGCCTTGAAAACCGCCTTATGAACCACCCCATGGTTGATGAAGGAGAAGACCCAAAGCCA
Source organism: Pseudotsuga menziesii (assembly GCA_001517045.1). Taxonomy (NCBI): domain Eukaryota; kingdom Viridiplantae; phylum Streptophyta; class Pinopsida; order Pinales; family Pinaceae; genus Pseudotsuga; species Pseudotsuga menziesii. The sequence continues at coordinate 201,962 of LPNX010836655.1, read as the reverse complement.
AGGCCAAGCGAAAGTTTGCATTTTCATCACCAAGGCCAACCAAGTTCGAGTATCTATCTGACGCATTCTTTTCGATACAACAGGAATTTCAGCTGCCTCGACCTACATGCACCTATAACATGAATGTTGTATTTCATTTTTAAAGGCACGGACTTGATTGTCAAAGTTCAATACTCTACTTTTCAGGAAGTATGACTATATACATCTACTAAGAGGAAATGAAATGAATCTAATGACTATATACATCTACTAAGAGGAAATAAAACACAATGCTACTAAGAGGAAATGAAATGAATCTAATAACCCAAAAGATTATGCAATTATAAAAATGAGAAAATTGGAGGATCTAGGCATGTGGAAGAGATCCATGTTACATTAACTTGTAACATTTGCTCTTTACAATTTTATTAGTTCTCTCTTCTCTTTTTTTTTCTTTTTTTTACAAAACAGTTCTTTTGTAATAAACTTAAATTCAATTGGCTAATTTACATAGTTTCCTAATGATGTGTTATTCAGTAACATCCAATATGTTGTTTAAAGATTACTATTTCACTTAAAAATCTTTTGGCAAAAGATCATTTGATATATATAACTTTAATTCACCTCATAATATCAAATTACTTGTTTTGTTCCTAGTTGAAAAAGAAATAGATGGCTTTAATCAATTATTACATTTATGAGTCAAATTCAAGTAGAGCAAATGGTTGAGAGGGGTTTCGTTTGCTTGGCAGCCCAGTATCAAAATGCAAATTCAACCATGCTAAGGATTTCTGGGGTCCCAATCGGAGTACAATCTCTGAGTGATTTTAACAGCTTAAATACCCCAAAATTATGGTTTCTCGGACAACCGAAAGTTCGTCCAACAAATCACAAGTCACAAAACACTAGAAAATAAAAAATAAAAATATTACCTTTATGTTATACCAACAAACTTTGCTTTCATACGAAAAAACCTAATCAATATTCGCTCCACGCACCTACTAACACGGGTGATATAAATCGTCATCGCATCACTTTTATATGAAATGATACCCACTAACACCGGTGATAGAGAATTCTTTTGGAAAAAAAATGTATGTAACATGGTATGAAAAAGGAAAAAGGTTTACACTCCTAAACTGACTTTTGACTTTTTGGGTGTTGTGAGACACTAAACAAATGAAAACACTTTTATAAGAATAATTAAGTAGGTAAAATAGTTGAGTGTCCTTCCAGTGAACCCATCTGATGGGCAATGTGGGTCCCAAACACGGCCGTCCAGTCCAAGGGGCTGCCGTGACAGCGCACTCTGTGCATGACAACTGAGCGTTCCTTTGTATTTTCTGATAGAGATGAAATTATGGTGAAACTGCACTGCAGTTAAACTTTACTTACCGCATGTTCTCCTATATTAATTGGATTGATTTCTCCACTCTCCTGTAAATCTTTTTGTTGCAAATTTCTGCATCCAAATTTCCCCAAAGTTCCTGCATCCAAATTTCTTCGGATTAGTCATGGAGAGCGTTATGACTGGAGCAGCAGCCAACACCATCAGCAGCGTTCTTAGCGTTGCTATTACTCCGCTCATCCAACTCATAGGTGATCGTATTCATTTAGATCGAAACACTGAGCTTATGCAAGTTAAGCTCCGTAGTATGAAGGTCCTCTTACAAGATATCACCAATCGATTTCAATACGATCAAAGAAGTGCCCCGGGCACCCTGGAAGAGTGGTCTCAAAGGCTGCACCGTTCTCTTGATGATGCCAGACGCGTCATGGATCGTGCCCAACAACAGAATGGATGTCTGGATTGTCTTCTCTGCAGACCAACACTCTCTACACAAGTTAGAGAATGGACTCAAAATTTCGATCCACTCTTTACAGATCTTCAAAGGGATATTTCAATAATTGGCAATGCTCAACAGATTGTAGCGTTGGCACCACTGCGACCAGAGGGGTTGCTACAGTCAGTACCACAGTTGGGCTTTGTGGGACAGGGGATTAAATCTTCCCAAATGCGGCTGCAGACATGGATCGACAATGAAGACCATCAATTTCGCATAATTGGAGTTTATGGCATGGGAGGTATCGGCAAGACATCTTTTCTCAAAACAATCTACAACGCCTACAAGAAAGGTCAGTTTGAATCCGTAATTTGGACTGTTGTTTCTGAAAATTATAGCATTCCGGGCTTGCAGAGTGATATCGCCAAGCAAATCAATTTAGATCTTGGGAGCAGTTCTGCTGTTGAGACCAGAAAGATGGAACTCTCTGCATGTCTCAGGGAGAAGAAATTTCTTCTCATATTGGATGATTTGTGGAGGGAAATTGATTTGGAAGAAGAATTGGGCATCCCAATGGGCAACGATAAGGGTAGCAGAGTGGTCATTTCTACGCGCAGCACAGAAGTGATTAGAAGAATGAGGGCAGAAGACTTCTCCATACAAATACAACGGCTATCCAGAGATGAAGGATGGCAATTGTTTTGCAGAGGAGCTTTCAAAGATGGCACTGCTCCGACAAAAGAAATAGAGGATGTGGCCACACTAATTGCGGCAGACTGTAATGGTTTGCCGTTGGCCATTAATGTTGTAGCAGCAGCAATGAGAGGTAATATTAGTTTAGTTGACTGGCATCTTGCTTTCAATCAGATCAAACATGTGGATCCTGATTTTCTAGCATCCAGCCGCATTGATGAAGGTCTGTATCAGCGACTCAGATTGAGTTACGATCGTTTGCCTCATTCCAACGTCAAGAATTGTTTTCTATACTGTGCTACTTATCCCGAAGATTGGCGAAATGGTGTGGACGAAATGGTTCAAATGTGGATAGCCGAGGGAGTGGTCAATAGCAGAGAGACCAGCTACAGCTATTTACTGGACTTAGGACGCAGCTATGTCAAGTTATTAGTAGAACGCTGCTTGTTTCAGGTTATGGATGATGATTACGGGTGGGAGCAGATACAGGTTCACGATGTTGTACATGACATGGCAATCTTTATTGCCGAGAGGGAAGATAACTGTTTCTTCAGGCCACGTCAAAACCTCCAAAGGTTTCCCTTGGGTGAAAAAGAGATGCACAATTGCAAAAGAATAGCAATTGGGTACAATAATATTTCTGTTTTGCCAACAGATTTCAGATGCCCCAACCTCCTCGCTTTGATGTTGCAATATAATAAAAGTTTAAGAGAAGTTCCAAATGGCTTTTTAGTGAATCTCACCTCTCTCAGGGTTTTGGATCTCTCCGGCACTCAAATAGAATCGTTGCCGACATCTCTCTGGCGACTTAGACAGCTTCAGTATCTCGAATTGAACAACACCTTAATCAAGGATTTACCTGAAGACATCTGCATTCTTTCTCAGCTTCAGTTTTTGCATCTTTACGGGTGTAGACAGCTAGAAACGTTGCCTTGTAAGATAGGACAGCTGGAAAATCTCAAGAGTTTAAATGTAAACGGATGTTGTAGCTTAAGAGGGATTCCCCGTGAGATCTCTCAACTCACATCATTGAATGGTTTGGGGTTGTGGACCTCAGAGACGAGGGAGAAGAGTATAATGGACGTGGAGGAAGTGGAGAGTGGTGTTTGCAGTTTGAGGGATCTCACGAGTTGCCCAAACTTGATCCAGCTTGATGTACATGTAAAGGCAGGAATGAAAGAGGGTATCATGGGAAGTTGGGTGGAGATGAGGGACTTGACATTGGTCTTTGATGTGGAAGACGATGATGTGATGGAGGATCTCCCGCAAGACATGCAGAGCATGAAGCAGCTGCATTCATTTTGGCTTGAAAATTACCATGGCAGAAGACTACCCAATTGTATTTGCGACTTTCAACAATTGGAGAAGTTATATTTCAAATATTGTTATCAAATAAGGGAACTTCGTCCTTTGGAGAGAGTGCCAAATTTAAGGTCATTGACCATAGAGCAGTGCATTGAGATGACGGAGTTGGGGATAGGAACACGGGAAAGTGTTACTGGATTTTCTATGTTAGAGTGTTTGAATCTCTGCAAGTTACCTAAGTTAGAGAGTATGGCAAGTTCTTCATTAAATGTTGTGTGGAATGAACAAATTATGCCTAGACTTCAAATTTTGAGCATAATTGATTGTTGGTCATTGAAGGGATTGCCTGTAGGTATAGAAAAACTACCAAATTTAAAAGAGATTAAAATCCAAAGAGAATGGTGGAAAAATGATGTAGAAATTTTCTTGAAAGAGAAATTACATCATTTAATTGTATTTATAGATTAATATAAATGTGTATGGTTAAGACGCTCTCTAAGCGAAAGGTCATCGGTTCCCTAAGCTGAAAGGTAGTCAGTTTAGGAGTTCCACCACTCTACCAACAAAAAAATGTACTTACAAAATTAATAAAATCTTTAGTATTTTTTTCTTGAATTTTTCTTTCTTTTAATATTAATGTTTATATTGTGAAGGAAACATATCGTTATAATTTTCAACTTATTTGATTCAATTTAAAAAACAAAACAAATTAGACTACATTTACTATTATTTTATGTTTTATTTATTTATTTTTCTCATATAAATATTGTCATCCTTAAAACTAAAAAACAATTATACCATTTTTTAATATAAAATTCTTTTTTAAATAAAAAAATTATGCTTTATAATATTCAATTTAAAATAAGAAAAATATAAATGACATAATTCAATATTATTAAAAACTAAATTTATTATATCATATTATTTCAAATATTTTTAGTTTATTAAATTAAATATTATGAATTAACAAAATAAAGTATAATTTAAAATAAGTAAAAAGTAGATAAAAAAATTCAATATTATTAAAAAATCATTTGCACAAGATCTCAAGTCATGTTTATTATGATAATTTAATATTGAGATCAATATTGAATTCTCAAGATCTCAATATTACTTTAAAATAATTTAAAGTATAATTTGCACAAGATTTCAAGTCATGTTTATTATGATAAAATCATCATCATGCAAAAGTAACACATATGGAGAAGGGTTTGTGCATAGAATTTGTCTTACTGTAATGGAACTAAAGCAATAGAAATAGAATGATAGAGCTATAGATTTTTTTTTTTAATAAAAAAATAGATAAATGCTAATCAAAATAAGTATTTTTAATTTTAAATGTTATATTCAATTTGCAAAAAAACATAAGTGTTATTTAAAATAAGTAGGTTTAAGTATCACTAAGGTGCAATTTTTATGTGATTTTATATTTAAAAGATTAAATTTAATAAAAAATGAAGATATCTTGTAAGCATTTCTTTACTATGGTTAAATTATGGTGAATAATTATTTTGAGTTAATTATGAATATATGTATAAAAAATTCTCGAGAAAACATAGAATATAAGTTAGAATGTTATTGTTTGTAAGGATGTAGCTTAATTGACAATTTGTTTGATATGAAGAACATGTTGTAAATAGAGGTCACAAGTTCAAATTACCCTAGCTTACCCATGCCCCATGCAAATGGTAAAAACAACTTGATGAGATTCCTAACGACCATGGCACATTTAAATAATTGCATTTATACATTTCTATACTATAAGAAACTTGTGGATTTATTTGAAAAATGATACCAAAACTATGCATTCAAAAGATTGCATTTATACATTTCTAGACTGTAAGAAGTGTGGAGTTAATTGAAAAACAATATAAAAACCTGCATACCTATGCATACTTCTGATATAAACTGCAAAACTATTGCCTTATCAGATGGAAATTGAAGTATTCACACCGAAAGAATCAATCACCCTACCTATTTCGAGGTTATGTGCAATTATCTGCAACTCAAAGCTTAAATAACGTTTTATAGTTACAAATTTTGAAGGAAGTATATTTATTAACACTAAAGTGGAAGAATATTTATTAACACTAAAATAGTAGATGCTTTATAGGTGTTGTGGTTGGGGATGAATGATGATGTCTCTTTCCATTCTTTAGAAATAAATTTGGAGCACTCATCCTGTATCATTATTTAATGAATTAGTGTTTCACCAACCAAAAGAAGTAGCTTGAATGAATATGCAGTTTTAATATTATTTATTCAACAACATGAAGTTTTGAATTCTTGTGTGGTAAAAGTATTCATCGAGTACTATAATGGTATGTTGAGTGAAAATTGGAATTTTCTTGCCTACAATAACCTTTATGTTAATATCATAGTGGTTCTTATTCAAGCTAGACATGAAATATATATATCTTGATATATGCAAGAGCACGAAGAGATGGAAGATCTATTGCCAGACATGTAGAACATGAAGATGCTATATAGATTTTGGCTTCAAAACTACTATGGTAGAAGATTATTTAATTATATTTAGGACTTTCAACAATCGAGAAGCGAGGTTTTTTTTTTGCCAGATGAGCTTGAGCCATGTGACTAGCTACCATGACTAGGGTTCTGTTTGGCCGTTTCATGGATCCTCTTGATCCCAATCCTAGAGAGCGTCGAGCTTGGTTGGACGCTGGGTTTCAGCGGGTGCTTTCCTCTCAACCCCTCTATAAACCCTCTCCAAATGATGCTCGTTTCGTGAAGAGAGTAGAAGCCCCAGAAGTCAAGCTCATGTCTTTAGCTTCCAAGACTAAGGCAGTGGCCCTACATGAAAGATGATTAGTTGGGCATTTCACAGGCCTTTGGCCGTCCCCTCGATCCATTGAAACCTAGCTGAACAAAAACTGGAGATCTCTGATACATTAAGAAGTGTATCAAATCTCTTGCGGCCGAGGTTTTTTCGTTTTTCTATTTGAGAAAAAAGAGGACAGAGACCTCATATTCAGGAATGGACCTTATTTCATGGGTCTGAGAGGCATTCATCTCAACAAATGGGATCTATGCTTCGATCCAGAAAAATATATACCCTCCTCGGTTTTGGTCTGGGTGAAACTTCATCACCTTCCTCTTCACTGCTGGAGTCACGAAGATCTGAAAGCTATAGGGAACACCCTGGGAAATATATTGATAATTCAGAGCCCAAACCCCCTATGTTCTCTTGTGTCAAAATATGCGTAGAGGTGGATCTTGAGAAAGGGTTTTCTGAAGCAATAAACCTGTCGATGGATAGCTCGAATCATTTGCAAGCAGTTGATTACGAACATATACCCTTCAAATTCAAGACCTGCCATGAATATGGGCACTTCACAAGATCCTGCCCTAAAAAAGCTCAGACATAGGAAGGGGAAATACCTAAAGATGAATGGAACGAAATGCATAAGAGAAAAGGCAGCAAAGCAGGACCAATCCAAACATTATCGGCAAATAAAAAATCAAATGAGAACAGATTCCAAGTCCTTGAAACAACAGAAGACGAAGGAGCAGTAATAGTAGAAAAATGAAGCAAGAAAAACATAGAGGAAGCTAAAAAAGACGATCCAGTGCTCATGGAAATATATCAAGAAGACAACTACATCCCCACCCTAACCCAGCAAGTGTTTATAGAGGTTCTACCTGAATCTTCCCAGAACTCCAGAGGCTTGGTAACCAGATCTAAGGAAAAGGCATAGACGAAAGAAAGTTCAGAAAGCAAGGGAGAAAAACTGGAACAAACCAGCAAAAAAAGGAGAAAACCCAATAAAATAATAAGGGAAATAGAAGAAAACAGAGAAAAGGCAATAGGCAAATAGTCAATCCTAGATTATCTTGTAAGGCCACTCCACGAGGAAAAGAAACCACCTGAAGTGCATGAAAATAGAAAAGATAGAGTTCTACCACACTCTTCTAAGAAATAATGAAGCTTGTCTCTTGGAAATACAGAGGATTAGGGGGTAAATAGAAACTGGAGGAAGTAAAAAGAATAAAAAAAAGTGAAGCAATGAATATCCTCACTATCCAAAAGACATTGAATGCAATCTGAAAACTATCTAGAAGCAATGAAAAAAATCTGGAAAAATGGTCACAGAACTGCTGTTAGTTCCTAAGGGGCTTCAGAAGGCATAGTTACATGGTGGGATGTAGCCTCATTTAAGCTCATCTCTATAGCCGAAAACCACCACTAGTTGTGTGTTGAACTTGAAGATCTCAATACTCAAGAGATTATTTGGATTGGGAACGTGTATGGCCCAACCCTTCACGGTCAAAAGGAAGAATTTTGGGACCAACTGGATTACCAAAAGCACAGAAAGTTGTAGCATTCTTGCATTATTGCTGGGGACTTCAACACCACAATCTCATCAGAAGAGAAAAGAGGAGGATCTATAGTTCGAGATCCCTTTGGGGAGAGGCTGGAAGATCTCATGAATGCCTGGAAATTGATAGATGTCAAGCCTAAAAAAGGTAAATATACCTGGAGCAATAAGAGGTTTGGGTCGGGCCACATTGAGGAAGGAGTGGTGGAAGGAGGTCCTCAGAAAAAAGTACCTCAAGACTCCAAGAGCAAGAAGCCTATAAATCGAATGGAAAGGAAAAGGCACGTCCATATGGAACTTGTGCAAAAATTATGATGGTCTAATCAAAGACAATAGTTATTGGATCCCGGGCAATGGGAAAAAAATTAACATATGGAATGATAAGGTTCTCGGGCTCACCCCCATGAAGGAAATTTTCCCAATCTTAAACTCTGGATGCAAGAAATGGGATATAAAAAGCTCTATGATATATCATCTTGGGACAACAATGAGAATTGGAAGGAATGGAAATTATTGCAGCCCTCAGAGCACCTTGATGAAGAACACAAAACCTTCACCTCCCTTCTGCATGGTGGATCTCCCTCAAATATCCAGGATCGAGATATCAAAGGTTGGGGAATTAACAGGCACTGCACAGTAAAAGAAGTCTTCAAAATTATAAAAAGAAATGATGGTAACCAAAACACAAACAGCGAGAATAAGGTATGGAACCCAGACTGTATACCCAAAGTTAATATATTCTTTTGGTCGTTAGCTCAAAATAAATTGCTCACTACTGATAATTTTAGAAAAAGAGGATATGAAGTGCCCTCAAGATGTCCTCTTTGCGCCAGCCACTGCGAAACTGCTTTGCATATTTTCCTAACTTGCCAAGTGGCAATCCAAGTTTGGGAATGCTCCCTCGGACCTCTGGCCGTCAAAGGTAGGCTTCCAAGCAATATCCCAGACATGGTTTTCAACTCGAAGACATTTTACCCTGCTAGGATCGTAGGTAAACCCACTATGCTACGTATATGGAACACCACATCTCAAAACATCTGCTGGCAAATCTGGATTTCAAGAAACAAAGCAATTTTCGATGGGAAAAAGTCTGATCCCAGGCGCATTGCCATCAAATTTTAGAATACGATCTCCGAAAAATTGAACAGCAAAAATCATCTTCAAAGAAACTGAAAAGCTCAGCCCTTTGGAAGTAACATTCTGCAAAAAATTATGCTCGGAGAGCTCCCATCAAACCAAACTCCTTCCTTCAGACTGGGAAATACGGAAGGACAAGAAAGATTTCCATCAATGGAAAGATAATCTTCACTGCCATACTCTCTTCTTCGATGGAGCATTGAAAGGCATTCCAAGGAAGGCTGGAGCGGATGGAATTATCTTTGATCCTGGAGGACACACAGTGGTCTGTTTTGCCTGGTGGATAGGAATAAAGTCCAATAACGAAGCAGAATGGTTTTCCCTCCTACTAGGGATCGAAATGGTTCAAACAAAAAACATCAGCAGGATCATTGTTTTCGGAGACTCCTAACAAATAATTTAGAAAATGAGGAATGGACGCACTTTTGAGACAACCAACTGTAGTCGATTGCATAAAAGAATCATCAAGAAGAGTTCCAACCTCCAAGCCACTTATTATCACATCCTAAGACAGAACAACAATCAAGCAAACAAAATGGGCAATTAAGGAGTGAAGAACAAGACAAGCATAATCTCAATAAGAGATCAAGCAATCTTCAAACATGTTCCTTAAATCCAAATATATAAATAATTAAAAAATCTTATAAATAATAAGAAATATAATAACTTAAAAACATATGAATAATAAAACCTTTTTAGTAATAAAAAAGGTCGCAATAAATACACTGTATACTATTTGAAAAAATACAACCACCTTATCAATCATAACAAAGTATCAATTAAAAAACATATGAATATTAAAACCTTTTTCATTAATGAAAAATGTTGCAATAATTATGATTTATATTATTTGAAAAAATACAACATAATTAATAATTAGAAGTCAATTGTAATTATAATTAGTACATCCACATAGTTTTTTGGTGGATCATCTAGATAGGGATCAAATGGTTGAGATATAGCCATAAAATGAAAGACAATCTATATTTTTTTATTATTCATCAAATTTTTTTAGTTAAATGGGTTCAACTTTCAGTTATCCAAACTTAGCTACATGTTATCACCGACACGCACACACACACACATAATCTCACATTCTTCTAGTTATTTTCCATAAAATGTTGGTTATCCATTCATCACCTATGACTTATCTATGCCCTAGTTATTTTTTATATTCTTTTTTTTAATAATTGTTTATTTCGAATTTTGAATGAGTTCCATCTCGAGAGTACACTTGTCTCATCTTCTTGTGTAGATGAAAAAACATAGGCCATAGTCCACCCCAAATCTCAAATAAAAACGTCTATCTAGGTAAATATAATTAAGTTCTAAAAACAATTAATAATATATTTGTTTTTAAATTAACAATCTTGTTTTTTTTTAATTTATATTATAGAATTTATTATTATGATGTAATCACATTTTTTTATAATAAAAGGCTAAATTATGTTGTAATTAAATTATATATATATATATTTTAAATTCATTATAATTTTTAAGAATTTTTAATGTTAAATAAATATATATATTTATATATTACATGTGGTAGATTCATTTAAGGAAACATGTTACTTTCACAAATTAAACTTGGAGAAAGTAACAATCATTCTTCTCAAACACGCAAACTACATTCAATAAACAATACATTCATTTTATTTTATAATAACATGTTTTTAATTTCATTTAAGTTAACTAAACTATATCTACCATTTTTATCTTTTTTCTTTATATAAAATAAATTTATATTTAAAACTAAATAAAAAAAATTCCATTGATATAATTTTTTTAAATAAAAGTTTTTATACAGTACATTCTAAAAATAAATTTCATATTTTTTTTCAATTTAAATTATTATACTTGATAATAATCAATTTAGCATAAGTAATATAAAGTAAATAAATAAATAAATTATTAAATTTATTACATCATATTATTTTACATTGAAAGAATCTATCTAATTTTAATTTTGGACTTTTTGTACTGTTTTTGTTTGAATACATTAAAAATATTTTAGCTGGAATATAAATTTTGAAGAATTGAAATTATGTTTTTCAATTCATAAATAAATTCAACACCAAAAAACACTCGTATGCAAATTTTTCAAGATTTCCAACTACTATGAACAAAATACATCATTAACACTAAAAATTAAGTGTAAATTTGTATTATAACCTTTATTCATATTAATTCAACACATATTTTAAATATTTTGTTTTTTAAACCATGAGTATTTTAACAATGTGAAAGGAGTTATTGTCTCCCAAATATTTAAATTTGTATAAGAATCCCCTAAAATTAATAAATAAATACTAACTTGAAGTGTAAAGAAACTATACTAAGTGTTAAATGTACTCCGTCTATTTACAAAAGAATTTTCCTAGTTTCAAGTGTTTAACACAAAACATATGTATGTTGTGAATAATATTATCAATGTGAAAATGATTTATGGATTTTATATATATTAAAAGAATTCTAAATTATGTATCGATGTGTAAGATTTACTTGAAAATTATTCCTATAACATTACTCATACTAAAATTTAACTTAATATTTTATATATTAAGTTAAAGATATTTCACACCTCACCAAAATTTTAAAATTATGTATTATATTTTATATAATTTGTGAAATGGTTTTTAAAATATTTCATATTACATATGTATTTGAGAAAATTAATTTATAAATAAGAGCCACAAGGTGGCAATGTCTTTGTAATTGTTAACAACTATTGCTATATGACAAAAGCTATAAAAATATGATACTTTTGTCACAAAATTGTAATAGGAAAAAAAAATATTTTCTCACAAAATTACTAAGCCATTAAATCGATTTCATTACTTAACCATTGAATCGATTTGTTAATGTTTTGTCAGATCTTGGAAAAGATGCAAAACATGTGCTAAGCATCCTTCGTCATGATCAAAGACCCAATTTGTTGCATCTTAAATATGGATACATCGACGTAGACTTGGAGAAGGGTGTAGCATATGTTCGAACACACAAATGAATTCATTAAAATAGGTAGAACAAACAGCCTTCATCTTGACCACGCAACCAAATTCATAAAATAACTACATAAATGACTTCATTGAAATAGGTAGAACAAACAACCTCCACCATGACCACTCAACCAAATCCATAAGATAACTGCAAGAAATTAAAACATGTAGATGCAATATAACCCTTCAAACCATGATTTGAAGTACGACCGAGCCCAACCTTCAAGCCATGGTTTGATGGGAGGCTAAGCCTAAGGGCCATGCAATAGTTGAAAAATCACAAAAGATGTACACTTAAACTAGCATAAAAATCCAAGAAACTCCCACACCTTTACTTTACAATAAATCTAAAACACCACAAAGACACGCAGACTTACATGCCATCCATATCTCCATGTGACATTGACATGACAAGTCTACCTAGTAAGTATGAAAAACATTTTCCAAATAAAAACCAAAAGTAGGCATAGCATTCCAACTAAGAAACAAAAGCGGGCATTATCAAAACAATGCATGGGATGCCAAGAAACGTATAATGATGAAGTGGACACATAACATCCACCTCATTCCTCACTTTTACCATGTTTCTCTGTGAAAATGATAATGACTACGTTGATAGTACATGGGGTTAAGTGAGGGTTTAAACTATGACGATGTCATACTAATGCAAGCTATGGAGAGACTCTTCTTGATGCATGTGCGAAGAAACAATTCAAGGCGAAGCTCCGTCGAGACCACAACTTTTCTACATAGCTACAACTCCTGCATTTATGATGACTGTGCCTTTATAACAACTATTAATCACCTATTAATGAAATGGTGTCATTTACCCTATATTATTGTTGTTTAAAATTTGTGTTCAAACCAATTAGAAAATTGTATCAACACCACCCTATAACATACCTCAAATTTCAAACATAAAAAAAATTCTATAACTATATATCTTCGGACATATTAATAAATACCTCACTGTTATGAGGCATTGCAAACAAATAGAGAGTTTAAAGCATAGCCCTGCCATATGCGATGATCATCATCTCCTTAAAATATTAGAAACCCTTTTCCAAAACGAATAGATTCCCATACAAAAAATCAAAAAGCTAAGTTACTGTTCTTCCGCCAAAACCATTCCGTAGTTCCAATTCCACGTTCCGCATTTTTGTTGCGGAACTCAAAAATAAAAAAACCAACAAATCGATACCTTCATTTGACCACTTTCCTCCTTCAACATTCCGCATATGTTTTTTGTACCGTTGATCCTTACAGAATCAACCTTGTCCGTCGATCTTGATTTGATGCAGGAATCAAATCTCGGAAACTCCAAGTTATGTTAACTAAATACTTGACTTTCCACGTTCCGCCTTCTGCATATGCTTTCCGCACCGTTGATCCTTGTGGAATAAACCTTGATCGTCGATCTTAATTTGATGTGGAAATCAGATCTCGAAAACTCCAAGTTTTGTTAACTTAATTCTTGACTTTTCAGGTTCCATATTCCACCTTTTTGCTGCAGAACTCGAGAATAAGAAACTCAACATTTTGCCTTGTCTTTTTTCCTATTTTTTTCCTTCCTCAACTTCTATAAACCGTTGATCTCTTTTGTGGCTTTAATCCTGACCGTTGATCTAGTTTCTTTTATGGATTACACAATGAAGCCTTCGTAACCGATATCAGCCATTCATCTTCTTTGTGGATACCATCTCGACCGTTCATCTTCTTCTTTTGTGTATTCCACAATGAGACCTCCGCAACTATTATCAGCTGTTGATCTTCTTTGGGGATGAAAACTCGATTGTTGATCTATTAGTTTTGAGGATCAACGTCTAACCTTGCGGATTGCAGAAATCGATTTTCCTTTCAACTTTTCGGAAACTAAGCTTACGCAAATCCATCTTTTGCACTTTTGTGAACAGTCAATCTCATTGCGGATTAGATCTGGATCGTTGATCTTCTTCTTTTGGATCAATGTTTGACTATGCAGATTCAAGGGTTTCTCGTCTGATTTGGGGATTTGATTTACTGTAAGCTAAACCGAACTGAAGATTAACTTGATGCTTAAACATAGTAACCGATCTATAGTCCAACTCACTCAAGCGAACTCAATCCTGTAACAAATTCCTTTTGGATCAAAATTTCATGCCCACTCTCTATTGTTAATCAACTTGCTAGTTGACTCAGTGTCCCCACCAAATCAATGGTGGACTTCAAAAACTATGAAGTGCATTCCATAAATATTTCACGCACATCAAAAGTTTTTTCAAAACCCTCAACTTATCCCAGCGAAATCGTTATGGACCATTGATCTTAATTTATGATCGATCTCGGTCGTAGATCTTGATCTTAATTTCCAGTGATCAACTCTGATTTCATAGCCCGATCCTTCCTATATATTCCTCATTCTTTCTCCAGCGAAATTTCCTTATCGTCGTCAATCTTCTCCAAGATCGTTCTCCACTGCACGATGTATGGTGATTTGTTTAGGTTTACTCGGGCGCTACTTCTAAGTGCGGAAACTCTTTTCAATCATTGATCTGATTTCTTTTATGGATCAACGTTTAAATGTGTAGATCAATGTTTAACACTGTGGATTCAAAGGGTTCCTGGTTTGATTTGGGGTTTCTGTCATTGTAAGTTACTTGGATCTGGAAACTATCTTAGTGCTTGCAGCCATGCCTTGATTTCACCATCTGAACATGATTCGATAACATTTAACCAACTATGCTAATTTGCTTAAGATATTTGTATAGTTTAATTATTGTTTTTATCTATGTAAATCAATTTCAACCACAATATTGAATAACTCAGATCTAAACTATAAACAAACATTATAGTTTCATTTGGAAATCTAAAACCATAATGTAGAAATAAGGAAGAACTACAAAATCAATACATACAGGAAATACACAGTGGGAACATCTGATACCGTGTAAAAATAGAGGATTCAATCCATTAAATGTAGAATCGTCAATTCTAAATCATTCAAGCATAACAACAGTGAGCTAAATGAGAACGAAACTAGATTCTACTTCGATATTCATTAGATCTAGGATTTATACACGCTCTACAAAAAAAAAAAAAACCTGGCACCAACGCTGGGAAAAAAAAGTGGAGAAGTTGTTCCTCTCAACCAACTCCTAGAGCAGCCAAATTACTTGCTCCAGAACCCCTGAGCATGTTCGCTGAATCACAAGAGAAAAATATCTTAATGCGCCATATCTTGCATTACACAGATGTTAATACCTATCCAATTCTATCCTACTGATGCTCATGGGCATACTATTAAATAGTATTTTTCCTAGGACTTCATCATTTATGAGCCTCCTGCTCTTTAGCAACTCAACTCGAGTTCTCTGTAAAAAACAAGTTACTACATCTTCAAGTTTTAACATTCTAACATTAAAATTGAAAAAAAAAAATCCAAAATATATTTTGATTAGTAATATTGAAATTTTAACAGGGTGTAGTTACGAGGAAAGAAGCAAAGTATGAAGAAAGAAGCCCATCAAGAAACACATGAAAGAAAATGAGAAAATTTGATGTAGAAAATCTGGCGTTCAAATGATTGAATGTAAATTATTTTATGGTTCTTAAGCTATTTTATTATAAAATTTTCATATTTAGATAAGCTCAATTCTTATAATTACCATGAATTGTAAATAATGAAAAAAGACATCCAGTGTAGTTTTGTGCAATTATTCATTTGCAGAAACCATTTTTCACTAATAAACTTTCTATGATTGATAATTTCAAATTTTCATATCAATATCAAATGTTATAATTTTTTTTGGTAGAAGATATACGTAATTTAAAATTAATATTTTAATTCCGTTATTGACAAACGTTACAAGATCTCCCTCATGAACAAACCTTACAACATCTCCCTCATACTCGGCAATATTATTTTTGATCGACTTAATATTGACAAATGTTACAACATCTCCCTCATGCTAGGGAATATTATTTTTGGCCGACTTAATATGGACAAACGTTACAACATAACATTACAAGATCTCCCTCATACCGGGTTGTAGAGAGCCTCTCGGCGCAATGAGCCTCTTCCGCGCAATAAAGTAGAGGTGTTGAGAAAGTGTGTAATGCAATGTTTATGGGTTTAATTTATTTAATTTGATTTTATTATTTTTTATAAATGACACATGTCAACTCTAGGATGAGCATAGAAGGAGTTACACATCTCTCCCTTATTGGGCTGTAGAATGTGGCGGAATTAAATATTTTGTATTCAAAATTTGAATTTCTTTTAAAGTAAAGTTTATATCTTAACTTGATATTTTCCTTTTAATTTGAGAAAATTATTTGTGTGTTTAAATTTTGCACTTTAAATTTCCTAAATACATACCATGTTCAATCTGATGTTTAGCCTAATAATGATCATGGTTAGAAATAGCTCAGTGCTAATTTTAACAATCATGCAATTGTATAAGAGTTAGTAAGGATAATTGTCAGGTGTCCTAGCTTTCTAGGTCAGTTGGGTTGTATGTAAAAAATTGGATGGACAACAAACTCAACGATATAGAGAGAATATAGTTAATAGTTTATAGTTTAATGTATAATTAAATTAGATAAGTTGAAAGGAAAAGACTGCAAATTCAAACAAGATTTCAAATTTCAGTCCACATTTTGAGAAGAATTTTACTAGTTTTTTGTTCTTCTAGAATAATTTTCTATTGAATCTATGGAGTCCTATGGTTAATGGTTAAGCTGGATTTTTGTTGGTTTCAATGGCAGTGTCGGTATCTAAACAATGTTGCTTAAAACTAAAATTACCACATTGAAATCATTTTATTCAAAATTTAAGAAAATGACATGATCAAAATGGTGAATTGTAATAAAGAAACAATCATTTTTAGTTTCCTTTATTGAAATTTAATGATGAGTTACATGTACATTTAATTCAATGATATCATACAAAATGTAATATTATTGAAATCAATATATCTTGACAATACTATTAGATTATATTGCATTTCTTAATACACGCATTTCAAATTAGAGGGATGTTAGATCATAATGCAAATCTCCAATTAAATACATATGTCAATAGATCATAGATGCCCCTTAGTGTAAGTAATGCATCTTAACAATACTAAGAAATAAATTTGTATCTTAACAAATATTAAGAAATAAATTCATGGAAATAAATAAATGCAACAAACTTCTTTTACTAAATTCCCACATTAAAATAGTAGATGTCAGTATATAGTCAAATTAGGGTTTTCACTATTACTTGTCATTTTTATTAATTAGATTATCATTTTAACTATTTAACTATGGTGATTCTATCTACACTTTTAGGTAGTTTTTTAAATTCCTTTTGATTTTGTACACAACAAAGATACCTAGCCATATTACTTGAAGTAAAAGATTATGTGTACAAACTTTGACTATAAATTACCACACTACAAGATTAGATGTCAATGTAATGCTATCAAATAATTCCAAGGATGATATGATACAAAATGTAATATCATTATTTTTGTTGGCAAAGTGGTGGAACCCCCCTGACTAGCAGGTTTTCCATTGGCTAAGTTACCATGAACCAGGGGCATCTAAGCCGTTAAAATCACCTAGGGATCGTACCCGACCTGGACCGCACCAACCCTTAACATGGCTGAATTTTTGGTATCTGCGGGATTAGAATCAATGCCCTTTCCGCTTAGGGGGCATCTTAACTATACCCTGCCACCAACTGTGTAACATCCATAATTGGATATTCCCAATTAACTCGGAACGAACTCGTAATTTCCGAAATAACCCACATATCTGTAGATATAAAATGATGTATAAATTGATAGATAAGTCATAAGTTACAATGGAGGGCCCGTTATTTATATTTTGGTGGAATACCCTTTCATTAAGAGTCGTGTCTTTTTGTAAAGACATTATTATTTATTATTATTATTATTATTATTATTATTATTATGTGTGTGTGTGTGTGTGTGTGTTGATGTTTATTATTTTTATTTTTATTATTGCTTGTTGTTATTATTTAAGTTTGTTACATTGCCTTCCCCTTAAGGGAAGATTTGTCATCAAAGCTTCATTGGCATCAACGTTTGATTTGCTTGAACTGCCATCTCTAGATCATTTGCAACACTTGATGAGATAGGACGATATGAGTTATGGATTCCCCAAAAGAATTATCGCCTCGTATTTGTTGTGGTCCATCCCACATCTATTTTGATTGGACCTCTGAGATTGTTTTGGTAAACATGTTGTCTCAATTGTTGCTTAGTATGCCGAATTGTTTGCTTGTCAACATAAATCTTTTGTGAATCCTCATTTTTACGATGCCATTGGTTAACATGATGATTATAATCGGCATGTCTGTAAGGCATATGTGTTGTTTTTTTTTTTCTTCCTTTTTAACTGCCTTCACTTCCTCGACTTGACTTTGTTTTTCGAAGAGTCTAAATGATTATCTCTGGATTTGCACTATTTTGTTCTCCAATAGATTGTTTTTACTCTAAATCTTCTTGAACTTTTCGTCTTGTGACTTTTTGTCATTTTCTAACTTTTCAATTTCTTTCTCTAGTTCTTTATTAATGTTGATGTAATTGTAACTTCGGAATGTATTCACTTGTATTTCTTATGTATTGTAACCCGATGTTTATTCTGGGATGTATTTGTAATGTACTTGAGTCATGTCAAGTCAAGGTGGTTAACCCTCCTATTGTCTAAGGGTTAAAGTCCTTGCAGTTCCGGGGCATTAGGGTTATTAGACTCACCTAGTGAAGTCGGTCCTAGTTGGTTTAGTCAAGTTGGCAATTAGTATAAATAGAGAGCTAGCCTCTCTATTTATCACACACTCACTAACACTCATTTGTAGCCCATACTTGAGGAAGAGAAAGACACTGGGGTAAGGAAGAAAGAGGTTACTCCTGTCGGGAGATCATCTTACTATTTTTGGGTTTCACTTTGGTGCCGATTCTATCTCTGAGGAAGTTACTGGGTTTTCTCCATTTATGGTTTCCTCGAGGAAAAACATTGCGTTCCTTGTCTCTTGTGTTTGATTGATGTGCTTGTTGTTCTCTCAGTTAAAGATCCTAATGTTATGCTAGCTTAGTGTTAAAAATAACATGGAATCAGAGCTAACCTGAGAAGAAGACACTATGCAGCTGCGGGAACTAGGGATTCCTATTTTATGGATCTCTCTCCACATATTTTCAGCAAACGTAGGGTGGAATAAATCTCCTCCCTAGGGCGCATATTTCTGTCGAAGCAGAATCCAATTCTAAGGTTTTTCAGTTTTGGACCTGACACTGCTGTCGGAAATTAGGGCTTTTCACAGAAGTGGAATTTTTCAGTGAGCCCAGGCCTGTATTGATCTCCTCCCCAAAATCGAAGTTAGGGATCAAATTCAAATCATTTGGTTGGATAGAACTCCAGAAAAGCAAAACCCTAATCTGCTCCTGAACCAACACTGCAGGATTTCAGCTCCAAATCCAGATCCGACATCTTGACCTGGTAAGATCTAAATCTTATGTATTTCCATTTGAGGTTCTCAGTTAAGATGTCTCATCATACCAAGATTGATGAAAATCTTGAGGGAATTTATAACTTCCAAGCCTGGAAGTATAGGATCTCCCTGGTTCTGGAAGAAAATGAGTTGGACTCCTATATCAGTGAGGAGGTTCCAGTTCCGGAGGGAGATGAGGCTAAGGTCTTACATAAGAAGAAGTTGGTTATGGAAAAGATGATCATTGCTAATTCTATCAAGGATCACCTCATACCATAGGTGTCCTCCTTCAAGACACCTAAAGCCATGTTTGATGCCCTAACCAAACTTTTTGAAGGGAAGAACATCAATCAGAAGATGACTCTAAGGAACCAGTTGAAGAATGTAAAGATTCAGAATGAGGAGACCATCTAGTCATACTTCACAAGGGTCTCCCAGATCAAAGAATAGCTGGAAGTAATAGATGAAGAAGTGGAGAATGCATAAATTGTGATGACAACCTTGAATGGCCTCCCTAGGTCATGGGATTCTTTCATCCAAGGAATCTGTGCTAGGAAGAAATTAGTCAAGTTCAGCAGACTGTGGGAAGAATGTTCTCAAGAAGAAGCTCGGATAGCATCTCGAGAAGAAAAGATGGGAATTGAAGATCAATCTCTCACAGTACACTCCAAGAAAGGAAGAAGGGAAAGCCATCATCACCGAGGTAAGCATTCTCATCAGAAAAACAATCCTGTAAGAAGGGATCCATCCAAACTCAGATGTTATACATGCTATGAAATAGGACACTTTGCCAGAAATTGTCCAATGAATAAGAATGGATCCAAGAAGAAGAAGAACTCCAAAAGAAGACATCATGCTCACACTGTTGAGGATGATGATCCTCCCAGAAAGAGAGTAAAACAAGAAAGTGAAGATGAATATGTTCTGATCTCCGCTCTCACGGGAGCTGTCACTCATGGAGGCAAATACTAGCTTGTTGACAGTGGGGCTTCCAAACACATGACAGGTTTCAAGGAATCCTTTGAGAAACTATCCGAACATAATTAACCCCATAAGGTGAAACTTGGGGATGACTACCAATATCCCATAAAAGGTAGTGGTGAATCCTCCTACAAGCTAGACTCTGGAAAGTCTATGAAAATGAATGATGTCTTGTTTGTACCAGAACTAAAGAAGAATATTCTATCCATATCAGCATTGGATGCAAAAGGCATGAGGGTTGCATTTGTAGATGGCCAAGTCCTCATGTGGTCAAGAGGAAAGACTATTGACGATGCAATAGTAATTGGAGAACAAGAAGGAGGTTTATACAAATTGAAGGGCCATCCAGAACAAGCTTTGGTCCATGACACAGTAGATCCAAATGAACTATGGCACAGAAGGCTTGCACATGTGCATTACAGAGCACTACCACTTGCAAGCAAAGCTTTTGAAGGTCTTCCAGAAATTCAAGCAAAACATGAAGGGGTCTGCAAAGGATGTGCGAAAGGAAATAATACAAAGAAGACATTTCCAAGTAGTGAGAGCAAGGCAAAAGGAATCTTGGAAATCATCCACTCCGATGTATGTGGACCAATGTCATCAAGTTCACTAAGCAGGTATGTATACTATGTTTCATTCATTTATGACTTCTCTAGGAAGACATGGATTTACTTCATGAAGAACAAAGATGAAGTTTTCAGCAAGTTCAAGGAATTCAAAGACTTGATCGAGAACCACACAGAAAAGAAGATCAAGACCTTTTGATTAGATAATGGTGGAGAATTCACATCAAATGAATTCAAAGACTTATGCAAAGAATAAGGGATTAAGAGGAAGTTATCTACTCCATATAATCCACAACAGAATGGGGTTGCGGAAAGGAAGAATAGAACTATCATGGAAGCTGTAAGGGCAATGCTTCATGATCAAGATCTTCCCATGCATCTATGGGCAGAGGCTGCTAGAACAGCGGTGTATGTACAGAACCGTACTCCACATAGAGTACTTGAGAACAAGACTCCTAAAGAAGTCTTCTCCGACAAGAAACCAGAAGTCAGCCATCTCAGAATATTCGACTGTCTAGTGGACATACACATTACAAAAGAGAAGAGAGAAAAACTAGATCCTTCAGGAAAGAAGGGTATATTTGTGGGATACTCTGAAAGCTCAAAGGATTACATAATATACTTCCTAGGATTCAAGAAGATCGACATCAGCAGGGATGTAACATTTGATGAAGACACGGCTTACAAAAAATCCAGAAAGAGACCTACTGAAGAACCTGACGAAGCAGAAGCACCCAAAATTCATGATACAACCATGAATGAAGAAACTCAAGAAGAAGATTAAGAATTTGAAGAACCACAAAGACCTATAGATCCACCTCAAGAGAAGCATCCTCACAAGAGGAAACCTGCTTGGGTACAAGAAATTATCCAAGGTGCGGAAAGATATGGGGCTCCAGAAGAGAATCACAGAGAAAGAAAGAGAACCAGATATTGCTCTGGATATGTAGCTTTACTATGTGACTTTATCAATGAAAAACCTTCCAATTATGAAGAAGCAGCAGAACGGAAAGAATAGAAGGATGTTGTGATCGAAGAGTATCAACAAATCATGAAGAACGATGTTTGGGATGTTGTCCCAAGACCAGAAGGGAATTTGGTTGTAACTTCCAAATGGATCTACAAGATCAAGCATGCTGCCACTACTAGATTTTGATCCAAAATCCGACGGTTTTTTCCGACGGCGCGTGGATTTTTTATTTTAACCGTGCCAAAAATCAGAAAGATTAAATTTTTTTTTGAAATAATGGGCATAAGCGTCGTTTAAGCGACGGCGCTAAAATAGCTATCCTCCTAAGTGTCGCTTAAGCGACGGTTTTCCTCCAAGTGTCGCTTAAGCGACGGTTTTGCCTCCTAAGTGTCGCTTAAGCGACGGTTTTCCTCTCCATGTTTCCTTTTAAAAGATTATAGGTTTAAACGTGGAGGGGTGTATGGCATGA
>LPNX010836655.1:148209-173203 GCA_001517045.1 Pseudotsuga menziesii | reverse complement strand
TTTGGTTTCTGGTGTCATGAGAATAAGTCATCATTTGATAATGAATTGTTCTGGAGCAATCAAATTCAATATTGATTGCATTGCAGGCACCTTTGCAGCTGAGGGAGTTGAATATTGGTAACCTCAAAAGGTAACCTCAAAAGATTACCAAAATCCATAGGGCTGCTGAAGCATCTCGAAAAGATTGACATGAAAGACACTGAAGAACCATTGCCAGCAACTGATTGCTACTTGGATCCCCAAAAACTAGCCACCAACCTTCTTCTTTTGGTTTGGGATACCTAGGTGCATCAACTAGACCTAATTCCTGTCTTCTTTCTAGATCTCTTTCAAGAGTAACTTGCAATGTATAAACATTTTCCCCGGCACTCACATCATCACTCTCTAATATACCATATGCTAGATGAATGTTTGGAAAGTGGTTACAAAAACGAGCAATGTCCAACAACTGTGCATCTGACATCTGCCATAAATCACGTCTTTCGTCATCCTCCATCTCAACTAAATCAAAAACCGTCTCAATGCTTTTACCTGGATTTTCCTGGCACTTTTTGGCAAGTTCCTTCGTAAAATGTGGAAGCTGCAACAAGACAGAATCACGCTCCAAAGGACCCTGGGTAACCATCTGGGTCAATTCCATTGCTGCAAGAGCTGGGTTCAACCAACCATTACTAGAAATAACATCCACCATTGCCTGAAGAAGCCGACTAGAAATAACATCCAACAGAAAATCTTTGATGATTTATTAATTTTCTTATAGTTTCTTCTTCACCTGGCCGTATCGGGAGTTGTGAATACTCTGAAGCAGAAGCAAGAATTTCAAGGAGCCCCTTTAGCTTTGTCTTTGCAGCCAAGGATGAGCTAAAGAGCTCGAAGGTGGTGCTTCCAACTGAGAATTAGCAAAAAAAAAAATTAATTTAAAAAAAAAAAAATTCCACAGGCGTCGCTTAAGCGACGGTTTCTGCTGTCGCTGTTCCGACGCCTTTTCTAGACTGCCGTCACTTTTCCGACGTTTAGTTTAATATGTGTCGCTTTTCCGACGGTACTATGTGTCGATTTTCCGATGATTTTAGTTGATATTCGTCGCTTAAGCGACGGTTATAAAGGTTATTTTCTCAAAAAAATTTGCTACCGTCGAAAACATTCCGTCACTTAAGCGACGCTTTACATTCAAGCGACGGTTACATAAGTGTCGCTTAACTGACGGTTATTTAAGTGTCAGCTAACCGACGACAAGTTTCCGACGCTTCAAAAAAAACCAAAGTGTCGTACATGCGACAGGGAAGTGTCGAAAATCCGACATGATGGCCGTCGGATTTTTGGTCGAAATGTAGTAGTGTGCAGATGGTAGCATATACAAATATAAGGCAAGATTCGTGGCTCATGGTTTCTCACAGAAAGAAGGAATAGACTATGAAGAAACCTTTGCACCTGTGGCCAGATACACTTCCATCAAATCAGTACTTGATTTAGCTGCAGTAATGAAATGGAAGATACACCAAATGGATGTCAAGACTACTTTCTTGAATGGTGTAGTGGAAGAGGAAGTGTATGTAGAACAACCACTCGGTTTTGAGACACATGACAGGGAGTCTCATGTGTGCAGATTGACGAAAGCCCTGTATGGTTTGAAACAAGCACCCAAGACATGGTACGGCAGAATTGACAGCTTTCTATCCATTTTGGGCTTTACCAAGAGTAAAGCAGATTCCAAACTTTACTACAAGGTTGAATATGGCAACCCAGTGATGCTTCTATTGTATGTAGATGATCTGTTTGTAACAGGTATGGATGGGTTAATTGCTGATACGAAGAGAAAGCTTACTGTCGAGTTTGAAATGAAGGACTTGGGTATGATGCATTATTTTCTAGGCATGGAGGTGTGGTAGAATGCGGATTGAATTTCCCTCAGATAAGGGAAGTATGTAGTAGAGATCCTAAAGAGGTTCAGGATGATGGACTGCAAGGCCATGAACACACCTATGGCATTGAACCTAAAGCTATTGAGTGATGCTTCATCAAAGATGGTTGATGCTACAATGTATCATCAGATGATTGGGTCCTTAATGTATCTGACGAACATGAGACCAGACATTTGCTTTGCTGTGAACACCTTGAGCCGGTTCTTGACAGATTCGAGACATGTTCACTTGATTGATGCAAAGCATATTCTGAGGTACCTAAGGGGTACAATTGATTATGGGCTCAAGTACGAGGTGAATCAGAAGATTAACCTGGAGGGTTAAGTTGATTCAGATTAGGCAGGCAGTTCCATCGATAGGAAGAGAACTTCAGGGTGTTGCTTTAGTATGGGATAAGGTGTGATATCTTGGTTTAGTAGGAAGCAATCCTGTGTGGCACTGAGTACAGCTGAAGCAGAGTATGTCGCAACTTGTTCAGCTAGTTGTGAGGCAGTATGGCTGTGAAAGCTACTATCTGATTTATTTGATCTCTAGATGGATGCTACTTGTATACATTGTGACAACCAGAGTTGCGTGAAGTTGTCAGAGAATCCAGTGTTCCATGACAAGTCGAAGCATATCGAGATCAAGTATCACTATATCAGGGATATGGTGCAAAGGGGAGCAGTGAAGCTCCAGTATGTTGCGACGGAGGAATAGATAGCTAATGTGTTGACGAAGCCATTGGCTAGGGTGAAGTTCGAGTACTTCAAGGAAAAGCTTGGTGTTCTCCAGATCGAGGTTTCCTCCAAGGGGAAATGATGAGACCCAGAGCCATTCTGACATGGTGAGAGGATTGGTTCCTTCCATGGTCAGATGTAAGGGCAGAGCCATTTTGTCATGGTGAGAGGATTGGTTCCTTCCATGTCAGATGTGAGTGCTGAGCCATTCTGATGTGACTGTAGGATTGGTTCCTACATGATCAGAAGTAAGCACTGAATGCCATTCTTGGAATGGAGGTGCTTGGTCAGTTACCAGGTAGCTCAGTCTCGGACTGGGAGCCATTATGATATGACAATAGGATTTGTTCCTACAAGATTAGATGTGAGTGCATGCCCTTCTGACATTGGTTGTCATATGTAAGTGCAGAGCCCTTTCGGCATGAAGGATTGGTTCCTTACATGGTCGAATATAAGTGCTGAGCCCTTCTGACATTGGTTGTCAGATGTAAGTGCAGAGACTTTCGGCATGTAGGATTGGTTCCTCGCATGACTGAGTGTAAGTGTTGAGCCTTTTCGACATTGGTTGACGAATGTGAGTGTTGGGCCTTTCTAACAGGGTTGTGGGAGGTGTTCCCACATGGTCAGATGTGAGTGCTGGGCATGCCTTTCTGATATGATTATAGGATTGGTTCCTACATGATCAGATGTAAGTGCTGGGCAGGGCATTTTGACTTAGGGTCATATATAAGTGTTGGAAGAAGACCTACATGGAGGCTAGGCCTACAACCAGCATGAAAAAGGGATGGCTCTATAGAACTTCCTGTGATGAGAAGAATCATGAGATAGCACCCGTGAAGATTCAGTGTTGATGATCCAGTAGAGATGATCCAAATCGAGGGATGATCCAGATCCAGAGATGATGCTCCAGAGATGATCCAGATCGAGGGATGATTCAGATCTAGAGATGATGCTCCAGAGATTATCCAAATCGAGGGATGATCCAGATCGAGTGATGATCCAAATCCAGGTGAAGATGACTTGAAGATGAAGGTGACTTGAAGATGGAGATGACTTGAAGATGAAGATGACGAAGACTCGATGATGATCCAGATGATACAGAGAAGAAGACTTGTGCTGATAAATTGTGTCGAGAGAATACCTTCCTAGTTAAGAGGGAGTGTTGATGTAATTGTAACTTCCGAATGTATTCACTTGTATTTCTTATGTATTGGAACCTGATGTTTATTCTGGGATGTATTTGTAATGTACTTGAGTCATGTCATGCCCCAAGGTTCCTATCGGGAGTTTCTATAATGTAAACAAGTCATGTCAAGTCAAGGTGGTTAACCCTCCTATTGTCTAAGGGTTAAATTCCCTGCAGTTATGAGGCACTAGGGTTATTAGACTCACCTAGTGAATTCAGCCCTAGTTGGGTTTAGTCAAGTTGGGAATTAGTATAAATAGAGAGCTAGCCTCTCTATTTATCACACACTCACTCACACTCAGTTGTAGCGCATAGCTGAGGAAGAGAAAGACACTAGGGCAAGGAAGAAAGAGGTTACTGCTGTCGGGATATCATCTTACTATTTTTTGGGTTTCACTTTGGTGCTGATTCTATCTCTGAGGAATTTGCGGGGTTTTCTCCATTTATGGTTTCCCCGAGGAAACACACTGTGTTCATTGTCTCTTGTGTTTGATTGTTGTGCTTGTTGTTCTCTCAGTTAAAGATCCTAATGTTATGCTAGCTTAATGTTAAAAATATAACATTTAAGATTTAGAAGGCATTGATTTTCTTCTTATTTTTCTCTCAGTTAAAGATCCTAATGTTTTTCTAGGACTTTTCCTTTGATGTCTTCATTCGAGTTGTTTGCCTTCTTGGTACTCTTTAACTTCTTGATCTTCGTAACTAATATTTTATTATGATTTCCTAATCAGTATATTTCTTCAGTATTACTTGTTAATGTGTTATAGACTTTCATAATTTCCAACTTGTGCGCTTTTCTTGAGTCTTCCTCTTTCTGCTGGAGTTCCTCAATATATTGATTAAGGTGACAATTCTTTGCTTCTTGGAATCTTACTTTTGTCTGAATTTGCGTGATTTTGTCATCTTTATCCTTGATGATTTTGTTTAAACGTTTTATTTCTTCGTTATTCTCAACTGCATCTTTCATGATTTTTTGGTTTTGTAGATTCTGATTGGTATATTTTTGACTCATTAATTCCTTAGAAAGATCCATCTTCGTCATGTCAAATACTTTGTGAATTGCTACTTATAGTTGGGATTGCAATTCTGATTTAGACTTTGCCATAATTCTTGAATTTTGTTGTTCTTTGATGATAGTTGGTTTTCCTTTTGACTGATTTATTGTATTATTTGTTTTGTCTTGTTTTTCTTTACTTTTGTAATTTAATAATTGTAAATAATACAATTATTAAGTAATTATAATTATAATAATAATAATATTTTCTTTTACTTTTTGAAGGTTGATAAAAACTTCTTGTATATTGGGTGGCTGGGAGGAATGATTGTGTTTTTTTTAACAGAAATAGTAAAAGGTGGTGATATTAAACAGGCTGTGCATAGCCATTCATTACATAAAAAACCAAGCCTGAGAGTTCTTGTTGTTCATGAAACAAAAATCCAAAAATGGTCCAGAGTGGAGACCAGGTAACTCCACATACATTTTTTACATATATTCGATGAACAGTGGTAGTGTATATGTTAAAATACTGTTGATTTAGAAGTAAAAAAAAAAAACATAAACAGAAGAAAGACATTAAGAAATTAGCCTGGTGGCTTCACTGGTTGTTCCACCGACTCCTCCTCCATGGGTTGAACTGCAACAGGGTTTCCGTGGGCCTGACTGGCTTGGTTCATGCTAACCAAGCGCTGAAGATCCTCCTGGATTCTATCTACTTTTCCCATTATTTATCTGAGGTTGGATTCGGTATCTTCAATTCTTGAATCATGGTTGCTTATCTGATAGGAGGTATAGCTGACCACTTCACCCATATCCTTCACCTCTTGCACCAGAGCTTTGTTATCCATTATACCAATTGACATTATTTCATGCAGGCGTCTAAGGTTCTTCTTCACGTCTACAATCCCTGCATTCTCATTTGCTGGGTTCATATCGTCTTGCTTCGGAGAGCAGATGTCAAGAGCTAAGTGAGAGAAATAAATAACAGCACCTTCCAGATTTTGAGTCTGAGAACCATAAAACTCACCAAGAGCTGAGTGAAGAATGCTGACTTCTCGTAGAAGAGAGTCCCGGTCAGCTTTGCATTTACAGGAAAGGGTACCAACGGCTCCTTCCTTCCACCCAAAACACTTGAAACCAAGATTCAGACTGTTATCAACTGCAAAAACCTCACCTTCAGTGAAATTGAGATCGAGACCCAAATTCAAACGCCACAGAGGCCCGCCGTCGAGGGGAGATCAATGACAGGAGAAGAAGGCAGCAAGAGCGAGCCTTTCTTTCATGAAGGCCCTGCAAAAGGGAAGAGACTCCCACAGAATCTCCTGGAGAAATCCCTCTTTAACACCTAAAATCACATTCAACAACGTCCTCTCAGGCGAGAAAACTAAGCGAGCAATGGCCGGACCTCTGTTCCAAGAAACTGCTGAGTGAGAATGGAGTCTGATAGAAGCCATAGTGAGAAATAAGACATGACCTGGAGCGTGTGATCTATATTGACAACAACTTTGGACAGGACTGGAGTTAATATCGTTGAGGATCAAGGAGGGTGGGAGCACACACGGCGTTGGCATGGGAGGCGGTGGAGCGAGCCAAAAATGCGCTGGAGACTTGTTAAATGCCATTTGCTTTGTGGTAATTGCCATGGGGAATGAACCTCGTTTTCCATAGTTCATAGTGGAATCCCATATATTTACCCATTGTATCGTGACCAATGTAATGGAAAAAGGTTTTCTGAAGTCATAGTTTATTATGGAATGGGTTTAGGGGGGGAATTAACCCCATTGAGTTGCAAGTGCCCTTATGGGAGGGAAGCCCCCACATTTTCCAATTCATCAGCGATCACATTGTTTGCTCGGAGAATATGGCAGAATTCATAATGGGGAGAGAGCAGAGTGACAACTTTATCATACAAACGACGACATTTGATCGATCCGGTGGTGTATCCATTGAGCATTTTATATCTAGAATCGCCAAAAATTGTGACCTTGTAGAGATTTGAGTCGACAAGGATCATCATTCCCTGCAGAAGGGCTGTCCATTCTGCCTCATTATTGGTCCTGCATCCAATTCCCCAGGCATAGGTTTGTTCAATTTTTCCTTTAGGATCCAAGAGGATCCCTCCCACACCTGCCACCCCTAGGTTGCCTTTAGAGGCACCATCGAAAAAGAGAGCATATGTATTCTTTTCCCGAAGCCATGCCGTGTATTCACTGCTGCTTTTCCTTATTTCCCATGTGTTTTTGCTATGAAGCTACTTGTTGATAGTGGTGTTGGACTGAGGGGAATTCCTGTCTTTTAATTAGATCTTACACCAAGAAGCATGAGGCTCCGAGATCTTTTCAAAGTGAGGAAAACTGATATTGTTTGAGGCGAACTTTTTAGCTATCATCCCTATAGCTTTGGAGACTATTCGAGTAGGAACCATTTGTTGATCTTTAAAAATAGATTTATTTCTAGCTATCCAAAGTTGCCAACAGACATTCTTGGGAATGGTGTTCCATAATCGCCTGAGAATGGGCTTCTTTTTGAAAGAGCCAGGGAGGGTTTTGTCCCAATCATCGAGGAGCTGAGCCATTGTTCTTGATGGGATGAATATAGTTCCCAGGGGGAGAACACACTGTCAGGCTTTCAGAGAAAAGCTGCAATGCATGAAAAGGTGGTTGGATGTTTCTTCTTCATTATTGCATAGAGCACATCGAGAAGGACCCTCTATCTCTCTTTTTCTAAGATTCTTAGCTATAAGGAGTTTATTGTGGATCAGGAGCCAGCAAAATGAATTCACTTTAGGGATGCTATCCGTTTGCCAATTTTTTTTCCATATTCGCTCACTTGCTGCTAGTTCCGCTGAAAGTCTTTTATACCCTTCCTTGACCGTATATTTCCCATTCTTTCCCCAACCAATGCTATCCTTTTTAGTCTCGTTGTTTGGTGACATGCCTTACAGTGAATCCATAAGGAGATTCTTAGCTTTGTTCAGATGGGGAGGGGGGTGCAAATCTTTCCAGCCCTCCCAGAATCCTTTCGAGTTCCACAAAGAGAGATCGTGTAGGGAATGTAAGCCTTCACTACTGGTCCATTCGGCCAAGTCATTCATCCCCGGAAGAGATGAGAGAGGGGGTTGCCCAAGAATTCTGCTTTCCCAAACCTTGATTTTTTTTCCATTTCCCGGGATCCAGTAGGAGTGCGTTTGAATAAGGCTAAACGAGGCTTTGCACAGTTTCCAAAGAGAGGATCCCTTTCCAGTCCACTCTCCATCTAGCATTTTTTATCTAGGATTTTTGATATATTTTTTCCTGATTACTTCTTTCCACCATTCCTTGCCGCCAGTAACCAGCCTCCAAATCAATTTTGCTCCCAATGCTTTGTTCATTTGTTCCAGATCCCTGATTCCCAATCCTCCTCTGCATTTTGGCTTTTTAACAGTATCCCATTTGACCAAGTGAAATTTCTTTCTTTGCACCTTTCCCCCTTGCCAAAGAAATTTTCTTATTTCTTTGCTTATGCTCTTTATGATGCTCTTAGGTGCAAGAATCATCGAACTGGAGTATATCGGGTAAGAAGAGAGGATGGAGTGAATGAGTGTTACCTTCCTTGCAATATTTAACCACTTGGAGCTCAGAGCATTGATTTTGTTCTTGATTTTTTGTATTATTGGAGTCCGCATAGCTGAGGCACGGGTTTTTTTAATAATTGGGATACCCAGGTAGGTGAAATGGGTCCAATTGTGGTTGACTTTGATATGCAGGATTTGAGATATGCTACGAAGAGTTGTGATGTTGTTGTTCCAGCCATAGAGCTGACATTTGTTTAGGTTGGCCGAGCTTCCAGAGGAATGGAGGAAAAGGTCTAAGGGTTTCAGGAAGTTTCTTGTGATTTGTGGGGAGGCTATGCCTAACATGATGGTGTCATCGAAAAAAAAATCATGGTCTATAGGATTAACTTCGGTTCGGAAGGATAGACCTGGGAGTAAACCTTCAGCTTGAAGTCTAGAGAGTATTCTACTAAGAGAATCCGCCACAAGGATATAAAGAAAGGGGGAGAGGGGGCACTCTTGTCTTATTCCTCTGGAGGCCTTAAAGAAATATGTAGGTATCCAATTGATTAGGGGGGCTATCCAAGGAGAGTTTATGTAGGCTTGAACTTGGTTTATGAAGATAGGAGGGAACCCAAATTTTTTTAAAACCAATAGAATGAAAGAATGCCTCAGTCGATCAAATGCATTTTCCAGATCCAATTTGATGGCCATACTTGGATCTCCTCTTTTAGTACTAGAGTGGATGGCTTCCTGAACCTTAAGGATATTGTCATCGATTTGATGACCAGAGATGAAGCCTCCTTGATTGGGGGAAATCAGAGATCGGACAATTGGCTTGAGTCTTAGAGATAGGACTTTTGAGAATATTTTATGCGAGGCATTGCATAGAGAAATGGGTTTGAACCTTTTGATGGAGGAGGGATTTGCCTCTTTGGGGATTAGGGCCAGGAAGGTGGAGTTTGTAGCTCCACCCATTTTTCCTTTGGCCATCCAGGAGATGAGACGCATGAGGTCCTTTTTTATTAGTGACCAGAAGGTTCTGTAAAAGCGGATAGGGAAACCATCGGGCCCGGGGGCTTTGTTGGGATGAAGGGACCAAATGGCCTTCTTCACTTCTTCCTTAGTTATGGGGGCTTTGAGTTGTAGGGTTTCTTCTGGGCTGATCAGGGAAGGGATGTCCCAAACCATTTCTTCCATACATTCATGTAAAACATTGTACTCATCATTATATAAGTTTTCAAAAAAACTTCTTACCTCCGTATTTATCACATCTTTCCCAGAGATGAGAGTGTCGTCCTTGCTTTTGAGCTCCCTGATAGTATTTCACCTATGTTTGTCCCTGCATTGATTTTGAAAGAATTTAGTATTTTGATCGCCTTCTTTGAGCCAGAGGACTCGCAATTTCAGTCTCCAGTCTTGCTCCTCCTGCCTAAGAATTGATTGAAGGCTCTTCTCAAGTTCTATTTCTTTGAGGAGGTGTTCCCTTGTGATTTCAATCTCCTCCATCTTTGCTTGATGGTCTTCCATGCTTTTGACAATATCCGCTTTCTTTTTAGTGGGCTCCTGAAAATGAAGTTTCGCCCAAGATTTAAGGGCTTGTTTGACTCTTTTAATCTTTTGCTCCCAAGAGAAAGCTGGGGATCCAGGAATGAAGCAGCGCCAAGCTTTAGCAATAATCTCCTTAGCTCCTTCGACCTCAAGCCAGAGATGATTGAAGCAGAAAGGTAGCGGACCTAGATTTTCTAGGGGGGGATGAAAAGATAGATCGGCTTATGATCAGAGATGGCTGAGCAGAGGAGCTTGGTCTTAGGATGAGAAGATAAGAGATGGTTGTTTACAAGAACCCTGTCCAGTCATGCAGCTATGTGGCCTGGGCCGACTCTTTTGTTGCTCCACGTGACAGTGTCGTTTTTAGGTTTGACGTCTGAAAGGCCCCAAAGAGAGATCAGGTCTTCAAGCCTTTCCTCGTATGGATCCCTAACCTTTGTTCCTCCTCTTCATTCTTTAGTGGAGATGGTGACGTTGAAGTCACCCGCTAAATAGCAAGGAAGAAGCATTTTGTCAGCACAATGATCCTCAAGGGATTCCCAAAAATTGTCTTTCTGGGCTTGAATGGTCAGGCCATATATGTTCCTGATCCAGAACATTTCTTTGGTATCTTTGTTTTCTAGCTTGGTTAAAAGCCAGTTCTTATTTTCTATTTCCGAGAGCATTACAAATTTGTCAGTGTCCCACCAGCTGAGAAGACCTCTTGATGCACCTATTGAGCTAATGGCGTACCCTTCTCCTTTAGGCCAAAAAGTTTTTAATGTGGCTATACTATCTTCCGCCGATTTTTTTGTCTCCTGGATAAGGAGGATTGAGGCCGATTCCATTGATTTGAACCTTTTGATTACTTCTATTTTTTGAGAGCCTCCTAATCCTCTACAGTTCTAGGAGACCAGCTTCATTATTTCTTGGCGTTGCAGAGTGCCCTTTCTTTTTCCTTTCGTTCCTCTTCGGCACTAAGAAGTTATTTGATTTCCTGTGGGTTTTTAACCAGGAAGTCTAGGTTGGATTGCTTCCCTGCTGCTTTTTCCCTTGCTGCTTCCTGTTCCCCTATTATCTTGTTGGACTTTCTTCCTTTTCTGGAGAGGGGTTCTTGCTCCTCAGTTGAGTTATCTGTGGATTCCTCCAAGCATGCTTTTGCCTTGGATCGAGTAACTAAACCCTCTGAGTTAATTTTTGTTTCCTTCATTGCTTCTGAATGCACTGGCTCCTCTTCCGGATCTTTCATTTTTCGGTTGGTTAAATCTTCTGCAATGACCTCTTGTTCAAGGGACGAGCCTTCTTCAACATTATCCTCTTGAGGATCAGTCTCTTTTTCTTTGTTTTGGAGATCTTCAAACCTATTTCCAGAGGTTCCTTTTGCTATAGTATGAGACTGCTTTGCTGCTGCATTTTTTGTTGTTCTTTTCCCGCTTGCTACATTCCATCCTTCCTCCTGTGTCCCTTCTTGCATAACTTTCTCTGGTTTTTTAGGGCAAGTTTTTGCGAAGTGCCCATATTCATGGTAGTACTTGCATTTGAAGGGGATTTGTTCATAATCCACTATTTGTAGATGGTTCCATCTGTCTATGGAGAGATTGATGGATTTCGGTAGCCCTTTCTCTAGATCTACCTCAATGCAAATATGGGCGCATGAGAACATTGGGGGTTTTGGCTCTGACTTGTCCACATATTTACCCAATGTGTTTCCTATTGCTTTGAATTCCTCGTCGTTCCAACAATGTAGTGGCAAGTTTCAACCTTAGGTATGTCTTTCTTTGGGTTAAAGGAAAGATCCCATTTGTTCAAATACATTCCTCTTGGTCCCATGAAATAGGGGTTGTTCTTGAAGATGAGAGTTCGATCTTCCTTCTTCTCGAAGATGAAAGAGAAATACCCTTTGCCACAAAATATTTGCTGCACCTCCCCTTGGATGAGGGTTCTCCAGTTTTTGTTGAGTCAGACATCTACTGAGTGAGGGGACGGCCAGAGCCCTGTGAACAATCCGATGAGCCCTTTCTCAGAGAGAGTAACAACTTTTCGCTTGGAGGCGACTGAGGAGAGCTTGACTTCCCGCACATTTGCACATTTTACAAATCGAGAGGAAGGAGGGATGGGCACCACGGAAGGAGGAAGAGAAGAAACTATGCTTTGGAAGCGGACTTCGATGGATGCTGGATCCGGAGGAGACATGGGGAGGCCGAGCGGGCCTGCAAACCCTAACCCGTGCGCCTTGAACAATGCAAATATAGTTTAGACAAATATTAGATATAAAATAGAGTCGATGGGGATGGATCCCACGACCTATGGAGTAACATTACAATTCCTTACCACTAGGATAAATCCCAAACATTAGTTGGGAGGAATGATTGTTACCTTCCCCACCTAAGTTCAAATCTCACTTGCTTCTTAGTAGCAATTATTATGTATTTTTAGATTTTTTTCCCTTAAGTTTTGTAAAATTCCAATAAATTGGGTGGTTGGGAGGAATGAGTGTTACCTTCCCCACCTAAGTTCAAATCTCACTTGCTTCTTAGTAGCAATTATTATGTACTTTTAGATTTTATCCCTTTAAATTTTGTAAAATGGTGTAGATTGGGTGGTTGGGAGTAACGGGTGTTACCTTCCCCACCTAAGTTCAAATCTCACTCTTTTGTTTTTTTGTTGTGGAACCCATAATTTCTGAAATAACCCACATATTGTAGATATAAAATGATGTATAAATTGATAGATAACTCATAAGTTACAATTGAGGGCCCACTATTTATATTTTGGTGGAATACCCTTTCATTAAGAGTCATGTCTTTTCGTAAAGACATTATTGATTATTATTAATTATTATATATATATATATATATATATATATATATATATATGTTGATGTTTATTATTATTATTATTACTTGTTGTTATTATTTAAGTTTGTTACAAACTGTTCTACATCTCATGGATACAAAATGTAATATCATTAAAATCAATGCATATTAACATTACTATTAGACCACATTGCATTTCCCAATGCATATATTTCAAATCCAAGGGATATTATATCATAACCCAAATCTCCATGTAATGACCTAGATTAATAGATCATAGATTCCCTTGAGTGTAAGCAATATATATTTTTTATTGTTTATTCCAAGGCAAAATTTGCATCAATTAATTAATTAGGAAGTAAAATAGTTCTTTACCCAAACTAATATCTAACTAATTGGTGTATGATTAACTTGAAATATATAATCCTATAAATTTTCCATTATAATTATTTAGAGGCCAACTATCCATAAGCAAACATTTGATTAAGTTTAGGACTCAAATAATTATTCTTGATATGCATGTCATAATTATATAAGGTTATATATGTGTGTGTGTGTAGATGTATATACATACATATACATATACATATATATGTGTGTGTAGATGTATATATATATACGTGTAAATTGTATCCATCAATCATAAAGAGTTTCATAAAGTGGCTCCAAGTTTAAATTGGTTGCAATGTAAAACACATTTATATAAATATACATCAATTTCAAATTCTAATTCCTTTGACCCATGGTGAATCTCTTTATTATTTATGGAGACACTTTAAATATTAAATAAATATTTTCATAATTAGTTACGAGAGTCCTTTGTGTATTAGTTAATACATGTGCTGCATCACCATTATAGAAGTGACACATCTCATCCACTTGGGATGTAGAAAGTGCCTTTTGGCACAATGGTTTTTTGATAATAATGTTTAGGAGTCTCAATCTTTCCCTTGCTACTTTTATGTCTTACTATCTATTCTTTTCTTTAACATTTGAACTTACATGAGTAGTGGGTTCCTATTGGAATTGGAATTTGGTAGAATGATTTGGTGCAGTTGTGGAAATAGTCTTGAATAGTCTAGAATTTGGGAATCTCAGTTGTTCCTTAAAATTTATATATAAATATATTTCTATGCTAAAAAAATGTAGAAATATTGGGAAAACATAAATTAGAAACATAATTCATAATGCATACAAAATGTAGAAGTACATCATAAGATAGTAGAGCATATTAGTCATTTTATATATAACTTAAATACTTAAAAATTTAGAAATGCCAAAATTACTAAAAAAAATAGCTTCTCTTGAAAATTCTAAGATCTCAAAATCACAAAAATGAAAAACAAGTACGATTATCATACTCTTGTTCATAGTGTCCACCATCCACATTTTTCGAAATGAACACCAACTAAGTTATAGTCTCATTGATCATAAAAAGAACCATGGTCAAAAGAGTAACCATATCTTGTTGTTTAATGACAACATAAGCAAAAGAACTTCCTATAGCCTGCCCATATGAGCACATCTTGTCCTCAACATGAAGAGGGTTGTTGTAGGAGCCCACGGTGAAGCATTCAATGTACCCAAGTTTGCATCGTCAAGAATCATATGTCACAATGTTGAAGGCCCGTCTCCATAACCAAAGGTAAGTACACCAAAGTATTGAAGGTCCTCTACATACCTTTGATCGAGAGATAAGGAAAACATTTAAGTGAATGTGTACAAGAGCTTCTTTGTTTGTTGATTTGAATCAAATTCTCTTTACCAAATGGATGATATCATTCTCTAAGTGCTCAAGTTTCTCTTCATTGCTAAAAATATTCAAACATATGAAAGTTTTATTTTCCAAGACACCTTTTGGAATGTAAGTGAAATAAACCCAAAATATTGGTATAGATTTTAGCATGGATTTAACCAGAACAAATTCCCGCCCTCCCCTATATGCTAGGTTTTGAGCACCAAAATGTGACCACCATACAATAGTCTTCATGGATCCCCTATCAACAAGTGCATTTACAATTCTAAATGCACCACTTCAAACTTTCTAACTCAGTATATCCATTGTATGAGAACATATCTTAGTAAATGATGTTCTAAAGCTAGTGACCATCTCCCTATCAATGTCCAAGACCTATGTTTACCCCAAATTTATCCAAGTAATCCTCATTATAAAACTTTGTATTCAAGGAATAGGATAGAAAATGGAAATGTGTATTGTATTTAGGCCATCTAATAATTATGTCCTTCAAGATTCTATACAAAACATGGCTTGCTCTTTAAGAACCTATTGAAGTCGTTCCAACATATACTTGGACCTATCATAAATGTTTTACAATATAGGCACATCCATATCATAAAGTTGTAACAAATCAATTAGAGGCCCCATTATGGAAAGAAAAAACGCAATTTGAGCCCACCAAGCCTTGTCAATAATTGTAACTTCAAATAAAATGCTTTTGGTGTTCGCTTGTTTCCATGTTCACCGTCATGGACTAAGAACTATGGAATACAAGGATTCCCTCATGTCATATGACCACTTAAATCATGATAGAGTGGGATGCAAATTTAGTTTCTCCAACCTTTAAAAGTTGAAGATGGGGAAATTGATTATACACCCTATGCATGTTGGTGATTTTTTATAAAAAAATGAATGTTGTTTACTTATTTCATAGTTATTTCATCCATTGAAGTTCAACATGAGCAATATATTTTAAAACAAGATTTAAACTATGAAGCACACATGGGTTTCAAAAAATAATCATATTTGACTTCAATGCAGACATCAACTATTTTGCAAGAACTTTTTAATGACCTACAGAACATTTTAAATGCTCATGACTTCAATTACTTTATTTATTTTTAATCCACAATCATTCAATGGTATTGTCCTCATAATAAGAAACCATTTCCCTCAAAATGTATGGGTTTGAAAGAGGCATTACTATAATATTTACTAGTGAGACTTAGTCTTCTACCTTTATTTCTTTGTATTAAAGGGTTTCAACTTGCATGCTTGGATCCTAAGGCATGTGGGTTAAGGGATGAATTCTCTATATTGTAATCAATATTTAGGATGTACATATTCCATGTGGGCCTTTTATTGAATGCACCTTATTTTAATTAGTGATTATGAATCACATAGTCTTAATGTAAATATTGAGGTCAAGGTTTCATTTGAGAACAATGGTCATTTTGAACTAGCTTTGGACCTGATAGATATTACATAGTGATTGACACAAGTTTGGTTTGTTTGTGTCATATGATAATGTTACCATGTTACACATGTCTTATATAAAAGTTAATTTAAAATATAATTTAAATGTCCAAGATGGTTACTATGAGCACAAGGAGCTATAAGTCCAAAAGAGGGGAGGATGAACCCATGTGAAAATATTTTGTTTACATGAGTAAACTCAAGAACTCCTCATCTTTAATTAAGTGGTGAAAAGAAAAATTATTGCCATATTGAGCATAGGTGTTTGAATATCATTAGGATCGGTATTTTTTTAGGATACATATGTACCATGTTAGGAGTGTATATAATGTTACTTTGAAATAATAACTTCTTCCTCCATTATTGTTCCATTATCAAAAGAAATTCAAATGTTTCTCCATGACTACAGCAACCTATAATGAGTACCATGAATCCATGAGATTGAGAGTGGGTGTGAATTGGTAGTAACCTTGAGGGATGTGTTATTGGTACGACATGGAAATTGATTGGGATTGATAAGAAACCATGGTCGTAGTTAGTAAAGAGATAGGGAAAGGAAGAACCTTGCAACTCCATGTGGTTATGTCAAGTTTCATTATATTTAACCAAAGGAATACCATACCATATCTCTTAAGGGTAATTCAATAAACTGGGCTCTTCTTGCTTGGAATTTTACACTTGTGATAAAGGACTTCCCAATGGAGTGCATGCATAAAAGGTAAATAATTGAGATTGTCTTGTGAATGGTTGAGAGGAAGAGTCTCAAGCATTGATTAAATATGTGTTAAGGTGCCTAGGGGAATATGCACATTGAGGATCCATGATGGGTATTTAGACATCACAGAAAATTCCTCATTAAAGAAGAAAACACACATCTTAAATCCATTACACATGCATGATAGACAAAAATTTACAAGGATATATTTATTGGGGAAACACTT
Organism: Pseudotsuga menziesii; assembly: GCA_001517045.1. Lineage (NCBI taxonomy): Eukaryota > Viridiplantae > Streptophyta > Pinopsida > Pinales > Pinaceae > Pseudotsuga > Pseudotsuga menziesii. The sequence continues at coordinate 156,346 of LPNX010836655.1, read as the reverse complement.
ATTCAAGTTGAATTCTGACTTAAATCTTGGTTAAGTATCTTTCATGAGGTAAGAATGAAAACAAAATGATTCCTCGTAACATCTAGAATTTGACACTTTTCCATTTGGCATCTCTCTATATCCTCCTCTAGATCTTAGTTTAGAGGGGATGGAGGATCTCTTAGAGGAATTTTTTCATAATGTGTAAACATCACCCATCCTCCATCTCCTTCGATGTCATTGGATCTCAATTTTTAAAGATCTTTGTATAGCCCAATCTGTAGATCAAGTGGGAAGCCTAAAAACTATAAACTATTTCTCTCATAGAGAAAGGTTTGGTTGGGAAATTCATAGGGCTATGGCCATCTCCGGGTGTAATAGAGATATAGATAACTTAAAAATGGGGGTCCCTGATAACCAAAAATGTGCATTTGAACTTATGCACAATAATTATGTATTACTTGCATATTTGTTTCCTTATTCTTTTATGCATGAAAATTTTCTCTCTGATAATAACAGCCACACCCTCCAAAATATAAAATAACATCTCTTCAAATGAACTCAATGCATACTAACTTACTAAATCAATCCTTGAGTTTTTGATGTACCTATTTTAGACTCAAGGATCTTGCATAACCCCTTTAGGTTAGCAATGTACGCAACAATCGCTTGTTGTTGGTATTGTTCAGTTGTTATTTCCACTTCTACACACTCCTGAGATATCTTCCTTACCCACATATTTTTGATAGTTTGAGTTGTATTGACGTTGTCTAAATTTTTTACGCACTCCCAAGACACATTTCTTACCTAACACTTCTAGTGCATAACCAACCTCTTCTCCTGTGGTGTACACTCTTTCACAAACTTGTACCAAACGTGTTTCCTTCATTGTTGTACTTTCATGAAACATTGTGAGGCCTTGTGCCCATATTTATCACACACATAGCACCTTATGGTGTGATAGTATTTCACTATATGTCCAAGAAAATTACATCTCCAACATTTTACAGAACTTATGGTATTTTTATATATGAAAGTGTTAGCATACCTAGACTTCTCATTTATTGCAAGTTGTTCAAATTCTTTGTGAAATGTAGCATGTTGGTTGGAACCAAATTTCTCCTTTGTCGCATATGTCATCGCTAGCCTTTTCATATAAAATGCCATTTTTATAGTTTGGAGATTTTTGGAATCTCAGGATTTCATCTAGTATAGTCGAGTTGTTTTTTAACTTGTTTTGGGTGTCTGTAACACCCCAATTTTTACCCCATAATGTAATTATGTAAATAACATGAAAATGTATTTAAGACGAACATGAATGATCGAAACCCAAACAAGTTATGTAAATTTGAATGTATCTTTCAACTTTAATATAAAAACCAGGACTACTGCAAACTAGAGGCTGAAGAAGAGATGGGGGGATATGATTCCACAAGAGGTAGAGAAAGGTAATCCATTGCATGAATTCCATGTGTCTATCCCACATCACCCTCAGTGTTATTTAATTCCATTGCATGGGTACCATGTGGATAACTCTCATCCCACCTTCTGCCACTTAGGAAATTCTTGAATTTACCTATAAATAGTGGGAGTTAAGCTCATCGTGGGATTCATTATTCCCTAATGATTGAGAATCCTTTCATGTCAAAGTAAATGCAACATTTCTTGTAAGATTTTTACCTTCATTGTATGTTAGAATTGAATCCCATGAATGCTAAAGAATCCATATCAAAATTACCCTTATGATACACTTGAATTATACCATGAATAGTGGAATCTCTTAAGGCCCTGACATAGATATTACCTGACCTTCATGCATTAGATCCCTAGAGGAAATTGGGGTAACAAACTAGAGGGACTATTAACTCAGAGAAGGGAGCCTGAGGGACTGTTATCTCAAAGAAGGGAGCCCCATTCCTTAGGTTAGCAGGTTGAAGGGAAAAGGGGGTGCTAGAGGAATGAGATGGCTATAGAGTAAGAACCAGTACCTTCTTATGGATGAATATCCCCATCTCGGGGGTGACTCTATCAAAGAAAGATATGGCTTGACAAAGTCTATGTCTGGGTGGAACGTTACTGGTCTACAGGCAGTCAGCTACATTTTCAGATAATGCATCTTGTGTGTATGATTGTATTGTATTTATATTTAATATTTGTTAGTAAGTTACAGATATGTGCTAAATGTTTTCTTTAAAATAATTAAATTTATATTACTCCATTCACATAGATTTGTTTGTAATACTTCTTATATATATGCTTAGCGAAATTATAAGAAATCAATGCATTTGTTTAGATTTCATTGTAATTATTCTTCTTAAATAATGGAAAAAAGGAAAGAAAATATATGGAACACATTCAATGGTAAATTTGAGTGTTTTCACAACCCCAAATGGTTCAATTAAGATATTGGATTTGTGAAAGTGTCTACGTCAATGCATGGTCCAACCTTCCCTCGAATTGTGCAAATTGTTTTATCTTTCAAGTGTGTAACTTCTGATTCTTTTAGCACAATTTGTCTCTACAGTATATCATTCACTAATTCTGACTCCCTCCATAAGTTTTCAAGTGCACAATCTCTTTCATCTTGTTCCTTGTTTCTCTCTTTTGCATAAAATTCCTCTTCTTTGAATCGTATGTTTCTTCAATGCTTCATGTGTATTGTTGATATGCTTGACCTGTTCTTCTACCTTTTCCAGTTGTTCCTTTAGCGCTTTGTTATATTTTCTTGCTATCTTCAAGTCTTCTAGAGCGCTAATTAGTTCACCTTCCCAGTCGACATCAATATTGTCCTCATCTTCAGACCTGGAACTTTCTTCAATGCAACTGAACTCTTCTTTAACTTCAAACTTCAATAATGGGATTGTGATTTCATCAGAGGAGTGTTTAATTTCAACAGTCTTCTCCAATATGAATGATTATTTTGTGTCACTTTATTTATTTTTTCCTCAAAATTTGGAGAGGGAAGGTGTATACCATTGTAAGCTCATTTCTTTATCATTTTTTATGTACTGGTTGGAGCTCCCTTAATTGAATACTTTCCTCTTGTTGATTTTTCATCTTGGACTAGCTCCATGAATAGTACATCCCTCAAGATATCATTTTTTTTCTTCCTCTTCTGAAGCATTATCTTCCTTGGTGTATAGGATCTATTGTTGCATATGAATTTAATTGATGTCCACGACTCTGTTATGTTGATGCTTGCTTCTAGGGTTCTTGATAGTCGAACTTTTCTTCATTATCAATATCTTTGTTTTCTTCATGTGTTCATTTTGAAGCGAAATGTTCAATCCTGCCACATTTAAATCATTTAAAAGGCAACTTACCTTTGTACTTAGCTTGTCCTCTCACAAAGTTATCCTCTTCTTCATCCAACAAGCCAGCTATATTTTTGCATTCGTTATTGCTAGATTTTGTCTTCCTTGTGGATTAAAACATAGATTTATTCCTGGATTCATTCTTAGGTTCTATTCTCATCTCATATGTTCTGAGAATTCCATATAGTTTATGCTTGGTTAGGTTGTCCAAGTTAGATATGTCTTCCAAAATTGACACTTTCGAATTGAACCGTGTAGGAAGAGTTCTCATGATCTTTTGTACAACTAAATTTTATTCAATTGTAGCTCCAATACCTGCTATAAATTCTAATATCTCATGCACTCTTATAAATTATGTGGAAACATCTTCCTCCTCCTTCATCTTGAGAGTTTCAAATTATGCTGAGAATGTTTGCAATTTGGCCTTCTTATCTTTTTCATCACCTTCATAAATACTCTTTAACTTGTCCTAGACTTTTTTTTTTGTAGTGCATTGCATTACTTTGGTCAACTTGGCATCAACTAGCCCACACAGTATGTAATTATTTTCTAGTGCATTCCATTCATATTGTCTTTTATTTTTAGGGTCAGTTGGAACTATTCTATAGGTTGTGCGCTCATCGTTTTCTTCTGACTCATCTGTAGCTTTCGAAAACTCATATCCATCTTCCATTGATTTCCAAACATCTGTATCTTCCAGAAAACATAGTTAGAGCCATCAAATATTGGAGCCCTGTTGGTGAACAAGCCTTCTTGCTTATCCATATATGCACTAGATCCTTCTTCCAGGTGTTAAAATGTTACTGAAGACACCCACTCAGATACCAGTTGTTGGATTTATCTTATTACTAAGAGGGGGGAAGGTGAATCAGTACTTAAGCATATATGTATATTATTTATCGATGACATATTTTCACCAATTAAAAACTTTTCAGCAGCTCAATAACAAATGTAACAATGCAAAAATATCTGAAGAATAATTGTATATCTATAAATATATGTGTATAATTACATTAGTGGGATATTTCAATTTCTAAACATTATCACCAACTCATTTCAGATGTTGACCTGATCCCCAAGCACAATTTGCAGGTTTTTGGCACCGACTTGCAACAACTTCAATCTGTCTGATCACCGACTCACAAACTTCGGCCACTAGCATGAACATATATATGTCTGACTGCGAAAAATGTGACTTATGGATTCAATATCTGTCCTTTGAACAACTCTGCTCTTCGGTTGTGGAAGCACCAACTTTTTTATGTGTTCTCCAGCATTGACTGGAAGGATTCTATGACCCCCTGAGTTTTATCTACTCCAACAAAAAGGATGCTACAACACCCCAATTGTATTTACTAGCTGCAACTGGAAGTACGCTCCAACCTCCTAGTTTTTATCTGCACCAACAGAAAGGATGCTAAAACACTCTGATTGTATTCTCCAACATCGAATGGAAGGAGGCTACAAACCCTTTCTCCTAGCCCTGTCTAATCTCCCTAATATGAAATAATAGGGTATTGAAAAAACTGCAAATACAAAATACCTTATCCTTGTGAGTGTCTCCACAATCTAAAATTGTTGTAACTTCTTTGATCTATGTCTGAGTGTTTGCATCTGAACAGACAGTTTCCAAAAAATGGTGTGCGATAATTATTGCGATCTTAATTTTCTCTGCAAGTCCAAAATCTTTGTCTGAATAGAGTTTCCAACTCATTCGCCTTTGGTATTATGTGGTCTGCATATTTACTGAGCAAGAACATTGCACATCTATACCATGAGTATCCTCTTTATCTACCACACTTTTGAATATTCAACCTCTACTATTTTGTGTTGGCTCGACTGTGTAAATATACTTACTGCAATCAACGAGCCATTGATACCCCAAAGAATTCTGAATCTTATCCAAACAATTATCTCAGATGTTCATTCTTCACAATGTTACTTCACTGCATCCATCTATTGCTTATTTTTAGTATTCTTAGATCAAGAGATGTGTCCACTTGGTGAAGTTCCTTAACCTTAAATATTTCCCCACTTTATTAATTTGTTAGTGGAAAAGTGGAGGGAATCTTTGTGGGACTTTTGCACATACATAACTTATGTTTTCCTTTACAAGTATTAATAACACATACCATTTTTCTTGTGGGACTTTTACACATGACTTTGTCTTTCTTCATTCATAAGTCTCACAAATGTTATCTAAGCATATGTGCCACTTTAAATATTTTTCTTTATGTATTATTATATGTGCATTTGTGACCATTGTCGTAGTGGGAAATTTTCTCTCATGTGACTTCCGAATTCTTCCATATGCATTTCTTCAAGGTCACTGCGTGTGAGGAAGTCTTCAGCTTCTTCTGATGTTCTTTAGCAATCCCCTTGATCCTTTGACATCCGATCCTTTGATATTTTTCCCTTTGACATCAATAACAATACATGTTCAATAGGATGTTGGAACCTAAGGTATTGATGGTTTATCACACCTATGGATATTCTAGAGACAATCAAGCATTAAACGATAGGTGATTAGCGAAGTAGTTGACTGGAGGTTCGAGTAGGCAAGTCGATAGAGCGACTGAATAGTCGATTGAATGGTTGAGATGACTACTACAACAATTGACTATACTTTGGGGCATTGCTAATTTTGTGGAAATAGTTAGAACCAATGAACCTTGCTTGTGGACCAGATCTTCCCTGCTTTTAGGAAGTTGGTTATATATGGAGACTATAGAAAGGTGATCCTATGGGTTTTCTAACATATCGATCTAAGATGTTATTCATGCCCATTATGCATTGTCATGTTCTGATCATGGTGTGTTATTCTTAAGTGATATATCAATTTCTTTCGACACCACTTATTTTCTTGGAATATTTTTCCCTTATGTAACTTTCTTTTATGATCTATAGTTCTTACTAAGAGATTCTCCAACATTAACCACATGCATAGACTCACTCCCAATGAGATAATATCTGGATATGAGGATACCAAACATAACATACATCCCGACATTAAGATGAATAAATGGAAATTTTTGTCAAGATTAGTCCCCAGTACAGGAAATATCCACATTAATAAGCTTGGCATGCTTTGACTTTGAGAGTTTGACACCAAACATACATGGAATCATCCATAAGTATCAATATATACGTTGGATATTGTGCTAAGATACATTTACTACAATCAAAGAAGTGGTGAATTAATACAAGATAACACTCCCTTACCTAATTCCATAAATATATTATCTCATATTCAACATCTTGCATTTGACATAGTCCTACAACATTCATAAGTATAAGGAACTAAAACGCCATTGAGTATGCCATCATCCAAGGAACTATAGTAACAAGTATATCCTACCTTACAAGCACCATAAAAAAACATTATCTTCTTAAGTAGCGTATGGTAGTATCTCATCACTACTTATTGCCCCTACTGGAGTTGCAGCGTTGAACATACATGCAACCACTATACATGCAGGGCTTCGAATTCCTATAAAGGACATGCCCTATCATTGTTTCAAGAAGAGATTAAACATATTTAGTACATTCTCATTAATTAGACGTGCTTCATTGGGCCTAAATTGTTTGTGTACACAGTCACGTGCATGAGTGTTTTCCACATTCGACAACCATTCAATAATTATTGTCAATGATTTGAGCCAACTCCCAACTGTGATGGAAAAACCTCTATATACATGAGAAACTCGAGGGAAGTGTTTAGGGATAGATTTTACCTATAAATATTTTTGAAATAGTCTTTCATCAAAGGGGCACTGATGCTACCCAACTTCATTTTTGGAAACTATTGACAAACATCCACAATGTTACACCAACCTTGGAAGACTAGAACCTCCTCTAGTTTAGGACTAATAGATTCTTCTCAACATAGGAGTGTTCAAACAATGACACAACAATACATCTCTTTGCAACGAACATTCTTGCAAATAACCATAACAAAATGCTCAATGCATTGGCTATTCTTATTGCACAATCAGTCGCAAATTTCACCATTGGTTCAGATGCACTACAAGATGAAATTTTGTATTAAATAATGTTTATACTTTGCACAAATTTAGCTCTCTTTGTTCTTGAATATTTTATATAATATTCAATAATACATGGATCAATAAAAAATACATAATGATTATTAGAGTGATAAAGTTGGATTAGCATGAAACAGTATAGTGATCATGAGATTAATTGAGATATCATTTATTCATGTGATAGTTAAAAAGAAAGATATTTTAGAAAAATACATTTTGTATAAGTAGTAGTTTATAATATTATAATTATTATAATTATATATTATTTTAATTAAAAAAACAAAATAAAGTAATATTTGTAATTATAATAAATGTGTTTTAAAATTAAAGGCATAAGGTGTATTATAGAATGGGAAAAAAATCGATATAAACCTATTCAATGTAGTTTTGTTGAAGTTGGAATCAAATTAATTTTATAAGTTCAAAAAAAATTGTTTTACTATAAAAAAATTATGCTAACTATAATTAAAAAGTCACAAAATTAATTATAAACATTACATTAAGACTACAACTAAACATTGGCCAATGCCATGCACCAATTAATACACATCAAAATGTAGCCATACAATCATGGTATCAAGTTGTTATACCATCAACTTTCAAGAAATACATTTTATAACCACTAGCGGCATTCACCGGCCACAAATTAAGTGGCTATGCTAATTAACTTGTACCAAATTCTTTTAGAAATTGAATTTGATTACAATCAAGCCAGGGACATGAGAATCATTTCTATGAACATTTAATGTTCTATTTTTGGATATATGTCATTTCATTAAATGCTATATCTTGGATATATGG
>LPNX010836655.1:104910-148128 GCA_001517045.1 Pseudotsuga menziesii | reverse complement strand
TATTGACCATATTTTTTATGTTTATAAGGACAATTGTTGGTTTACTTTCAAATTCCTTTGTTGCAAAATGCATATTATATTTCATTACTATATATAAATGATTCATCAAGTGCAAAAACACAACTCCTTCAACAATTGTTTCCATTGCAAAAAGCTATTACTCATAGTTGGCCCTAAAGCTAGTGGCAATGTCAAGGACATTGCCACCACATGGATCTTGTTATTGAAAACAAAGGAAGAAATTTGTTAGTCAAATGCAAAGTTCTTACAAGTGTTCAATCCCCTTTGAGATCGCATTTAATTTTGTATTATGATTAGTTGAAGTTTCTTACATTATTATAATGTTTGTAGAATATTGCCGTCAAATTCTATATCCAATGGATAGAAAAACAACAATCGGACTATATAAGGAGGAACGTGGTGAAACAAAGTGATCTGAAAATGCCATGGTCTTTTACTTAGCCAAGCAAGAATTTAAAAGTGAATATGTTCTTAATTGTTAAACTTCAATAAGGTGTAATAGTAAACTTTATAGAGAATATATAGACATCATTATGAAAGATAAGCACATATTAAAACCATGAATTGAAGACAATAACTTGGTAACGGAGTTCAGCTTTAGAATTCCTACGTCTTCGATCCACTCTTAGTGCGACCAATATATTAATTATTCGAATGGAATAAATGGTTACGATAATTACATGGAGAATGTATGAGTCTAACATCAACTAACACAAAGAATATACACCAACAAAATACCTCAATAATTCATGTGAAACGCAGTATCTTCAAACACTAGTGACCCTCATTCTTTGTCTCTCTATCACTATGTTATGAATTATTATCTACCTATCCGTTTTTGCTTCCTCCTCCTCTCTCCTTGTTCTGACCAACATTGTCTGCAACTGTTAAATAGAAGGATTTGACCAGTAGAGGTGCATGGATAAAGTGCCCTACTCAGAAAAAAATCAATCTCAATTCCTAAGATGTCTTGAAGGATAAGAATCCATGCCCAAATCAGGAGTGAAATGGCATGAAATGAGGATCAAATCCAATTACTCTCCTCCAAATATATCTACAAATCCAGAAAATCGAATCCACCGTCAAAATCTCTAGATTAAACTAGGACCATTGATCGAATTTGTTGTTGGTGATATGGATCGTCGATCTACAATGTTTTGACTAGCTTTGATGCCGACTGTCTGATGTTGATTTTCGTGTGTCAACTATTCGATTTCAATTTTATGTTGTTAACTACTCGATGTTGACTTTCTGTTGTCGAGTACTCGATGCCAACTTCGTAAATCGACAGTCGACGTTGTCAATCCATTCAGCGAACAAATACCCTCAAACTCCCAACTCCTGACTACTGGCATCTGAGCTTGGCAGTCATCACCATCAACCAATAGCCAACAACAAGCATGCTGACTTCTGATTGTTGACTATTCCAGGGTCAAAACTTTAAAATGACATAAATTTCTCATCTGAAGTCCAATTTTGACAAAATGGGTATCGCCAAAAATCTTTCGACGAGCTCTATGCAACTGTAACATTTCCTTACGCATTCAAAGAATAAAAAATGTAGTTAAATTGGAGATCCTCCTAGATGAAACCTCCCCACTGAAATATTTTGGACCACCAAAAGCTAAAATTTACTCAACAACTAAGTGAGGGTATAGTTCCCTCACCTTTCCAGATTCTATCCATCATTCCTTGTTTGGATGCATTCCTTTAAGACCCACACAAAGGTATTCCACATCTCCCCTTCTATCTCCACATGTCCTTCTACAACTCATCAAGGTATTTAGGTAAGGTGCAAAGTCATCAACATATGGATCATGAACATCCTCCTCTTGATCTACGATCATAGGAGGTTCATACAATTTCAAATTGTCCACATTCACAATGGAATACATCTTCCTGTATGAAGGAAAATTTAACTAAAAAAACATTATTAGCAACTTTGTCCAAAATCGTGAAGGGTCCATATCACAGTGGTTTAATATTTTTACCTTCACCTTAGAGTCGTTCTTTGTTGATACGAAGATAGACTTGATCACCTTCCTAGAAAACATGATCCACTTGATGTTGATGATGCTTGGACTTGTATTTGACTAGGATCTTTTCCAAATTCTCTTGAATTGAATGGTGAATCAGTTGGATCTTCTATAAGAACTTTAAGTCCTTTGCACGAACATGTCCATCTCTCACAAAGACTTTCCCAAACACAAATTTTAAAGGAGACTTTGGTAAATAACCAAAACACATTTCATATGGAGATCGTTGTGTAGAAAAGTGTATTGCATGGTTGTAGCCATGTTAAACATAGTGTGGTTGTTCATCCCAAAGCTTAGTATTCTTAGAACAATACCCTCAGAGAAGATGTACCACTGTGCAATTGATTACTTCAGCCTGACCATCAGTTTGTGGGTGGAATGCAGTGCTCTTCTTTAACTTGGTGTCCATAAGTCCCCACAAATTTGACTAGAACTTCCAAAGGAAATGAGAATGGTGATTGGATAAAATGGAAGTGGGTAACCCAAAATGAACCCATACAAACTGGAAGAACAATTGAGCAAACATCTTTGTTGTGACTTGCTTATTACAAGGAATTAAAATGCACATTTTAGTGAAACTATCCACAACCACATATAAGTAATCATGACCTTTCCTAAGCATAGGTATCCCTTCCATGAAGTCCATAGACACACTTTCCCATGGACGAGAAGGTATAGGGAGTCATAGTATACAATCCCAATTTTCTATTGTTTGTCTTACTTGTAGCACATAGAACACATCCCTTTACATATTTGGACACAATTTCATTCATTTGAGGCCAATAAATATACCTCTGAAGCTAAGTTATTATCTTGCCTAACCCAAAGTAACTAGATATAAGAGAAGTATGAGCTTCTCTGATTACATGAACACTTTCACTTTGTGGAATACAAACTTTTCCAAGATGATACAATAATTTATCATGAACATGATAATTCGGTTCTTCAGTATGAGTGCCATGCATTAAATATTTGTATACATCTTTGAAATATTCATCCTTGGCATATTGTTCAATATAGTTGTCATGAGCCAAAGGACTTTGTTGTAATATGATAGATGCATTAATTATGGGAGGCCTTAATAGCATATCTGCAACTTTATTCTAAGTTCATTTTTTATACTTTATAATTAAGTGGAATTGTTGAAGAAAACCCATCCACTCAAAATGCATGCTCTGGTTTAACTTGGTTTGTGAGTGCAAATATTGAAGTGGCTCATGATTAGTGTGTACAATGGTGTCTTTACCCACCAAATACTTCTTTCAAAATTTTAACACTTTGTACCAATTCCTACAATGCTTTATCATAGGTAGGATAGTTACTTACTGCAAATGAAAAAGACTCGAAATGATAATAGATCGGTCTTCGACCTTGCATAAAAACGACTCGCATGGAAAAACAATTAGCATATGTTTCGATCTCAAATGGTTATGGTAAGTCTGGTAGCACCAGAACTACTGTGGTACTTATCTTTTCCTTTTAAAGCATCGAAGTCCCTTTGTTGTTTTCCTCCCCATTGAAAATATTGCTTCACATTCGTCAATGAATATAATGGTGTTGCAATTGAGGAAAACCCAACTATGAACTTTCTCCAATATTGGACTACACCAAGAAAGATCCTAACCTCCATGAATTTTTTTGGCCTTGGCCAATTTACAATGACTTCGACCTTGGAAGGATCTATTCTTAGTTGGCCTCCACCAATAATATGGCCTAAGTACACTAAATATGTTTTAGAAAATTCACATTTTGACATCTTTACAAACAATTTTTCCCTCCTTATTGCATCAAGCACCTTTATTACATGAGCAACATGATCTTACCAAGTGTGACTAAACCAAGAATATCATCTAAGTAGACAATGACAAAATAATCAATGAATGGTTGGAAGACATCATCCATCAATCTCATGACAGTAGTTGGGGCATTACACAAACTGAAAGGCATAACCAACCACTCAAACAATCCTTGTTTTGTCTTAAAAATAGTCTTTCATCCATCACTTTCAGAAATTATAATATGATGGTAATTGATCAAGTAAGTGGATACATGTTCTTTACCGTGATCTTATTCAAATCTTAGTAATCGATGCACATTCTCCAAGATCCATCCTTATTTGGCACCATAACAATTGGTGAACCACATGTCTAATGATCCCCTTCCAATCAGATCTTGAATTTGTTTCTTACATGCCAATGTTTGGAAGTGGCACATCCTACTGCAGTTGTATTTCATGTTGTATCCCTCTCTTGGGTGGTAATTCTATTGGTTCTTGAAATACTTCATCATATCTATAAATTGTTTTAACCATTTTAGATTTATGATTCGGATCACCTCCTTCAAAGGCTTTGAATATATCATCATACGGATCTTTAACTTTAATCGTCATCTATACAAAATTGTTACTAGCATTCACTAACCTTTTCATTTAACTTGCAGAGATTAGTAACAAGCTAGTTTTCATATGATGTGCATGTATAACATATTCAATACCATCCTTAAAAATATGGTGTTGATTCTTCTCCCTGTAAAATATGGCCTTCCAATCATACAAGTATGGGATTCCAAGTACAACAAATATCTAGTGGTACTACATCAAGCTCTACCCCATCCTTAAACTTATCAGAAATCGCAAAATTTAGTATTCATTTATTGGTTACTTGAAAGTGTGCATCATTAGTAACCCATCCTAGTCAATATGGATTTTCAAGAGGTATAGAAGATAAATCCAGTTTGTTTACCACTTCTTCATATATTAAATTGACTTGAGAGCCACTATCAGATAGCATATCAACTTTGATATGTTTCAAAATGACCCGAACATGAAAGAGTTCACCTCGTTTCTTATCATCTTGACTAGAAGAAGATTGTATACTTGCACCTGTATTTGCATGATGATAAAGAGACATACCTTTATCCTTACCTTGGATCCCAATAGCTAAGACTTTAGACCCATATCCAGAGTCAAATCCCACATCTTGTAGCACTATAACAATATTATTTTCTTTGCATTTATCCTTGTACCCTCCATACTTCTTTGGTCTTAATTACGGATGTATTTTACAACATTGTGAAACATCATGTCCCTTATTGCAATGGGAACATGTGGGATTCTTACCTTCTTTCTTAATAGAGGTTGTCAACTTAGCTTTCCCCTTGCCTTAAATGATCTTACTTTCCTTTGGATTGAAAGGATTCTTAGAATAGTTATTAGTAGAACTCTTTCGCTTAGATTCAATATTGGTGGCATGTACGCATACTTCATCCAGATTGTTAGGATTAAACATCAAAATTGTATTTCTTAAGTACCCATGTAAACCACCTATATATTTAAGAAGGGATTCCTAGGTATAGAGAGGAATATCCAACACTAAATCCCTTTTCCTAAACTCTTGAGTGTAATCTTAAACACTTTGTCCTTTTCCTTGTCTAAAACTTTTCCAATTCATCGTATCATTTTGCATAAACCCAATGAGGAAATCACCTTACAATTAGTAAGCAAGTCCTCTTGACTTTTCCTCTCCCACCACATGAGAGCAGTGCCTCCTAGCTGAAGTGAGGCTAACTAGATTTTGGATTCATCTCCTGAATGCTTCTTGATTCTGCAATAAACTTCTATTTTCATAACCCGGTCATCCAACTTTTCAGCATGATTTCTTTATTAAACATAGGTAAATATCCTCATCCAAACATCTCTACAAATCTGGAAAAATCAAATCCACGGTCAAAATCTCAAGATTAAACCATAACGACTGATTAAATTTGTTGTCGAGTGATCTGGACCATCGACCTGCAATGTTTCAATTGGATCCGATGCCAAATTTTCGATGCCGACTTTCCTATGCCAACTGTCCCATGCTGATTTTCCTATGTTGATTTTCTATCGTCAACTGCCTGATGCCAACTTTCTGTTGTTGACTACCCGATGTTGACTTCGAAATTCAGCAAACAAATCCCCTTGGACTCTTAACTCCTGACTACAGACGTCATATGTCGGTAGTCGGCAATGTCAACCAACAACTAGCAAGAAGCACGTTGACTTCTGATTGCCGACTCTTCCAAGGCCAAAACTTCAAAATGGCATGTAACCTTCTCATTTGAAGTCCAATTTTGGCAAAATGGGAATCATCGAAAAGCTTTATGTGAGCTCTATGCAACTATAACCTTTCCTTAAGCATTTGAAGAATAGATGTTTTGGTCAAATGGGAGATGCTCTTGGATAAAAAAGACTAATAAGAAGCTTGCATACCTAGCCAAAACTTAAGTTGGTTGTCAATCTATTGGGACTTTGTATTTTTCAATTTAGGGAATGGGATTACAAGGAACAAATATATGCAAAGGTTGGAATTGATGAAAAAGAGCAGTATATCCTATTTCACAGTTAAACTCTGCAAGAAGGTGATGATAGAAACACTAGTATAAAAATGGGTGATAAATGACCACACGACCAAAAACGTTAGTCACCAATTGAAATAAATAGGTCACCAAAAAAGTTGGTCACAACAATGTTTTTAAGTGAAATATGACCAAATTTGAGCAATTTCAAATGATTACAACTAAAAATGATTAAAATAAATGACTAATTTAGTCATGGGATAAAAAATATGACTACTTTAGTGATGCGATACAAAATATGACTAGACAATCTAAGTTAATAATTATATAAGAAGTCAATTGTTAACATTTATGAAATTGTAATAAGTTCATTACACTTTTGTGAATTTTAATGCTACAAATGGATGTGGGTCTCTAAATCCCTATAAGTGTTAAAACTTACAAAATTTTAAAACTTTATTGTCAAAATTGCAAATTTTTATTGTTCGAACAATGGATAATTTTCTCTTCTTTAATAGGATCTGCTTCAGATATTGTTTTTATTGTCTAATTTTAATCCTTAATTACAATTTTTTTGAGGAGCATTGTTAATCACTAGTATGAAATGGGCAGTCAAATGATAACCTATTAAACTTTGTCACAAGGCCATTACATCTATACTTTCGTATATAGGATGATGTGCTTGTCGTCCATACCTTGCTTCACTATTTTTGCTTTTGTATGCCCCCTTCAGCACACTTTCTAAATTTCATCACGTGTCATGTTGAGTTGTTTCATGGAGTTAGTCGTTTCTCGCTATAAGCATCATCATGGCATGATTGTTATACCATTGGGTTCGGCTCATCATTTTGGTCATGTCCATGTTTCATTTGATGAAAATAGTCTTTGTTTGACCCTTTCGACAGTCTATCGATTTTTAGCAAGAGCATGCATTTCGAGTCATGATCGCGAAAAATTGTTAATTTGTCATCCTCCATTCATTTACAAACCACAATCATCTGCCATGGTCGTCACTTCGTCTAAGCTAAGAAAGTTGAAAATTCCCCCTGGGCTATCTTCCTATATTTGAAAGCGTCAATGACCCCTATTTCAAGGAAAATATATCTCCCTTCCTCTAACATAGTGTGGCTCAGTAGAGTCTTGGATTAAATAGTCAAATCAATGAATTAATGCATTCAAAATAACTATTCTCAAAACCTAATATTAAAATAATATTAATATAAAAGGTTTTTAATACCTTTTAATATTAGTATAAGTATTAATATGTTTTTAATATTAATATAAAATATGTTTTTTAATATTAACATATAACATGTTTTAAAATATATATTATATATAACATAATAATATTAATTTATTTGGAAAAAAAATTATAAAGTTGGAAGCCTAGAAAAATAAATTGGGCTTTTAAGGTTTTTAACATTCTTATTATGTTCTACTACAGAATGTGTAAATTTGGTCATCTCCTAGTCTGTAAATATCACAATAACTTTGAGGATGAGTCGATCCATAACTTCTAAAATTCCACTAGCAATCTGCCAAATTATGTCGCCACAAAATCAAAATGCCTAAATGTAAAGGTATAGAAGGTCCATCTATCGTTTTTTATAAGAAAATTATGAGTAAAGTAAAAGGAATGCAACTATTGGGGTGAATAGTCTAGTAGCCTCTGATTGGGAAAATCCTTTAACCCTTTTTGTCTGAAGTATTGCCAAACCCTACATGTATAGCTTTTTTCTAGCTTTTCGGATCTGTCGTTCATCCACATCTACCGAGAACACAATCAGATTGCTGACCGTCTCTCTAAAACTGCTCTCACATTTTCTCAGGGTTATGGTTGTTTCTCCGAATTTATGGAGGATCATTTGGTCTCACATGATTCTTTTCAGCTCTTTTGAGCATGGACAGGGGAGCTTACTCCTCTTATTGATTGTTGACATGCTGCTCTTTGAGCGGCGTATTTTAGATTGTTGATCAAATTGCTTTGGTTCTCGGTAGATGAGGATGATGGGGCTAATTCCATACATGATGAGACAGTACTTCTGATGGGATCCTTTACACATTTGTATTGCCTTTCCCCCTAGCAGCGTCTTAAGGAGATTAATTTCCATATGAACAATATACTTCTGAAATGTAACCCACTCGTGGGATGGCAGGATTGATGCCCTTTGATTCTTAATAAGAATAACAAGGACAGACTTTTTTCTTCCTGAAAAAAAATAATGAGGTAGAATCTTTCTTGTTATCTAGATGAAATTAAATATTACATAAAACCTAATTTGAATGTTTTCACATCGGCTGGTGCAAAGGTGGCTGGTTTTTACATTTATCGAAGATCCTCTAAAGCTTTTTAAGGCATGCAAATTTTCTTATCGTTCCAAAGCTCTTCCTCATTTAAATTACTCTAATAAAGTAGCAAATTCTCTTATAGTTCCAAAGATCTTCTTCATTTAAATCACTTCTTTACTTTAATAAAGTAGTAGAGGCCATATTATTTTGATTTTGTAGATGAATTCTTTAAAGTTAAATTGCTTTTATATACACTACACGTCTTGAGTTATGGCAGAGCTTTTTGTTTTCAAATGTTAGGGAGAACATGTCATAATCATTCACATGTTATTAATAAATGTTATGGAGAACATGTCAATGTTATTAATAAATTTTATTTTTTAAATAAAAATTTTAGTTTATTTAAGCAAAATGAAAAAAAATACTATAATTCAATTAATATAAATAAAATATATACAATTTATAAAATAATTTGATTGTTTATATCATAAAATTATTAAAACATTAATATAAATAGATTGTAAATTTAATAAAATTTTATAATATATATTATAATTTTATGTGTTATTTTTATAAAGATTTGCTTTGTTTATTATATGATTGGTTGTCACATCAACTAATTAATCATGATATTAATATAAGACATCATTTCTTTGTAATTAATTATATTGAGATAAAGATTATGATATATTGAAATTTATATGTTGTAATGGTCCACTTCTTTCAACTAACTATGGAATAAGATATTTATAATAATTTTTATATAGAAAGACATTTATCTTATAAAAACAATTTTAATAATATTATTTATAAAATTAAAAATACATATTAAAAATCTCAATAATGCAATGCCAATTTTACATGAAGAATTTATTGGGATGGTAGGTTTAAGCATCTCTATACAAACCATTTCAATAAAAATCTCATTAAAACAATTATCAACATTTGATTAATCATCTATGATGTTAGTTTAAGGGCATCTATAAAATTAAATAATATTGTTAGAAATTTATAATGTCAATTTTACATGAAGAGTTTATTAGGATGGTAGCTTTAAGCATATTTTTGCAAACAATTTCAATAAAAATCTCATTAAAATAATTATCATCATTTGATTAATCATCTCAAATGTTTGTTTAAGGGTTTCTATAAAATTCAAGAAGATAGATTGTTGGAAATTTATAATAACCACGGAAGGATAATTAGCAAGCCAATAATAGACATAAATCCTCTAGACCCCATGAATTGTAGCCACAACCTTGCAAAACTAGGAGAGGCCATTAAAGCATTGAAATAAAACATAGTGAATGTTGAACGTGTTTATTTTACATGTGAAGTACTCCATTGAGTTTTTTTTTTGTTTTTTTCTTAATACACCGTATTTGTTTTTTTAATGCTTTGAAGGAGTAAAAGAATGAGAACCGATAAATTGTCTTAGTAAGTATAAAAATAATGTAACCTAAAGGAATAGATTCTATATTCAATTGATAATGATATTAATTTATATTTATATGTGTATAATCTATGATATAAATTTTGGATATATTTTCGTATAATTTTTTAAAATTATCATAATTAATTATATTATCAGGTTTTTTTATTAAATAGTTTTTATGTTTTTTTTTAAATAATTGGACAAAATATAAATGTAAATATAAATCTAATTTAGACAATGACTATGACTATGTTAATTGAAGAACAACTTTGCAATTTGGTCAAATGCATCAACCAATTCTTGACATGATAACCATGTAACAAGCAAATATGGATATTAGAGATGGGTAAACACCCATTCTCATGCATCTTATCATATACTTGCCCTTTCCTAGCAATGTCAAGGTTTCCTGCATTACAAAGGTCATTCATAAATAGATTATAGATTTTGGCATTAGGGGGATGACATGGCACTTGGATATCTAATAATTGAATAACTCGATCTGAGAATAACACAAAACTATTGCATTTCAAGCAACAATTTTGAAGCTATCCCTACCTTTTTTGCGAAACAAAAGCATTTTATTATACAACAATAAGTATCCTTGCTCAATGTTATCCCTACCTTTTTTCCAAAAAAAAAGTCTTTTATTAAACATATTCTTGTTTAGATTGTTTTTTTTAAGTTGAATTTCAACATAGTTAAAATTTCAATGTTTTAAAATGTTTTGCAACTTTAAAATGATCAATTATTACATAAGAGAAATTTACCATAATATTTTTATTAATCTCTTTCATTTTGTTTGTGGAGCTTAAAAAAGAGAAGGTAATATATGAAGAAACATTTTCCACTTAGAAACAAGTAAAAATATTGTAATTGCATGTTGATAAAATAGATTGCATGAAAAAAACAAAACAAAGCATGCATATCCCATAGATGTTTCCTAAATAGTGAATTCATGTGATGATGTGTTTTCTCGAAGCAAGAAGTTGTATTGGTCTACTTTGTACAACTACATATTAAATAAAATGTGAATATTATGAAGTTAGTTTATTTTTTCACAACCTACACATACATATCCAGCATACCATAAAATTAAACTTTCATATTTTTGAAATATTACTTCTACATGTGTCAAATTAATTGTTATCAAACAAAATATATCCAATATAAAATTAAATTAAATATATTTACAAATCATTTACTTGTTTCCTTACAGGAAAATTGAAATATTGCATAGAAATCATGGTCAATGATTTTCATCCTAAAGAGCATGCCCTCAATAGAAATCATGGAAAATGGTTTTCATCCTAAAGAGCATGCCCTCCAAAATATTGACATCCACCACAGTTGATGGAGTCTCAAAATCACTACAAATGCCTGCTATATTTCAACAATGCATTCCAACAGGTCTAACAAATATATTATCTTCATAGTGTGAAGTTCATAGGAAGAACCAATAAAACAAGTCATCGACATACAATCCAAGCAACACAAATCAACAAGAGAAGAAGAGATAAATAGAACAAATAAATTGTCACAAAAAAAAATGTTGACCCAATTGCTAGAATACTATCTACATCTAGGGTCCAACAAAATGAACAATGCAAGAGAAGATATGATGAAAAAAAAGATGGAGTAAAGATTCTTTGAGAGACTACAATGCATAATAAACAATAACCTCTTATGCATTTTCCAACAAGTGCTCTTCAACATCATGCCCATCCACATGCTACCCATTATTTTTGCAAACGGATTAATGCCTTCTCTATTATGCATACATGTACTACTTGTATGAAATCAAACATGGCATTGTTACTCATTCATCTCTTAATGGACACATTTGCAATCATTGTCACAAATAAACTAATGGTCATCAATTCTCCAAATGGAATAAAATGGACCCCAATGACCAACCCATTGTACTATCCATACTTAAATTGAAGAAATTCTCATTGCTCGTGTTATCCCAATTTTGAAGGTCAGGTAGGTTTGTGAAAAATAAATATTTATGTGTAGGGAAGATATTAATGTTATCTTGTAATTTATGGGTCAAATCAAGATTAGTAAATGGTGCATTTAGAATTGTCATTCAAATTATATACACACCTGGATTTATCCCTCCGATGTTACTAGTATATGTTGTCGTGGCATTTGATAATTACATTGGGAATCCATGGGACCAATATCAACCTAAACACATACCAATTCCAACCTTCAATTGAAGTAACAAGAAACAAATCCCCCTCAAGATGGACTATACATTGAATATCTAAAAATCCCAAGGATTGACATTAACGAGGTCAACCATTGACATTAGCAACACTGAACGTCAAGGATTGACCTTCCAGGAAATGTCACACTACAACATTACAAGGAATGTGAATCACACCATCATTCTCCTTCAAATGCTATGCAAATATTAAAGACACTTCATATGTCTCACTTCGAAAAAAGGAAGAGGCACACCTTCATTATCTGTCCCTCTCACATTTAAAATTGCAACCCTCAATACCTGCACTCCCCTTACCAAATGAATATACCAATGTTGATTGTAATATAATTAGAGTCAAAGTTATCACTACCTAGCCCTTTATTGTTTTACTCAAATATGTATATTTATTGTATGGAAAATCAATATACATTTCATTTTACTTGTTGTCAATTACATGGGTTTCTATTTATTGCTTATTAGTACTTGCACCAAGTTTTTCTTTTCAATTTCATTGACTACTATGCCTACCATAAATTCGCTAGACTTGCTTTCAACACATAAAATTATATTATCTACATACACACAATTTTCTCTCATTTTTCAACATAGCAAAGTCTTCTTCAGTGTTTCATTTCCCCTTTTAGGGGGTATGCTAGTAATATTTTAAAGTATGGGGATCTGTGTGAACAATTATAAAACAAACACCCAATCCCACTACCATATATCTTCGGGTGGTTATGGATGAATGGTTGAATCCCAAAGGAACCTCTTCAGTTCAAATTCTGTAGAATTGTTCAACTAGCTATTTTTTCTGTGAATTCAAGTTAATCTCCTCAAACATGCCTTCATATGCATCTAGTCTCTGCTTCATTCCACAAGGTGACTTCACTAGGAATCTGTACAACTCCACTAGGAATCAAGTCATAGAGCAATACAACTGATATGAGAAACACCAATGCACTGGTACCATTAATACTAGTAATAGAGCTAGTTGTTTCAGTTGTTAACCCAACAACATAGGTCATTGATGATCTAGTCCCATAACGATATCCAGATTTAGACTTTAGTGATCGATATGAAAAGTTGAATGTTCACTATAGAGATGTTTGGAACCTCGCACCCACCTTTCATTCCCTACTTGTGTTGTTTTAAAATAATAACAAAAATATCAACATGAATTGCATTTGCTATATCCAACGTTCAAATGAAGCACCCCAATTGAAATTTGGAATTTGAATGCACAGTGAATGATTTAACAAGTGGTGTGGCATGGGATGAATCTTACACCGTATGATTAGAATGGAGACCAGAACAAAATCATACAGAAATAGGCAGCATGACCAGGTTTAACCAATCAATTCCTCTGTTGTGGTTGACCTAGTTCCAGCGCCATTAGCAGCAGAAAAAAGCATATAAGTCGTCAATAGTAGAGGAACTAAAACGATTATGAGGAAAAAAAGTAAAACATATATTATATCATCAACATACATATTCATGTTTTTATGTTCATTGAAGAGGAGCAGAGCCCTTAAAACTACTATCATTTGGAAAATCTTGTAGGTAACAATGTTCTTCTTTTGGGGAAAAGGAGTTTTAATCTTATCTTCATGAACCAAATCCTCCTAGCAATGATTGAGGAGTTACAAGACTTACAAAATCTCCTTGCAAGCTTTCTCCAACTATTGTAGTCACCTAACCAGTTTTGTTTCACTTCGTTGTCAACTGCTGCAAAAACCCTCATTCTTCCTGCTGTCAAAACATCCCCCAAACCAAGCCCCCACAAACTACATATTCCATTAGCAAACTGTGTCTCGGTTACTTAGTCGAATCTCGAATTCCCATCCAGAGATTGCTAGTGTGCCTCGACTTCCATGCCTTACCTTCATTTTCCTTCGCACTTATATAGCCATTGTATGGGCAGGTGTGATCCATGGGTATGGATCACACCCCTTGCTTGGTGCACCCGCCAAAGCGCCCCTTAGATGATGTGTTATGTTGTTAACCTACTGATATACTCAACCAATGCATGTAACATGTGCAATCTATGCTAAAGTTCTTTCCAAATGGTTCATCCACCCAATGTCGTCTCCACTTGCCTCGTTGTCATCGTTGTTCAACCGTCCATTGTGAGTCTTTGGTGCAGTTTCTATGGAGCACGTGGGCGCTTGGTCCAAGCTTGCCCCAAATCCCAATGTTCAGCGCACCATGTTGTCCACTTGGATGCGTGGATCCCTAGGAGCTTCGACCCACACCACTTGTCGTTGTGCCACACTCCCACTTCGCTTAAGCTTTTCATGCGCCAATTTGGCTAAGTGTGTGATTCGAGTGGGGGTGCATGCCTATGTTGTTCCACGTGTACCACTTGCTTCGACTTAGCTTTTTTGTATTTTGGGCAAGGTGTCCCCTTCGCCAAGCCATTATGTCCATCAATCAAAGTGTCTTTCCTTATCGAGTGCCCATGCCAACCATCTTGGGCAAAAGTGCTAGGTTCTTATAAGCATGAAGGTGATCCACCAAGGTGCACTTGGCTCAAGGCCCTTACACAACCACCACTAGTAGGGGGTGGAAAAGATTATTTTTGGTACCCTACGCTACACATTCGCTTCTTTACATGATGTCCTACCATGGGAACAAGCAACGTTGGAACCCAACCCATACCCATTGCAATCTCAATAGCAGGAAGTAGAAAGGAACCCTCGATTAGAGGCATCCTAGTATTTGCATCTCTCTTTTCTTTATTCTTTTATTTTACATAAGGAGATAGAACAAAGCCTATAGGTTATAACTCAACCTTGCATTTGTTATTTACAATTGGCCTCAGAGCGGGAAACTTTTGGTACATAAACATAACACAAAGGTTTACTAACTTGGATTGTTAGTGATAGGAGCCCTAGTTGTTAATCATAATCATAATAGGCACCATCTAGGTATACAAATAACTCTGAGATCTAAGCAAGGCATGCCCTAAAGATAAATATTCCATAGTTTTAGAGAGTGTGCACTACAACATATGGAAATAAAAAGGTCATTTCACGAAGGGAGGTAAGGTGAGGTTGCCAAGAGATTATTATATTATATTCCCACTCAAGCAGTGAAAGCAAGTTGCCAATAAATATGGATCCAAGTGAGTTCAACATGTTTATATTCAGTTGGGCTTGTAGTGCAAGGTTTCTCTGAAGTATATACATAATACACAGTTCAAATAGTCTATTGTATTGGTTAAAAGGAACGGAGTCGTCCTTCCCTTTGTAGATAGGAGTAGATCGTTGCCACTATTTGCAATTTGCTCATGTCTATATTGTGGTGAAATACAAACCACACTTATTATTGGCATATATTATGGAGAAGAATGAGAACCAATTCCATGTTCCTTGTAGATCAGTCAAGATAATAATATTGCTTCTGGTTCTATGTTATTATTAGGATAGTTCGTTACCTTTTTATTAAGCATGAATACCTTTGCTTACAAATGATTCATATTGTAAAAGAAACTAAGTTTAATATTAAAAGATTAAATTCCAGCACTTGGTGATATGGTTGGGAGATGCTCTTTCTTGAGACCACTTAGTTGCATTCATATTTCTTTATTTTAATTATTATATTGGAGTGAGAGTAGTAGTAGAGCCAAGTTCGATTCTTGTTTTGTGTAGAAGGACCTGTATTTTTGCATTTTTACTACCTATTTGCCCCTACCAACGGTCAACTATCATCTTTGCTCTCTCTATGATTTTTTCTGCAATGTAGCACTTAGTTGTTGTCGAAAAGTTCTTTTTCTATTTAATGTGCATCTCTCCATAGGGCACCTACCCACCTTAATGGATCTCTCATTCACCTACTCACCTACTGTCACAATGCTACTAACATACTCTTATTTATTGCACTTCATCATTTGTTTCTCCAATATCCTGGTTAAGAAAGTCTTTGAAATAAATAACTAATTATCCAAAATCCTGCTCCATTATCTCCTTGTTTAGACTTAATAATTTGATCTCCTTAACATATATAAACTTCCTTAAAAAAAACATTGAATCCCATATCCTTTTAGCATACGTGGAGCAGGCACAAGTTTTTTCTTTTAAGAATTAAATTTCTAAGTCCACTTTCATATTTTAAAATACAAAAAGACTCTTCCCCTTATTTGTGGAATCAAGAACTTTTAAAAGGGCCCTCCTCTTATGTGCATTTTCCCTTTTATACATGAGGGCTACGCTTTTTTGGATGCATGCGACTTGGGGAAAATAAATTTTAAACATATTTTCCTTATGGAATAGGGTCATGGAAATTATTAAAATAAAAGTATGAGGAATTGAACAACATATTAGGGATATTATCATGGATATTAATGGAGGGTAAAGGGATTTTAAATTAAAGTTTTTTAATAGTGTTTTATAAACGTAGATAAGAAAGTAAAGGGTTCTGGGATGAGAGGGACACTTTGAGAAGTCTCAATGGGACTTTAAGAGATTTTTTAATTTTTAATATTTTTTTTGGTTTAAGGGGTAGGGTTAAGTATAGGAACTTAGGGAAATGTGAAGGGAAAAGGTAAAGGAAAAATATAAATATTTTATTTGAAAGGTAAGGTAAAGGGATTTTAAATTAAGGTTTTTTTAATAGTGTTTTATAAAGGTGGATAAGAAAGTAAAGGGGTTTGAGACAATTGAGTTTTTTTTTGTTCCAAGAAGATTTTTCAAATTTTTTATAGATTTGGTGAAGTTTTTTTGTTCTTCTTACCTAACCTTTGCTCAGACTCTGTTGGAATCGGTGGGCAAACGATTTGGTCCTATAGATTGTTGAATGAGTGCTGTTGACTAGTTGCTCCTCTAGTTGCACGTTGCATGTCTTGGAGTGATCCTTGGCTCTGTCCCACGCTGAGGCTGGAATCAGTGGAGAAAGTTGTGACCCGAGAGCAAATTTTCCATAGTTCTTTGAGTTTGGATTTGGGAGTTTCTTGATTCTTCTTCTGATATTGTTGCAGTTTTTTCAGTGCTCTGAGAGTTTCTGTCATGGCTGATGGAGGGGGTTCCTTCCCTCCCCCTGAACTCATTGCTTTCAGGAGATCGGTAGCAGCAATAGGAAGCCCACTCATAACCAACATAAACTTGTCAATAAACTAGACAATATTCCCTCGGTGGATCTACCTACAGAACAACCATGTCGAACATCCATGAATATTGCAGATTGGGGTATGATTGGCCTGTTTACTGGTCTTTGACCATCTCCCAAAGCAATCGATGGGTGGGTTCAAAGAAACTGGAAACCCCTTATCTCAGAAGGCATTTGCAGCAACCTGATAGGTAAAGGATATTATGTTTTTCTTTTTGAAAATTCAGAAGACTGAGATTTTTTTTAGAAACGAGTCATATTTCATGGACCCTCAATGGCTTTACCTGAATAAGTGAACTCCGGACTTTGATATGAATCAAGATGTACCTTCTATTGTTCCTGTATGGGTTAGGTTGTCGCATTTTCCTCTTCATTGTTGGAATTCGGAGCCTCTTGAAGCTATAGGAAACACTTTGGGGAAGTATATTGATAGGGATGAAAGAAGAGAACAATATACTTGTGCTCGAATATGTGTTGAAGTGGATCTGGAGGTAGGGTTTCCTGAAGCGATTAAGTTCATAGTAGCAGATTGGTCACATGTGCAAGAGCTTGATTATGATCAATTTCCATTTAAGTGCAGACATTGTCATGTCTACAGGCATTTTGCCAGATCATGCAAGAAGAAAGTTGATGAAGAAGCTGCCAAAGAGAAGGGAGAACAATCGACACAAGTCCAAAAAACAAGTACAACGAAGCAAGGAAATAATTCAAAGGGAAAAAGAGAAGAAATGGGGCCAGGTAGTAATCCCATCGGACAAAAACAACATAAAATTGGAGCAGTTATGAAGGAAATAACAACACAAAACAATTTTGATGTTCTGAGCAATCCAGAAGAACAAGTGCCTTCAGTTCTTGAAGAGGGAGAAGTTCCTCAATCTCAAGATCAGACACAAGAAGAAAATAAAGAATCAACTGATTCGAATCCTGGTTCCCCTGCTGATGGATACTCTCCCACATATGCAGAAATGGCAAAAAAAAAGAAACCCATGTATATCTCTGGTTCATATGAAAAAGAATTTCTTGAGAGGTCCTCAAAAAAGGACGCAAATCTCTTAAGAAGGTTTGGGAGGAAGAAGCTGAACGACTGAAGATGCAAGGAATTCAAGCTACAATTGAGATGTCAATTGCCAGGAATACCAAGGCTATACCTTCAAAAGGAGGCCCTCTTCCTTCTGTCAATAATAAATAATGAACATTGTCTCTTGGAATTGCAGAGGGCCTGGAAATTCATCGAAAGTGGAAGCCATTAAATATCTCTTAAGAATGGCTTCTCCTGATGTTCTTCTACTCCAAGAGACAAAAATAGACAAGGACAACCTCCTATCCTTAAGCAAAACGAACTAGAAAAAGAATGCAGGGATGGCTGTGAGTACTTGAGGTTTTTCTAGTGGAATTGAAACCTTGTGGACAAAGAATCTTTTCTCTATGACAAACTCTCTTGTAATTCAGCAATAGAATTTTTCTAAACTCCGACACATCCCAGGTAAGATTTCCCTTGTTATTTTTAATCTCTATGTACTTGTCAAATTCCAGGAGAAAATAGAATGTTGGATTCTCTGATAGACTTTATTGCTGAGAATTATCTTTCCAATATTATTATGGCTGGTGATTTAAATATCACAATGTATCCTAAAGAGAAAAAAGGAGGAGTCTGTGGGAGAGATCCCATGCTCAAAATGGTGGAGAATCTCATTTCACTCTGGGAACTGATTGATTTTAAACCAAAAAAGGAAGATACACCTGGACTAATAATCGAATTGGAGCAGTAAACATCTCTTCCAGGTTGGATCGATTTCTGGTTTAGAGCTATCTGCTGATGGAAAAAGAAAGTCCTCAAATATCTTGCCCAAGCTTACTTCAGATCATAAACCGATAATGTTGTAGCTAGAAGATGAAGAGGATCTTGGACCCATTCCCTTTCGGTTTAGTCCACCGTGGATAGGAAAAGATGGTTGTATGAGTATTATATCCAAGGTATGGGATCTCCCAGTCTTTGGATCGTTGAACTATGTGTGGGAGAGGAAACTTAAAAACACCAAAGTTGTGTTGAAGGAATGGGTTAAACACTCTCATGAAAATCAAATTAGTGAAAGAAAAGAGGCCCTGGAAAAATTGGAGGAGATCCAATTGGAAATGGAAAAATCGGAAATTAACTCTGCCATGTTGAAAAAAGAGAAAAAAAAACACATTTTAACTCCTTTCGAGTGTTTAGGCAAGAAGAAGAATATTGGAGATTGAAGTCATGTAGTACTTAGCTAAAAGCAGGAGACCGAGATACCTCTTTTTTCCACAAACAGTACAGAGCTAGACTTTCCCAAAATCATATTTTGGAAATCTCCTCTCTGTATGGTTAAATTTTAAAGGCATTACTCAAATTAAACAAGCGGTTGAAGTTCATTTTCAAAGCCTGTATAGAGAAGATGACTCTATTGATTCAAATTTAGCCTCTGATTTTTGTCCAACATTCCTTGTTTGGTGAGTGAGGAGGAAAATGTTGAGTTAATGAAGCCTTTTTTGGAGGAAGAGATCATTGATATTATATGGTCTATGGAGTCGAATAAAGCCCCAGGTCCTGATGGATTCTCTTTTCATTTTTATAGAGTTTGTTGGACAGTAATCAGAAAAGATTTACTCCAGATGATCAAAGCATTTTAGTTAAAAGCCAAAGTGGGTGGATGCACCAATTCCAGATTCCTTGGATTAATTCCTAAAGAAGTTAATCCTTCTACTTTTGATCGATTCAAACCTATTTCACTTTGTAATGCATCTTATAAAATCCTCTGTAAACTTTTAGCTAACAGGCTCAAACCTTTGCTTGGGAAGTTGATATCACCTCTTCAAGGCAAGTTTATAAAAGGGAGACATATTCTGGACAATGTGATCCAAGTTCAGGAAGCTATGCAATCCAACTTTCAAAGAAAGGAGAAGGGCATGCTAAATAAACTCGATATGGCAAATTCCTTTGACAGGGTAAAGCTATCCTTTGTTTACTTAGTTCTCTCTTCTTTTGCATTTATCCCTGCTTTTATAAATTTGATAAAAGCTTGTACTGATAAGCCTTGGATAGTGCCATTGGTAAATGGAAGACCAATAAACTTCTTTCAAGCAACCAGGGGTCTTCGATAGGGTTGTCCACTTTCGTTGTTTTTGTGTATTCTAATGGCTGATAATTTGAGTAGAAAGCTAACTGCTGGAAAAAATGATGGGATTATTCCGGGCTTGAATTCAACAAGTGGAGTTGAAGCTATTAACCATGCTCTCTTTGTGGATGATACTTTTCTTCTAAGAGGGGATTCATTAAATATGGCAAGAGTTTTTGCAGAAATTATGCAACATTTTTGTATTATTTCAAGGGCTCTTATTAACAATCATAAGAGTGTCATGTATGGCTGGAATGTAGAACATTCAACAGTTGCAAATATATCACAGATTTTAGGCTTTGAAGGATATGCTACATGGGACAAGGTTAAATATTTGGGACTTCCTTTAACCTTGGGAAAAAACAACCCTTCTCTCTGGATGGAAATTATTAGCAATATAAAAGCAAAGATTTCCTCGTGGGGTGGTCAATGGCTCACGGTGGCACGAAAGCTTATTTTGATTAAGTCAATTCTTTCAGCTCTTCCTATTTACCAATCATCTCTTCTCCTAGCTCCAAAATCGATTATGGATCAGATATCCAAGCCAATCAGAGATTTCCTCTTGAGAGGTGGAAAAGGAAATCAGAACAGATTGTATTTGGTTAAATGGGATATTGTTAAAAGACCTGTACTAGAAGGTGGATTGCAAATTACAGATCCGAGATTGGTTAATCTAGCTATGGGAGGAAAATTACTATGGCAGCTATTCTCTGCTAAAAAGCATTCGGTCAGTCAAATTTTCTGGAAAAAGATATCTTAAAGGAGGAACTCTAAGAAATCTACACATGAAAAATACTCCTAAAGATTCAATTACCTCGAATTTATGTAGAAGAGGACTCGAATTCTTTACTCAACATCTTTTTTGTATACCAAATAATGGCAGAAAGGCATTCATGTGGGATGACAAAATAAAAGGTAACGCTCCTCTTAACTCTGATTTATCTCTTACTGAGATTAAGCTTTGGCTGGTAAATAAAGGTCTTTTAAGACTGTCGGATATTATTTCTTGGGACAGTAATGGAAACTGGGCTGCGTGGGCTTTCCCAAAACTGCCAGAACGTGCCCATCCCAATCTTCTTGCTCAACAGATTTTGCTGCTGAATAAACTGTCTGGTCTGGATCCCATACACTTATTGTGCAAGGACATGTGGGGTTGGGGATCCTCTGGCAACTACATCGATGCTCAGGTTTTTCAGGTAATGCAACATTCACTGGTTCACTTCAGAACGCAGACTTTTGGAAATTGGTCTGGAATTCGCCTAACATACCAAAAGTAATTTTTTTTTACTTGGACCCTTATGCACCAAAAAGTAATAACCGGTGAAAATTTGTCAAAACGAGGTTTATTTGGACCATTTAGATGTTGTTTTTGTTTTCAAGTTGCTGAGACTTTAGCCCATCTCTTTGTTGAATGTGTTTTTACATAGAAAGTTTGGGCACATTTCTTGTGTGGGTTGCTTTATTTTTCTACTCCTTCAAATTCTGAACCTGTTAATCTGTTTAAAAATTGGCAATCAAGGTATCCTAGTCTTCTTTCAACCAGTCATGAATGGAGGAAAATATGGAAAGCCATGACACAAATTTTATGGTGGAAAATTTGGTTAGCAAGAAATGATTCGATTTTTAACAGTAAAGTCACGAAGCCTGAAATTGTAGCAATAAAATCTAAGGATTTTCTTTTGGAAGTATTGTGAAATTCTGAAATTGATGCCATTAAAATTGAATCTGAGCATAAATGATTGGATCACTGCACGTGGATAACATTCAGTTGGGCTCGGGCAGGCCTGTTATTAAACCAAGTTGGCAGGTCAGAATTACGGAAAAGGAATTTACAGAATGGTGGCAAAAGAAAAATAAAGTCTCAATCTTCTTCGATGGAACATCAAAAGGAAACCTAGAGAAAGCTGGGGTAGGGGGATTGATTTTCTACCTAGGAGGAAGTTTAGAAACCAGCTTCAGTTGGGGAGTAGGACAACTTACAAATAACCAAGAAGAATTATTTGCACTTCTAAAAGCATGTCAACTTGCAAAGTCAACTGGAGATAACAACATTCAAATATTTGGAGACTCGGAAATTATAATAAAAGTTTTAAACTCTACTACAAAGTTCAACAACCTCAGTTTAAATGTGACTATGCAAAGGTTGCATTTCATTTTGATAGACTTTGTTTCTGTTACCTCTTATCACATTCTTCGTGATTTGAATAAGTTGGAAGACTACAAAGCAAATCGGGGATGCCTTATTTCTCCAGGAGTGCTAAGCTTGAATGAAGGTCCTAGTTCGATGCATCCCATTCCTTAATCTTGAAATGAGAAGATTTGGAAACAAGGAAATATATATTTAGGAATAGTTGTAATTGGGTGAAGGCCCAACAATTTCTTTATCAAAAGAAAAAAAAATTGTTTTAATTAAAAAAAAAAAGTAAAGGGGTTTGGGATAAGAGGGACACTTTGAGAAGTCTTAATGGAACTTTAAGAGATTTTTATTTTTTTGTTTAAGGGGTAGGGTTAAGTATAGGAACTTAGAAAAAGGTTAATGGAAAATATAAATATTTTATTTAAAAGGTGAGACTTTGTGGGAAATAAAAGGTGGGAGAGACATAGGAAAAGGTTTAAGGGGATTGGATTGGGATAATAATTGAGTTTGTTTTTTGTTTTTTGTTTTTCGTTTTTAAGAGGGAATATAATAATGATAGACTAGAGCAGTGAATTAGGGAAAAGAGGTTCTAGTAAATGAAGATCGTTATTAGTTTTGTGATGTGGGTTATAAAAAGGTGAACTCAAAAGCAAAGGAGGTGAAAATATTTTATCGAATGAATGAAGGACTAGGCATTTTTTGCAATGAGGCTAGGGGAGAATGATTTGAAAACTTTTATACCTTAGATAATGAGACAACGCTAGTAGGAATGACTAATGAATTTATGGATGGAAACAAACTTCATGAATTTTAGCCGACAAGACATAATAAGCCTTTACTTGTCAAAACTTTGACATAATGTCGAAAGGGTCAAATAGACTCGGTTTTGTCTAAACAAAATATGAGTGTGATTGATATGATGAGAAAAACACAATGACATAAAAATCATGACATGATGATGCCCATCTCGAGAAAACAAAATATCCTTGACACGACATCGACTCAACTATGGAAACTTTGAGGTACAACTTGGAAGATTTGTTAGAGTGGCCAACATAAGCGAAAATGGAGAAATGTGGTGCGAACATGACAAGCACATTGCTCTGAACATAACGGTATAGAGTAAATGTTTTTGCAAAAAAGTTTAGTAGGTTCGACTTTGGCATCATGCTCGAACTACTTCAGAAGCATGTCGATGTTGAGCATCAACATATATTACATTTGGTTATAAATCCTAAATTAAGATTGTTGGATAAATTTTAGTCCTAGAGTGTGATTGTTAATAAACTTAGTGGAATTTTATCAAACTTAGAGAAGGTCCATAGATAGTTAATTAAATCTTCTTCCACTATTGTAAGTGAATGACATGCAATGAATATAGAGATTATCAGTGATGAGAAGTGCTAGTATGGATGATCAAGAATGCAATTCCTTGTTTATAGTACATAGTGAAGTGTATAGTAATGAGATGATATAAGCCATGATGATCATATCTTTCCTTGATGATTATTATGGTGACAGTCTTTAGAAGTGTCACCTAGAGCTGCAGCAACAAGCATAAAATGACCAGCAGAAGAAGTATTGACTAGAGGTGGATTAGCAATAGTGATGAGCAGTAGAGGTTGGTGAACATAATGACGAGTAGAGAAGGTGAGCATACCTAATAAATGTTGATGAGTAGACGATGAGAAAATCTAATAGATGTTGATGAGCAGACCTAACAGATGTTAATGAGTAGATGATGAGAATGTTGATGGTATATTGTATTGTAATGCAAGCTAGTATTGCATCTGGGGTTTGGAAACCTCAACCCTTCTTGGCTGGGTCTAAGAAAACTAGGATGGGTCCTATATAAGGAGTTCGTGCTCTCTGTATCAGTTGGTGTTGAATTACCTCACGGTTGTAGCCGGTTGAACAATTACAAAAGATCACAAAATTATGACTTGTGTCTCTTGCATTGTGATTAATGTGTTTAACTTGATGAATGATTAATGATATAGGTTATTGATGAATATGATAATGAAGTAAATGTCTGAATGAAGATATGAGATTTTGATTGAAGTTGAAATTTGGATTAAGTATAAGCTCACGGTTTCACCCACCCCTCTCGGTGAGCCATTGTGCCCAACAATTGGTATAAGAACCGACCTTCGACACAAGCCTTGCAAGCTTGAAGGAGATCCTTAGACACAATGGATGAACAAATAGGTTGTTCAATGAATGAAGTACCAGAGGAAGCACTCACAAAGATTGAAACAAAGGTCCTAGATAAATTGAAGAAATCTAAGGAAGACGATGAGCTACAGCAAAGACTATTAGAAAAATCTGAGCAACTTTGGAAAACCTCATGAGTCAAATTCATGAAAAGAATGCAGGAGTTAGTTCTTTGAAAGATGAACTTGATCGATTGGATTGAAAAATGAAGTGGCTAACTTAAAAGAAACCAATGAGACCTGTGCAAGTCTTAGAAATCAATTGGAAGAGGCCATAGCACAACTACTAGAACATAGTAAGGTGAGTCAAGCAAAAGAGTTTGAGATCATTTCTATGAAAGAGGAAATGAACAAGATAGCTGCCACAAATTTGAAGTTTAAATGTAGTTCTTCAACTCTAGATGATATCCTTAGTCATCAGAGATCACCACTCGTCAAGACTGGGTTAAGCTATGATAAGGAAGAGACCACTGAAGACTTCAAGCTCCCATAGAAGAAGACTGAAGAGAAGCCTAGGAGTTATGCACGGATTTTGAAGAGTCTTAAGCATAGTGAAGAAAGCAAGAAAGAACATCCTAATACTCAGCAAGGAAGATCCAGTCATCATGATCTGCCAAGGAGGACCATGTCACAAAGAAGACCACTTGTTTCCAGGTATGGATTTAAGGGTTATTGTTTTTCTTGATGTAACTTTGGTCACAAAGCGATGGATTATGCACAAGGGGGAAGGATTATCAAAAGAAAAAATGTCATGGTTAGATGTTGGACATATGATCAAATTGGACATCTTGCTTCAAACTGTCACACATTGAGGTGCTTCACTTAAGGAGGTGTTGGGCATAAAGATCAAGTATGTGCGAATCCAAGAAGACAATTCATGAGAAGATTAACATACAACCGAGCAAGCAAATTCAATGAAACAGATGGAACAAATGATGAGAAGACAGAGGTCAAGAAGAAAGTATGGGTAAATAAAAATGTCTTGTTAAATCCAAATGAGGATCAATACACAAAAGGAGATGATGGATGCCATATGGTAAGCCATACTTGAATTCTTATAAAGACTTTGAGTATGCCATGAGTTCATCATTGGAGAATGGACTCAAATGGTAGAGAATGGCTCTCCAAGAAGTAACGGGTCCTAGGATCAGATTGCAATACATTAACAATTGGTATGAAGGCTTATCTTTTATTTTTCCAGTGCTCCAAAATCAGACTTCGAATCATGTACAATAATTATGCATACACATTTTTTATGATATGGCAGTGTTACATCTACATCAGATGTTGGTGACTAGCTTGATCAACATCATAATGATAGAGGGAGCAGGAAATATGAATATCAAGCATCAAAGGAAGGCATGAAGTCGAAGATTGAGTGGTTGTAGCAGCTAGCAAATATGATCAGCAAACTCATATATCAGACCTTTAATAAACTGAGAAAATTGACCAGCAGCATTGAAGTTTAAATATGAGTTTATGATGATTTGGATATGATGAGCCATATTAAAAGATACAAGAAATAATGATTTGACTTGAAAAAGATCAAATTTACTATGCCACAAGCAATACATTCTTGATGGAAGATCAATATCAGTATGAAACAGGGAGTGTGTTTATGAAAAATTTGAACACGAGCAGACTTACATGAGCAGTAAGATGACAAGCTAGTGGACAAGTTAAAGGATTGAAGTATGATGATGTTGCATGCTTACCTTTTATGAATTTAATTGATGAGTGTTGAGGCATTCCTTAGAGCACCCGTAAATTCTATCAATGCCCTTTCCTAGAATTGGATATGATTGGAAAGAATGACTTCAAGAAATACTTATTGTTGTTGGTTGTAATCTAGCTGGTGGACGATATTTTGTGTTCATTGTATGATGAGCAGTCATTAAGACTCATATAGGAAGCAGCCAATGAGGTGAAGTTTAAGGACCAAAATGGTGACTAATTATCTGGATTCAAGATTAAAAGGATTCTTCCCTAACTAAAGATGAAGCAAGTGCATCCAAGGTATGACTCATATTTGTTGGAGTCTACAAATGTTAATTAGGGGTTGAAAGTCATGGAAGAATTTTTAGACTATCTATAATAAGAACAATGAATCTAAGTTGTTGGGATGCTCAAGACAACCAATGAGATTCTTGTATGATAGCAGAATCAAAGTAATAGTGGAACAAGTTGTGTGAATTAAAAATAAAAGGTCCAAGTTTCTGTAATAGACAAGTAATAA
Source organism: Pseudotsuga menziesii (assembly GCA_001517045.1). Lineage (NCBI taxonomy): Eukaryota > Viridiplantae > Streptophyta > Pinopsida > Pinales > Pinaceae > Pseudotsuga > Pseudotsuga menziesii. The sequence goes on along the minus strand of LPNX010836655.1, from coordinate 120,968 downwards.
AAGGTCAAAGTAATAAACAAGAAAACATATTTATATCCAAGTTTGAGTGGCTGTGTAGAAGTAATTTGTATAGGACAATGGAATCCATGAGAAAATGTCTATAGTTGTTAATAAAAAAGCACGTAGGTGCTCATCAAGAAATTCCCTCCACAATAATAGAATGTCTGCAAAACAAGAAAAATGTACGTAATGATAGACAATGTCCACAAACTATGTCTCCAGTGAAGGACAAAAGGCACAAGAATGATCTTAAAAAAAAACTACGCTCAAACACATGGAGATTAATTGACTCAACGATATAGTATGTATGTTAAAGTAAGAAGTAACATCTCAGGGGGAGTACAAGAGCAAGGAGAAGCTGAGTTTAGCACAGGAAAATCTAGGTGACCCTTTTTCATTAATGTTAAAGGGGGAGAGAACATGATGGTGGTTGCCATCAATGACAAAGGGGGAGATTGATGAGCAAAGTTGTCATTAATGACAAACCATTAATGCCAAAGGCAGAATAAATATTGATGATATGGGCATTAGATAACATGGAAAGAAGAATATGTGAGATGGAAAAAAGAATATGGCTAGAAGGACATCATAGTTTGGCAAGAAGGCCAAATGACCCATTCTGTAGTCATTTGAGAATTGATAAAGTCAAGGAACCCTTAGAGATAGTTAAAATGTTGAGAAGGTTTGGTATCCACAACATAGTTGTTTGTTGGAACTTAGACACACTTGTGATTAGGTTGATGATGGGCTTGGGGTCTATTAAAAATATTCTAATTAAACATTGGCCGTGTAAGAAGTCCACGGTGACGATGTAATAAATAAAGTCAGAACTATATATAGATATATAAGAAGGAGATGAAGTCGGTCCATAGAAGAAATGGGGATCTATAAGATAGGTCAGCCCAAAATAAAAGATGAAATTAAATTTAAATTTAATATGTACATCCAGCAGGTCAGCTCAAAAAATATTAAAATATAATTATATGTTATCAGGTCAGCTCCCTAAAATATGATAGAAAACTAGTATAAATAAAAAGGAAGAGTCATTCAAATTTGTAAGTTGAGGATGAGAGAAGTAGCTTTGAGATTTCGGGTGTTCTGAGATTTTCGTGTGTTATGGAAGAAGGCGCATGCAATGGTGAGAAAATGCAGCTTTGAGGTGATTCGGTGGTGGATGTAAGCTCCACGCAACAGATCCTTATCATAGTAGAGACAACTCGCAACTGAGGAGAGAAAGATCTCTTAGAAAAAGAGTAGTACAACCAACATTCATGAATGACGGAGGACCAACTCTTTGGACAATCTATTTTATCTTATCTTTTGGAGTATGGTGAAGAATTCTCATTAGTTCTGAAATTTTCTATCTGCTTAAGGTTTGTTACTAAGAGAAATTTCGGATTAGAATGGAGAAAGCTTGATTGAACTCTGAGATATTTGGTGAGATAGCCACAGTATTGGAAACTTTCTTCTTAATTCTTTTTGGGGCCCAATTGACGTAGCAATAAATGAATTTGGAGAACTGTGAATTGTGGGGTTTCATGTTTTACGTGGAAAAATAGTTACATGTCACTTGGAGATATATCAGCAGTAGAAGAGTCGTGACAATCATCCTGGTCAAGGTTACTGCGTTTTGAGTTTTTGTAGCAACATAGGTTGAGGTTTCACACAGCCTGGTTGACTGGGACAGATAGTCCAAATTTGATAAGATTGAAGTATTTTACAACGTTCTAGTGAATAATCCAAGTTTGGTTTAGTAGAGGTTTGACATATACAACTATGCAGTGAATATAGTAAATGTAAGTGAATGACATGTAGTGAATATAGTGACGATCAGTGATGAGAAGTGCTAGAGATGGATGATGAAGAATGCAATGCCTTGTTTATAGTATGTAGTGAAGTGTACAATAATGATATGATATAAGCCATGGTGATCATATCTTTCCTTGATGATGATTATGGTGACATTCTTTAGAAGTGCCACCTAGAGTTGCAGTAGCAAGCATAAAATGACCAGCAGAAGAAATGTTGACTAGAGGTGGATTAGCAATAATGATGAGTAGCAACATCAATAAACAGTAGAGGTTCGTGAACAGAATGATGAGCAACAGCATCGATAAACAGTAGAGGTTGGTGAACAAAATGATGAGCATAGAAGGTGAGTAGACCTAACAGATGTTGATTAGCAGATGATGAGAAGACCTAACAAATGTTGATGAGCAGATGATGAGAATACCTAACAGATGTTGATGAGCAGATGATGAGAATGTTGATGGTATACTGTATTGTAAATGCAATCTAGTCTTGCATCTGGGGTTTGGAAACCTCAACCCTTCTTGGCTAGGTCTAGGAAAACTAGGTTGGGTCCTAGATAAGGAGTTGGTTCTCTATGTATCAGTTGGGTGTTGAATTACCTCATGGTTGTAGTCGGTTGAACAATTACAAAATATTACAAAATGATATCTTATGTCTCTTGCATTGTGATTAATGTGTTTAACTTGGTGAATGATTAATGATATAGGTTATTGATGAATATGATTATGAAGTAAATGCCTAGATGAAGTTATGATATTTTGATTGAAGTTGAAATTTGGATTAAGTATAAGCTCATTGTTTCACCCCAACCTCTCAGTGAGCCATTGTGTCCAACAATTGGTATTAGAGTCGTCCTTCGTCACAATCCTTTCAAGCTTGAAGGAGATCCTTAGACACAATGGATGAACAAACAGGTTGTTCAATGAATGAAGTACCAGAGGAAGCACTCACAAAGATTGAAAGAAAGGTCCTTGATAAATTGAAGAAATCGAGGGAAAAGGATGAGTTGCAGCAAAGACTATTAGAAAAATCTTAGCAAACTTAGCAAAACATAGTGAGTCAAATTCAAGAAAAGAATGCAGAAGTTAGTTATTTGAAACATGAACTTGATCGATTGAAAAATGAAGTGGCTAACTTGAAAGAAACCAATGAGACCTGTGCTAGTCTTAAAAGTCAATTGGAAGAGGCCAAAACACAGCTACTAGAACAGAATAAGGTGAGTCAAACAAAAGAGTTTGAGATCATTTATTTGAAAGAGGAAATGAATAAGATAACTGCTACAAATTTGAAGTTTAAAAGGACTTCTTCAACTCTAGATGACATCCTTAGTCATCATAGATCACCGCTCGTCAAGACTGGGTTAGGCTATGATAAGGAAGAGACCACTAAAGACTTCAAGCCCCCAAAGAAGAAGTCTGAAGAGAAGCCTAGGAGTTATGCACAAATTCTGAAGAGTCTTAAGCATATTGAAGAATTCAAGATACTAAAACTCAACAAGGAAGATCCATTCATCATGATATGCCAAGGAGGACCATGTCATAAAGAAGACGAATTGTTTCCAGGTATGGATTTAATGGTTATTGTTTTTCTTGTTGTAACTTTGGTCATAAAGCGATGGATTGTGCATATGGGGGAAGGATCATCAAAAGAAAAAATGTCAAGGTTAGATGCTGGACATATGATCAAATTGGACATCTTGCTTCCAACTGTCATACATTGAGGTGCTTCACTTGTGGAGGTGTTGGGAATAAAGCTCAAGTATGTGCAAATCTGAGAACACAATTCATGAGAAAATTAACATACAACCCAGCAAGCAAAGCCAATGAAAAATATGGAACAAATGATGAGAAGACAGAGGTCAAGAAGAAAGTGTGGGTAAAGAAAAATGTCTTGTTAAATCCAAATGAGGATCAATACATGAAAGGAGATGATAGTTGCCATATGGCTTTGAGTATGCCATGAGTTCATCATTGAGTATGGACTTAAATGGTAGAGAATGGCTCTCCAAGAAGTAACAGGTCCTAGGATTAGATTACAATACATTAACAATTGGTATGGAGGCTTATCTTTTATTTTTCCAGGAGAGTAATTGACTCAACCAGATAGTATGTATGTGAAAGTAAGAAGTAAGATATTAGGGGGAGTACAGAAGAGTCGTGACAATCATGCTGGTCAAGGTTACTGCGTTTTGAGTTTTTGTAGCAACATAAGTTGAGGTTTCACACAGCTTGGTTGACTGGGACACACAGTCCAAATTTGATAAGATTGAAGTATTTTACAACGTTCTGGTGAATAATCCAAGTTTGGTTTAGTAGAGGTTTGACATATACAACAATGCAGTGAATACAGTAAATGTAAGTGAATGACATGCAGTGAATATAGTGACGATCAGTGATGAGAAGTGCTAGAGATGGATGATGAAGAATGCAATGCCTTGTTTACAGTACATAGTGAAGTATAAAGTAATGAGATGATATAAGCTATGATGATCAGATCTTTCCTTGATGATGATTATGGTGACAGTCTTCAGCAACAAGCATAAAATGACCAGCATAAATCAATGAGTTGTGGTGACCAGTAGAAGAAGTATTGACTAGAGGTGGATTAGCAGCAATGATGAGCAACAACATCGATAAGCAGTAGAGGTTGGTGAACAGAATGATGAGTAGAAAAGGTGAGCAGGCCTAACAAATGTTGACGAGCAGAAGATGAGAATGTTGATGAGTAGACAATGAGAATGTTGATGGTTTACTTTATTCTAAATGCAAGATAGTCTTGCATCCCGGGTTTGGAAACCTCAACCCTTCTTGGCTGGGTCTAAGAAAACTAGGTTGGGTCCTAGATAAGGAATTGGTTCTCTATGTATCAGTTGGTGCTGAATTACCTCACGGTTGTAGTCGGTTGAACAATTTCAAAATATTACAAAATTATAGCTTGTGTCTCTTGCATTGTGATTAATGTGTTTAACTTGATGAATAAATAATGATATAGGTTATTGATCAATATGATAATGAAGTAAATGTCTTAATGAAGATATGATATTTTGATTGAACTTGAAATTTGAAATTTATATTAAGTATAAGCTCACTCTTTCACACCCTCAGTGAGCTATTATGTCCAACGGTTATAAAATAAAAGCCACTATAAAAAATGGAATGCACAAAGCATGCCTAAAAGATAGATATCTCAATCTCATATTGGCATATATAGTCTAATTAATATGAGTGAAATCAATCTTGTCTAATACACACAGTAAAACGAACACCCTTAAAGAATATGCTTAGAGGACTAACTTTACTTGCCTTAAATTAGACCACGTATGCTTAAAGGACATAAATGCCAACTCAATATGAGAAAATGTAGTCTAATTTAATATGAATAAAGCTTTATGCAAAAACTAGATGCTTAAAACGAGCAATCCAGTTAACCAACCCTTAATATAATAAAGATAAGAGTCTCGACTGCATAAGCAAAGCATTAAGTATAAGCTCACTAGTAGTGTGGCATGATATTTTTAAACAAATGTCCAAGAAGAAAAGTATAGCCAATAATATAACAAGGTAAATTGTTGATGGAATGCATGCATCTAGAGTTCCAAAAACTAGAAATATTAAAATGATAGATTAGTGAATCAAATTGTAAATTCCAACTTTTTGAGTTTGAGTGAGCAAAGATATTAAACATTAGGATTTTCTCAAGGAATAAGAATTACAGAGAAATCAACAAAAAGGGTTTAAATGCAATAAATATTTCAACTGTTCTAAAATGATAGGAAACAATCAAACAAACGCATTGAAGGATTATTGTCATGTTGTTGTCAATGTATTGTGGCCTCAAACAAAACAAAAGAGCCTAAGTAGCTAAAGATTGTTTCAAAAAACAACTTGAATAGCTCCAAATGATATGAATACACAACTTGAATAACTACTTGAAGAGCTTAAGTAGCTAGAGATTGTTTCAAAAAACAACTTGAATAACTCCAAATGATATGAATACACAAAAGGGTTAAAACGATTGTTAGGAATGTGTTTTAATGCGTTTCACAACAACAATATTTATTTTACCTAAGGTCGGAATAACCTTTTGAGGGATAAAAAATCCATAAGAGTTTAGGGTTTAGTAAAGGCGATTTGCCCACATGTACTCTGGAGTTATTACTTGCAAAAGCACATACAATAGATGACTAAGTTCTAAACAAAAGATATAGCAAATCCATCTCATCAACAGTCACTACACCAAAACCCAAGGTAAGCTAACATCTAAGAAAAATATGGCGAATAGATAAAAATCTAAAAGTTTGGAAATTCCCCCCAATTGCTTGCTAGCTTGTTCAATATCTATGACAAGAAATGTTTATAAATATGACAAGAGGTATATTTTTCAAATGCATGCTCAACCGGTAGCAATACCAAGCACATAACATATTCCTCTACAAAAAATGTCATCTTGAACCTATAGCACGAGACATAGTCCTAACCATATTACTGTAAGTATTCTTCAAATTACAAAAAAATCAAACCCCTTAAGGAGTCAACTATATAAGATTTAGGTCATGTCTCTAACATGAATCATTTTAAAAACAAACTAAGTTGTCACCACACATCATTCTATGTTCAATCCCGACTAGTCAACACTCTCAAACAAACACACTTCATTTTATGGTGAGTGTTGCCTAATATGCACCGTTATAAAACAAAAACCACTAAAAAAACATGGAATGCACAAAGTATGTCTAAAAGATAGATATGGCAATGTCATATTGGCATACGTGGTCTAATTTAAGGCAAGTAAAGTTAGTCTTGTTTACTACACAATAAAAAAAATACTCTCAAAGAACATGGATTGCGTAGAGCATGCCTAAAAGACGAAAACATCAACCTAATATTGGTAAATGTAGTCTATTTAATTTGAGCAAAGTATGTTTCAAACAACTAGAATCTCATAACGAGTATTCCACTCTAACTAACCCTCTGATATAATCAAGTGAAGAGCCTTGACTGTGGAAGCAAACCATTAAGAAGAAACCCATCGACATTGTTGCCTGATAATTTTAAACAAACATCCAAGAAAACAACTATCTCCAACGATGTAATAAGGTAAGATGTGGATTGCATGCATGCATTCAAAGTTTCAGAGACTACAAATGCCAAAATGATACACTAGTGAGTCAAACTACATATGAACAACTTTTTGAGTTTAAGCGAGTGGAAATATTGAATAGTGGGAGACTTTCAAGGAATCAAAATTACAAAATAAACAACAAAAAGTGTTTACATGCTAAAATTATTTCAATAGTTCTAAAATGCCAAGAAAAAACCAAACAAATAAGTGTACCATAACCTCAAACAACACCAAAGAGCCTAAGTAGCTAAAGATTGTTTCAAAAATAGTTTGGATAACTCCAATGATATACAATAGATGGCTAAATGCTAAACAAAAATATAGCAAATCCATGTCATCAATTGTTGCTACACCAAAACCCAAGGTTAGATAATATTTAAGAAAAGTATGGTGATTAGTTAAAAATATGAAGGCTCCGGAATTTCTCTCAATGACTTTCTAGTCCTTGTTTAGTATCTATGACATGAAATACTTAGAAATATAGCAAGAGGCATACTTTTTCCAAAAATTCATGCTCAATAAATTAACATGTCCAATAAATAACACATGCCTCTACAAAAAATGCCAACTTGTATCTATAGTATGAGACATATTTTTATGGAACAATTCGAATCACAATTTATGTTTCAATGGAGTAAGAAGTAGGGAACATTGACTTGCTCAAAACCCTCTTGGCGACAAGCCTGGTAAATTGGTAATACCCCTTTAACACATGTGGAAGAAGCAATACAACAAGTGGAACACTAAAAAAGATTTCAAGAACCAAATTTGTCATCTTTGTCGTATAAATTGCCACTTTGAATTTACACCTATCCATTGCAGTGCAAGCCCTTAGTTACTGTAGTCTGTTAAGAAATTTATCACAGATTCTCGGGAAGGAGACTCCTCCCACTTCCTCAATTCTCTAGAATGAAGCCTAAATCTTTTAAGTGAAGAGAGGTGGTAAAATTCAATTCTCCGAAATGAAACTTAAATCTCCTCTGAAGATGGACAATAAAAAAACCCTTACGGGTGCATGATGAATCATGTGAATAAGGGGAGGTAAGTAAAATTTAATGTAAGTCTTTTTAATGAGACCGCCAATTATGAAAAGTAGCTTGGTAAGTGTTTAAGGTAGTTAAAAAAAACTAGATTTGGGAGACGCTCTATAAAAAAAGGCATTAAGTGCGGAGGAAGGTTTCATATTTAGTCAAAAGTGTGTCGACGAGTATCTAGACAATCAATATAGGGTTTAGATATTCCATTTGTGAACCTTTCCTTTTATCATTTTTGGTTGGTATCCATGTCTTTTTTTTGTCCATCTTGTCCATTTTTTTTCATGACCTATTAAGTTTTGTTTTGGCCTTTAAGCGACTATTACATCTCCTTTAGGTCTAGCTATATTTTATCTCTTGTATCGCTAAGCTACTACGCTTTCTGCCCTATTTTGTAAATCTTATACTTATTTTACATATAATCATATACGATATAAGTTTTTTCAAGTAAAAAAAAAAAAACACATATTAAAATAATTTATTAAAAAACATAACTAAATTCAAATTTTGCATACACTTTATTCATCTTTACATTTACTTTATGCACACTTTATGCCACCCTGCCAAAAAAAATCGTGGACAAAGAGAGCAACCAAAAAACCTTTACACACGAATATAACCCTAAACCCTAACGAAAACACAACGATTTCCCCAAAATTCAATATATTTTTCAAAATCTCAAAAATTCAATATATTCATTTTCCAATTCTAAAGGTTTTCTATTCAAATATATTTTTATTCAAATATATTTCTATCGGGTGATTTCGATTCCCTCGCGTGTTTTGAAGCACAGCGTCAAGTGGCTGTACTGTTGCGACCATCTCGCTTAATTTTGCGTTCGAGAGACAACTATTTTCGTCTTGCGTTGAGCAGTAAGTTTTTCATTCCATCCACTTTTAGCAGCAGCTGTCCATGCTTTCCCGCATTTAAAAAACTATGTTAGAAACGAACCTTATGTTTCATTTTGTGAGCAATGCCCGGGGCTGCCTACCTGTTAACAAGTCATAAACTGTGTCAATTGTTACAATGGAGTAAAGCAGGTTCGGGCAGAAACCCAATCCAAAGTGTGTGCCCTTTTACTTGTGAATTTTCTATAAAAAATTATGCAAGTCCCCAGGTTTTCTGGCAAACATACTTGGGAATTGCTTCTCTGGTTCTTTTGAGGATGGTTTGTTGGTGCAAGTTCCTTTTTAGTTTTTTGCCCATTGTTGGAACATGTCATGCCAGGTTCAGGTTGATTCCATTGAATTTGAAGCTCAATCAGTGGCATGCGCCATATTTGCTCGGACAAGCTACTACCAATGAACATATGTTGTTGAGTTTCTACATTGTCTTTGCAGAGAACGCGTCTGGATGGTCCACTAATCCCCTGTTTGCGGAGTTATTTTGCAGTAAATGTTTTATGATGGCCCAAAACCCACCAAAATGCATTCACCTTTGGGCACCCATCAGGGTGCCATATTTAGTTCGAAAGGGTCGATTTGCGAAAGAGATTTTGCTTCAAAAGGGTCGATTCTGCTTCATTCTTACCCCATCCATGTTGGTCTTTCTCTTCAAGTTGGAATGGGGCGCATCCTTTAAGGTGAGATTGTAATTGCAGGTTTAAACCGCCTAAGTGGGGGACGATTGAATGCTCGATCTAATCCAATGAGAACAAATTTGTTGATCGACAAGAAATGTCAAACAATGTATTCAGACCTTGCTTTCTCATCCAGTTTCTTAGAGGGTGTAGTTCTATACTTTCATTGAGGGAAGGTTTCCCATTTATGCGGTCCCTCTATATATCAATAGACTTACCATTCCCCGGCTTCCACGTTATTTTGTCCTTGATTAGAGGTGTCACTGCTTTAACGAGTTTCTAGATGTGTGAACCTTTGTTGGTGATGGGAAGGGCGTCTATTCATTGTTATCGATTTTCTAGTTCGTATTTTTTGGGCAATGGCTTTCTTCCACCATTCCAATTTCCCATCCCATTAATTAATTGGCAGAGGATTTTTTCTTCCATTGCAATGTTCATGAGTTGAGGGTTTTTTATTCCCAAACCACCATGCTCTTTTGGGGCCCTTACCATGTTCCAGTTGATTGAATGAATTTTTTTCTCTTTCGTCTTGCCCCCTTGCCGAAGAAATCTGTGGATTTCACTGGCAATTTGTTTCATGACTCCCACCGGTGCTAACATTGATGTGCACCAACATAATAGAATAGAAGAAAATACTACTTTGTTTAGAACGATTATACCTGTGGGGCTAAGCCATTGAGCTTCACACTGCTGAAATTTTGATTAGATTTTGCCCATAATATTTTGCATAGTGAAAGATGTGGGATTTCCAAGGTGCAAAGGTATTTTGGGATATTTTGAAAGAGGTCCAATTTTCATTACTAGGGAAATTTAGGATTTTAGCTATGGAGTGCAGAAGCTGGGGCTTAATATTACGATCATAAATTTGCCTTTTTACATTATTGACTTTCCCATTTGCAATGTTTAGAATATATATAATGGTCCAGGACTGCTTGAAACCTTTCAGCAATTACTGTAGATCCTCCTCCTATAAGCCAATTGTCGTCAACCAATTGAGAGTGGTTAATGACCACCCTAACAATACTGAATAATTGATCCCTTGGAGATTCCCTTATGTTCTTTCTTTTTCTAACTATTTGCTTAGAGAATCAGCCGTGGTAATATGTAATGAAGGGGAGAGTGGGCAATCTTGGCGCAATCCTTTGCTACATTTGAAAAAACTGGTGGGTCTCCCGTTGACTAAAGAGGCTATCTACAACACTTTGAAGTTTGATGCATGCATGGATCCATTTGACCAAGACTTTCACAAGGAAGGAGTGCTTGACCTTGTGGGATGCTTGGTCATATCTAGCTTGACTATCATACCTTTTTCCTTGTTACCACAGTTGGAATGAATGGTCTCTTGTACCATAATGATATTGTCAAATATTTGTTTTTTTTTGAATAAATCTATATAGCATAGAAATCACTCCCGACCTTTAGGACACTAGTTCTTGAAGTTTCAATGTTCTAGGGAACTTGGGAATGGCTAGGGAGTGTTCCAAATCCAATGGAACCGTTTCAAAAGGTTGGGAATTTTTTGAGAACTTTTACCCTCTAAACTTGGGAACATGGGGAGGTTTTCTTGTGTGTTTCCTTCACTGGTTGCTTCAACGAGTTCATCATTGCCACCGATCGAAACAAAAATTTCCATGGAAGAGGAGAAGGAGATGCAAATATGCACTTGAGGCATTCTGCAGCCCAAGAGTGAATGCATGGAACACTAAAGACAAAACAAACCAAAGTTACAGTTGTTGAGGCTCAACATCGACATGATTTTGAAGCGTCGAAATCATGAACATTGTTAAAAGGTCACTCAGAGGCGAACCTATTGAACATTGTTAAAAGGTCATTCAGTCTACACCGTCATGTCCAGGGCAATGTGCTCGTCGTGTCCATATTTTGTTTCACCATTTCGCTTTTGTATGACACCTTCGACAGGCTTGCCAAGTTGTATCTTTTTCTCAATGTCATGGTCAAGTCAAGTTTCAGAGGTTTGTCGTTTTCTACAATTTACTTTTGTCATGTCATGGAATTGGTGTCATTGCACCCGCTTCGAAGAGTTGATCATGCCCATATCTCGTTTGGCCAAAACTGTCGTCATTTGACCCTTTCGGTAGTCGGTCGAAGTTTCAACAAGTATGAATCTTTTCATCTCATTAGTTAAAGTTCATCGATTTCGAGTCCATTGGTTATTTAGTCATTGTAGTTAGTAGTCTTGTTGGCATCTCATTAATGCTCAAAAGTTAAAATCTCACCCCGAGTGCCCCTTGGTTAAAAAGCACCAATGTCCATGTACCAACGAGAAAATCAAATTACCCTCCCCATTTTCATTATCCCATTACAAATAAAAAACCACTATCTTAATCCCTTTTTCCAAGCTATATCATACCCATTACCTAACATTGTGAAATATATAAAAATCCTTATACTCGAAAGTTAAAGATCATCCTTTTGAAAATTTCATAACCCTTTATTATCGCCTTATACCCAAATTATTAAAAAGCACATATGCCCTAATGTTTCATAATAAAATGAAAGGTTTTGTGATCATGTTTGCAAAGTAAAAGGGCCTAGTGGCCATTATGTGGACAATTTAGAGTGAAGTTTTATTAAACCATTCATTGGACTTTCATCTCCATGCGGCTGAGGAAGGCCTATTCAACACTAAAAAATACAAGGGAAGGTAGTGACGGGCAGGCTGCAATGCTCAGTAAAGAAAACCCCCAACTCTAAAACCTAACTTCCATGTATCAAGCAAGTAGAGAGCTGTGCCAATGCAGGAATAATGAGCCATCACGTAGGTGGAAAGAATACATCGTAGGCATTATGATGAGAGGTATGATGGGAGTACTAATGACAGGTTAATCCTTGCAGTCAGGAGCGATAGGTTGTTGTGGAGAGCAGAAAAATAGCATTTCAACAGGGATGGTAGGCCGCAAACAAGCGAAATGACAATTAAAAAACTGAAATGCCAAATAGTCGACAGAATGCTGGTCATGATTAATGTGTGGAGTTCAAAAAAGGATATAGTGCAGAGATTGATAGAGAATGTGGATTCTAAGGACAAAAGGGAAGCAAACAAATAATAAAAAATACATTGCCGCAAAAACCTAGATACCATGTAGGAGCAAGCTCCATTTGTGTAGTTGAAGAGAAATCTTATGCAGTTTCTAACGTGGGCAAGCTCCTAGGAATGGAGAGATAATTCCAGTTGCTAAGGAGACATAAGCCACCGCGATGACCATAGAGAGGAATCGCTGCACCTTCACATGCATGGATGTAGGCAACCAATCATACAGATAGTGGACGAAGGGAGGTAACCTTAGGGAGATGGCTAGGGAGATTGGCATCCACGCCATCCATAGGACGCACCAACAATAGTCTCGACATAAATGAGTAAAAGAAGAGTAAAAATGCAAGTTTGTGGGTACACTAGACCAATGGAGGGTGTTATTTTACGCACGGTGAAGAAAATGAAAAAAAAAAACTAAAAATTCGACACGCAAGCTCCCCTCACGCAAAGTTAAAAGAGAGATAAAGCAGTTCTAGAAATGCAAACACAACGTGGAATGTTCGCCAACCATGATCAATGCACAATCGAGCAACAAGGTAGAGTTACCACATTGAGAACTTGCAGAAGAACAATGATAGTTGTTGGCGGGCGAATCACATGGTACAAACTCTTCACACTTGCTCTCACCCATTCACTTTAGCATTTCACCTCATTTGGGCAGCATTGTCACTTGGTCTACTCAACATTTGGATCTACATTAGCTTTTGGCTTCGCCCACACACTCCATGTCAGCCAAGTGCGCCCCTCTAAAGGAGGGCGGCTTGTATAATGATGTAACTTAGCTTTGCAATGTTGAATCTTAGCCATTTGTTTGTAAATATCTCCTTACGAGATCTCAGCCATTGATCTTTTTAGAATTAGGGATTCATTCTCCCTCTTGTTCTATTAAAGAGGAGGGCGATTTCATTGTAAAGTGAGAAGAAAAGGGGTAGTTTTGAGTAATAAAAAGACTTTTGATTTTGTAGAGATTTTTTTTGTGTTAATGGTGTTTGTGGCATTGGATTTTGGCTCTTGCTTTCCTTTGGTTATTTTTCTATGAATTTTGATATGTTTTCAGGTAATAGCTTTTGTATTCTTTCATGTATAAGTCTGGAATTTGCAATTGTTTTGATACTTTGGAAAATTTTGGTAAGAAACTAAGTTCAAAAATCAATTCCTATTGCTTTCATTTCTAGGTTTTGTTCTCTTTAGCTTATACATCAATCTTATAACTTGTTTGTTGGTTCTTCGCTTAGGATTTCGACTGTCTGATCAATCTCCATTGCTAGGTTCCACTCAACATGCAAGTTGGAGGAGTGCATGGTTTCTAGAGGGCGCCTCAACCAGATCGAGTTACAGGTTGCTCCACGGTCTTTGACATTCGTGGGTTTATGTTCAGATTAGCCAGTTAAGAAAGGAGAATTGACTCCATGCCCAACACCTAAGGCACTTGGTCTTTGAAAACCCCTCTTTCCTTGACTCTCTTTCTCTCACTCTCTTTGCAACTTCATTTCACCATTTACTTGGCTAAGATACAGATTTTATTCTTGAAGGCATTTGTTCCCCTTCCTTTTGTTCATTCTCAACTCATAAAAGCCATGCTAAAGAATGGACCCACACACCTACTAACTAATAAAATCAACCACATGAAGTTGCTAGTTATAATATCTTGTCTTTTGGTTCATTGTATATGGTGAATGCTTATAACTTGATGTTGATACTAACACTCTTTTGTAGATATACCCTTGTTACATTAAGTTTGTTCTTTTTATTTGAATGTTGTAACATTGTGTAGCTGGTAGTTTTGAAGAGATTACGATTTACCTCACTGCCCAAGTTATTAGTTGCATCTTGCTAGCATTCATATATCTTCTTTTATAATTTTTGTTTACACTTTCATCTCCACATATAATAAATAACAATATATTTGATGTGATTAATCTTAGCTTTGTGTAAATTTCAAGCTCATATAGGTTGATTTGAATCCGTTTTTTTTGGTTGAGTTGTATTTGCATGTTTACTATTGTTGATCTGTTTTTACACCGAGAGAAGCGAGGTGCTCTCCAATCCAGTATGGGAGAGATCCTGTCACGTTAGTCACGTTATGATAGCTGACATAAATAAAAATTATTAGAAAAAAAAAATATAACTTACATATCGAATTAAATAGAACAAAAAAATAAACGAGCATAAATCTGTTTTAAACTAAGGAAAGTGTTGGGGTTTTTTTTTTGGTAGTGAAATGTTGGGTGGGAGATCTCGTAGTTTTGCTTGGTTAGCAGCTGGTTTTCCTTGCAATCATTTGGCTGCTAGGTTGTGCAGTGACATGTCCTATGATGGTGCATTGGAGTGCCACAAAAAGAGTGCCGAGACATCTCAAAGGTACATTGCATTTTGAAGTTGCATTTGAGAAAAAAAATGAAATTTCAGGTTGAGTAGATTTTAGATGCAGATTGGACAAGAGAAGCGGCTTTCAAAAAATCAGAATCATATTATGCCTTCTGTTAGATACAATGGTCACACTAAGAGGGGGGTGAATCAGTGTGTGAGAAATTTAAACCTTTTTCACCTTCTATTAATCAATCAGAGTTTATCAAGCATTATATTATCAATTACATCATCAGCTAAATCATAAGCACAATAAACCCATCATAAAGAGACATAAGAATATAGGTAAGGTAAGCTTTATTTATTTGCAATGGAAGACTTCAATCTTCGCGATTACAATCAGCACCAACTGATAAGAAGAGCACCAACTCTTACAACAGGGCCCAACCTGGTTTTCACTTTTCTCGGCTTGCATCACTATCATCAACCTTTGCTCATCAACATCAAGCTACTGTTATAGTCAAGTCATTCATGTCACTGCTTTCCAAGTCATTGCCTGCTATCAATCACTGCAGTGTCAAAAGTGTCATGTCATCAACTGGTCATGTCTTTACTTTTCAAGTCCTGCTCATGTCTTCAAGCTTCATCATGCACTGTTCATGACAAGGAATCTAATCATACATGCACTATATCTGTCAATTCAAACCATATCATTCTATCCCTTGTCAAGTTAGTTGTCACTATCAATTCTTGTTATCAACAGAGTATTGCTCCAGGTCTACTAAAGACTATTCAAGAATTGCATTGATGGCTTCACACATGCCTCACAAGTTCTATAACTATATTCTTATAGAGTTGGCATCAATATTCCTGTTAAGTCTGCTGTTAGATGAGGTCTACACTTATTTGGTCACTTCATACTTCAATTTTATCCTAGAGATGAAACAAGATCACTTCTGGTTTTTTCATCAATAGTAGCATGCCATATAGACTCAGCACATATGTGCATACTGGCACTTTTCTTAGACAAGTTGACACACTAGTCTATGCCTAAAGAGTCCAAATCAACTGATCCTGGACTATCGTTGTCAAGCTGCCACTGTCATCAATGGATATCACTTATCCTAAGTTGCATGAAACGTGGAAAAGT
>LPNX010836655.1:82447-104740 GCA_001517045.1 Pseudotsuga menziesii | reverse complement strand
CAATAATTGAGAAGAAAATCACATCTTTATTAACTGATCCTTTATCAGATGAGGCTTTACATAAAAAATTAGCCTTTATAGTTGAGGCTTTACATCCAAAATTAGCCTTTATAATTTTATACTTGAGGCTTTATGTGCTACACAAACTTGTTGGACTTTGCTTATAACTTGTCAACGGCTGCCCCTGTTATACGGCTACAAGAAAAAGACAATTTTTTTTTATGGAATCTCACTACTCGGTCACTTTTGAAGGATGCTCTTCTCAAAACATTGTGAATAGTTTATGACAAACATGTGCTTATAAAGATTTGAGAATAGGGTTTTAGATGTTTCTAGGTGTTAATTAGGTAAACTAGAAATAATTTTAAGAAAACCCACTATTTTTTGAACCCCACGAACCAAAAAAATGGAAACGCGCCATATAGCACGAAAAGTACCTAAAACTATGCTAGCTATACCGTACAACATTTCTAAATTGTGAAACGTCGTACGGTACAGCTGGTGGCATTTCGTACCAGTACCCACATTTCGGGGAGTTTCTGGTACTGGTATGCCCTTCTCGGTGGAATTTCCTGCAACTTAGCACTTATCATGTCAAAATGACTGTCACTGTCAAGGCTTCAATGAAGATTGTATTCACAGGTCACTGAGGCTGTTACTTCAAGTCACAAGTTGTTGTCACTTTCATGTTTACTTCACAAATCAATCTCTGTCCAATTATCTTTGTCATCCAAAAACTGAAGACAATTCTGCTAAAATAATTCAACTTGTAGAATCATACAGACCAAAACTCTACCATGTACAAAATTTACCCCAATATCTCTGCTATTATGAGCACTTCTGTCATTAGCAAACACTGCTATATGTAAAGTAATTCTGATGACAGTCTTGGTACTGTTCAGATCAAACCAAAATTTTGGCTGGATCAGAGAAGGATTTACATACCTTTTTATGGCTTAACCTTAAAATAGAACCTTGACTTACTTGTTGAAGAATGTGCCCTAGTCTTCTTGAAGCACTCTTCTCAGAGCTGCGGTTTGCTTGGGATGGGCTGAGTCAAACCCTTAGAGCTGCAGCCTGTTTGTAATGATTGAGGAGAGGACCTTTAGGGATGTGGGTTGTTATAGAGGGCAAAGAACATACCCTAAACAAGCTTGAGCAGACTTACCATTGTTTTGCAGCAACCAGCATAAACCCCAACATAGTTTTCTTCTATCATTTGTTGCTCACTCATTATACCAAAAGAAAATGTAAATTCAAAACTAAAACTTTGTATTGTTGCTGTCCTTTTTAAGTCTGTGGCTGCCTCAGTCTGTGTACCCAAAATTTCTCAGTTCAAAAACGAAAATCAAAGCTGTGTCTACACTCATTTCACATAAAAAATCAGAGTTAAAATCATCCTGCAACTTCCTCAGTGGTTATGCTCGAATTAAAGAGCTGTGTCATGCTAATGTGGCTGCCACAGTCCTTCATCTACACCCGAATTTCCTCAGTGCACACCCAAAATCAGAGCTAAAAAATAAATCAGACTTTAAAAAAAAAATTCTCTGCTGCTCTTTTACTTTGCTGCTGCTACAAATTCGTGACTGCTCCTTGACTGCTCTTATGCTGCAAAATTTGGGTGTTCCTCCTTTACTGCTGCCACCGCAAATCTCAGACACCTGAAAAACCTCAGACTGTCTACCTTAGTCCACAAAAAAACCTTAGAGCTCATTCGAATTCCACACAAAAAATGAAATCGTTGATAGGGTATTTATACTGGTTTTTTCGTAAAAAAAAATTTGATCCAACTTGTATTAAAAAACAATTTTTATTTTCATTTATTCTTTTTGAATTTAATTGGAGCCGACCTGTTTTCATTAGGGCTGACTTCAACAAGGTAAGGATTTAATTAAATTTTTTATTTTAAATGTCACTTAAAATCTATGGTGAACAACCTTTCTTACCATTTCAATCCTTCTTACCATTAGGGTATCATTTAACCCACTAGAGCTTGCATGTACGCCTTTGCCACATCGTTAAAGTTCATAGGGTGTCCTCCACTTTGTCATAGGGTTGCATCAAGCCACTAGGGATTTTAATGGCATGCCTTGTGCAAGGTGCCATCATGGGATTCAAGCATGTCACCAAATGGTACCATGGACCCTTGTCAACTTCATCATCAATCCAATATGTGTCTTGACCACATTAATGGGCATCAAGGTATTCACAAAGGTTCTATGACTTCATTAAGTCATCAATGACCTTATCTTCATGTCAACTAACCATGTAAGTGCAAGTAGTGGGCTCCATGACCTTTGCAAGGGCATCAAGGTCTTCATTAGGGGTTCCAAGTCATCATGGACTTCTTTATCAAGCAAGAGGCTTCATAGTCTTCCTTCACCACCTCAACCACACTAGGAGACCCCCAAGAGTCAAGATCCAACATGATATCACCTGTGGAGTAGCTTGGTCTTCTCCTGGGGTAGCATGACACCATCAGAGCATGAATGACTACAGAATGGGTCATTAATGCTTCTCCAACCCATTTAGGGCTTCTGCATCATTTGCAAGGGCTTCAGGACAATCTCCAGGGTCTTCAACACCATCAACAGGGTCTTTAACATCTTTAGCAAGGTGGTGGCATCAAGATCTAGTCTTGTGGGTACATGTACCTTGTCAATTAAGTACAAGGTGCTTCAAGGCACAAACCCACTCTGTAAGGGGTTAAGGCAATGTAGGTGGAACTTGGTGGCATCAATGACATCTTCTGGGGCCACTGCAAGTCCATGTTGGCATCAATGACAATTTCATCAACACCTTCAACCTTGCAACTAATAGCTAGAAAACCTCTGTTGCACTTTCACTGACAAAAGCATAATAAAAAACAACAATTGGAGCAATTGGTGAAGTAGTTTT
Organism: Pseudotsuga menziesii; assembly: GCA_001517045.1. NCBI lineage: Eukaryota > Viridiplantae > Streptophyta > Pinopsida > Pinales > Pinaceae > Pseudotsuga > Pseudotsuga menziesii. Next base: position 101,842 of record LPNX010836655.1, on the reverse strand, counting down.
GCTTAGTAGGTTATCAAGTGGTTAAGAACTATACTAGATTCACCAATTGTCATGCAGTTTGACATTGGTGGAGGTCAGATTAAAAATTCAAAAGATGGTAAGTCAGAAGCTGTAAACTAAACAATCAATTGTCAACTTATAGGGAGCTTGATTTATCTTACAATAACAAGGGTGGAGCTAAGTTTTGAAATTGGTATGTTGTCAAGATGTTTGAATTGTCCTACAATGGTGCATTGGAGTGCAACAAAAAGAGTGCCGACATTGTATGGTGCATTGGAGTGCAACAAAAAGAGTGTTGAGACATCTCAAAGGTAATTTGCATTTTGGAGTTGCATGTGAGAAAAATGAAAATTCCAGGTTGAGTGGATTTTTAGATGCAGATTGGACAAAAGAAGTGGATTGCAAAAAATCATAATGAAATTATGCTTTTAACCTTGCAAGTGGTAATCTCTTAGGTAACTAAAAACCAGAAATTCTTTGTTGCATTTTCACCGACGGAAGAAGAATAAAAAGTAACAATTGGAGCAACTTGTGAAGTAATTTTGCTTAGTCGGATATTAGGTGATTTAAAGCTATAATAGATGCCGCCAATTGTCATGCAGTTTGACAATCAATGTGCATCAAATATAACAAGGAATTTGATAGTTCATTAAAAAACAAAACACATAGAAGAACATTGTCATTTCATTAGGGAGTAGGTATAGTATAAAGAGATAGCGTTGACTTTTTGTGGGTCACAAAATCATGCAACAAACATTTTCTTGAAGGCACTCAAAGAAATATTTGAATGTTTAGAAACTTGTTCAGAATCACTTGTAACAGAATAAACATTAAGTGGGTTGTTAGACAAATTAATGTATGTTTATGACATTGGTCATAGGAGACCATTAGTGTTAAGATATACAATTAGTAATGTTAGGACAAGGTTAATGACTTGTTAGAACAAGGTTGCAAGAATGTGGTTCAATGTAATAAAGACATGAGTTGTTTCCTTTTGGAATAAGGAAACAAGGCATCCCCTTTTGTATGCATAACTTTTCACCACATGTTAATGAAATGAATGAAATGCATCGTTGATCCTCTTTGCATCTATCTATCGATGTGTGGTTTCGACAAAGGAGTGGAGCCAAATCTGATCATTGTCGGTTATAGAGTGACACAATATCTAAATGATGTTGACCATAAGAGGGGCACCTTATATGGGGGTTTCGGTGGGTCATAACTCTTTCCTTGTTAAGGTAGTTTAGGTATTGCTTTCTCATGCTAACATTATGTTTAATGAATGACTCTTTTTTGTTGTGGTTTCGGGTAGGGAAGATTGGCCCTACAACAATAGTATTGGAGCTTGGTGGATGTTTTCATGCTGGGACCAAGATGGCACAAAGTTCTAATTAAGTGCACTTATATTATGGAAAAGTTGAAGAATTGCGGGGTACATAACAATGTTATCAGGACCAGTTGGTCCGAAATGGTGCAGATCCTTTAGCCTCTAAACTAATGGTTGGATTGAACCGACCATTGGTTCACAACTAGTTTAGGCTGGTGGGACTAGCATTGGTTTTAGGGTGGGGGTGGGGATGGGGTGAATGTAAAAATAAGGGGAAAAATGACCCCCCTCCTACCCAAACCCTAAAATGAGCAAACTTCACATGTTTGGTGTCTAATGGTTTGGATTTACATTGGCATTATAAATTTATATATTAAATTTTGCATATTTTATGTATTTTAATTTTTACTACACTAGTTCACAAGCAGTTTTGATTCTGTACAGATCTGACCCTTGGCCAATTATGTTTTTGTTAGGTTAATCTTGACTCGGTTATAGAGTAATTAAGATAACTTTGATTTGGTCATTAATGGGTTTATTGCTGGTGGTTTACAAGCCCATGGTTTTGGGTAACCCATGGCATTTGCCTATGGTATTAGTATGTGATGAAGTTTATTTAAAGGCTCAAGTATAACTCCATTGTAAAATGCCTGATGTGGTCAATGTTGGCTGGATTGGTCAACGATAATGAAAAATATCTTTTGAAGGATGATTTTTCCGGTAAAGGGTTTCCAGGGTAAATTTTAGCTATTATTGTGTGCATCCATATTTATGTATTTGCTTTCTCTTTGTTTTATTTATCCCACAATGCTCGATTAATTCTAAAATCTAGTATCAGAGCCATGTACTTGGTTAAGGAGTGCTTGATTTGGCTCACTATATTTGGAGCAGGAGGGATATAGGTAGAAAGTAGATATTTCAAGCATCACATGCTCAGGAATACAATTGTAAGCATTTTTATGGAGTTGGATTTAGTCACACATGTAAATGGGCATACGACTGTAAGACCTATTTAGGCATGCATATCCCTATTTCCATGATTCACTGATGTAAATTGTAGATGTAGACTTAAGCGATAGGGGGGGGCATATTGTATTCCCGAATACTTGGTTAAAAACTTCGAGAGTGGTAGGTGTTTGCCCCAAGTAAAGTTTAAAGGGGGGAATACTAGGTTAATTTTGACTTGGTTATAGAGTAATTAAGATAACCTTGATTAGATCATTAATGGGTTTACCATTGGTGGTTTACGGGCCCATGGCTTTGGGTAACCCATGGTATTAGTATGTGATGAACTCTATTTAAAGGCTTCAGTAACTCTACAATAAAATGCCTTATGTGGCTGGTGGCGGCTGGATTGGCCAAGAATAATGAAAGATATTTTTTGAAGGCTGGTTTTCTTGTTAAAGGGTTTCTAGGGTAAACATTGGCTGTTATTGTGTGTGTGTATATTTATATGTTTGCTTTCGATTTGTTTTATATATCCCACATGCTCGGTTAATTCTAACAGTTTCTAGTAACATTGGTGCAGAAACAAACATTTTGTATAGTTCTTTAGTTTTGTGTGATGTAACTGTGTTATGAACCAAATTCCAGAAAACAACACAATAATGACTGAATACACCAAATATAGAGGAACAATATTTCCAAGTACAATAATGATTATTATTTGCATTAATCGAAAATATATCCCAGTAATCACAAAAAGGTAGCAATATCAAATAACATCTATGTCTCAGTTCTTTGTCCAATTTTTGTTCTTTGTCGAGGGATGAGTTCTGCCTTCAGCTTTTGGTTAAGGGAGCTTAGTTAATCAATGATGCCCAATCTTTGGATCCCACAAAAATATTCTAATTTTTTTCAGTATTGGTAGTTTTGAAGAAGAGGTTATGATTTCCATTGTCTATACGCAAAAAGGTAGCAATATCAAATAACATCTATGTCTCAGTTCTCTGTCCATTTTTTGTTCTTTGTCGAGGGATGAGTTCTGCCTTCAGCTTTTGTTTAAGGGAGCTCAGTTAATCAATGATGCCCAATCTTTGGATCCCACAAAAATATTCTAATTTTTTTCAGTATTGGTAGTTTTGAAGAAGAGGTTATGGTTTCCATTGTCTATACCCATCCACTTTTTGTTCTGCTTCTTTTATAAATGTATTTTTGTAAATATAAGATTTATTTAAAGAAACCATCTATGTATTTGTTTGTGAATGACTATAATATTAATAATATTATATATACTAATTGTTACTTATTACTTATGTAATCTCAATTCTAGGCCAACCTAATATTTATTTATATGAGTGTTCCCATGCATTGCGTCGTGTCATAATAATTTCTTCCTTAGAAATGCCTTGTATTCTTAAAATGAAACCTTTGTTGCAAGTTGGAATTGAATTCTCATCATTCTTGATTGCCTATCCATCCTTAATAATTTTTGATTGGCACTAACTTGTGATTGCATCATATCTCTTCTTTTAAAAAAAATCAAGTTTCACTGAATTGGACTTGTCTAGAGAAATTTATGGCCACATGAACACAAGGCACTCTTTAATACAAGCTCGGTGGGTTAGCTCAAGTGGTTGAGAGCAGTTTATGCTAGTAGAAGGTCTCGGGGTCAAATCCTCGGGTGGCTATGCCAGTGCCTCACTCGATGTCCCCACCGGGTTAGGCCCCGTAATTAGGGCCGACGGTTTACCTTGGGTACCATCATAAAATAAATGGGGAAGTACCTGAGGGTTTTCTGAGTGATGTTCCATCTAAAAAAAGGCATTCCTTAATACTGCTGATTAAAGAATCACCTGCTTTGATACCACTTGTTGTGAATCAACTTAGCCAAACAACACAATAATTACCGAATATGACAAATATAGGGGCGCAGGACTCCTAGGTACAATAATGATTATTAATTGCACAATAACTCCTAAGATATAGGAGAATATTGCCCAATAACCTTAACAATATCAATAATCACATACATCTACATGTGTGAATGAATGACCATACTATTCTCCTTAATATACTCTTGAGTCTTTATCACTCAATACTCATGTAGGTTCAATTCCAGGCTGACCTACTCTTTATTTATACAAGCAACCCCTTATATTGGTTAGAGTTTCATAACAAACTAAACTATTAATTTACAACATAAGTGCTGATATGGTTAGTTTACTTCATTAATTTTAACTAGATTGGTAGCACTGAGTAGTAGTAAACTGTTGTTTATATTGCTGTCTTATCATAAGAAAAATTTTCCTTTCAATTGTGCCTTCTAATTCTGAAAATGGGGGCTTTAATTTCATAGGCTTTATTATTAGTAAATTTTGTAAAATTATAGTATGTTTCATATTTCTTTTGGCAATGCTTGAACTCTTTTTTTGCCTTAATTAATGGTTGCTACAAAAAAAATAAATTTGAAATGGAAATCACTGAATTGCAATTCAGAAAACAACCAATTTAGTTGTTTAATTGGTTTTGTGCTCTTCATTGAGTTTGCGTATGGCATAACTATTTTGTGAAGAGATATCTTATATTGAATTTCCTTTTCTTTTCATTTTTCCTTTTTCAAGGAACTTCATATAATATAAAATTAAATCATTGTCAAGAGATGCCTTTTATGACATTTCCTTATTTTTTTTTAGGACATTTATATAGTAAAAACCAAGAAGCTTCCCATGAATTTGAAACTTCTAAAAGGGAGAATGCAGATAAAGGTGCCTCATATATCACGTTTGCGGAGAAATGTAAGGTATTATAAACAAAAAGCTATACAGGGCCTTGTAATGTTTTCATTGCTTTCCATCTTCATGAAATTGACAAATATTTCTTAAAAGTTCCAAATATAGTGATTTTTTTTATTCAATATCTTAGTGGTTTTCTCATATTCTATATTCAGGTTTTGGTGAATATTTGTTGCTAGCGAATGGATGAATTTATGGGTAGTTCCCTGCAAAGTTAGGTTATTTTTTTAAGTAGCTAGCATTAGAATGCATGCTTTGTTGCTTCAAGTAGGATTTTTTCTATGTTGAGTCAGAGTTATCCAAATTCTACCAAATTCTATTAAGGACAAACTTTTATTAGTATGCTTTCGTCCTCGTATGCATATGTTATGCAATTGATTTGTTAACCATTTGCTTATCTTGCAGTTTTTACAATCTTTATCAGGACGTCCAGAGTTGGACCTAATCCCCACCTTGAATTAGTAAAACTTTAGAATCTCTATCCATAAATTTGGAGTTTTCTGTCATAGAGAATGATAAATTTGTCTTGTATATGGGGGATTTTTTTCGATCAGCCAATGATTTGAGCCTTCTTTCTATAAAAGTGTCATTACTCCTCTTCTCCCTTTAAAGTGTGGAATTTATGTTGAAATTAAGCTGCCAACCATAATAATCATTGTATGAGAATATCACATTTTAATTTAATCATCACAACCCAAGTTTTTTCATTAGGAACTCAATTCTTCTTCTTCAAATATGCAATAATATAGTCTAGAGATCGATTCTCATAGGAACGGAATATAAAAAAGATGTATGCCATATACTTGTGTGTATCCTTTGAGAAGTTATAGGTACACGAAATTATTGTGATTGCTACCTTCCATAACCCTCCATCTTGTTGTTCAATTAAATACTTAGTATCTTGATATGCTTACTCTATAACCCAAGTAATCATCTAGTGTACAACATATTTTATGTGTTACCATCTGAGTTGCACTCAGTTGGAATTTCAAGTGAACCGCCAAAGATGAACAAATGCTTGTTCAAATTCAGAGTTCATAAGTCCATCCAAGCCTTCCAAGTCCCTTTTTTTTCACTTTTTTACCACGTCTTCATACTCTGCGGGGAGATTGTAAAAAATGTACTAGCATGGGTTTTCTGTAAAGAGCTTGGCTTCCTAGGACTTGGTTATCAAGTCGATTATTCCAAGGTGTTTTTTCTCTTGTTAATTATGCAATGCTGAACAAGCGATGTATAATTTTTGAGTTTTTCACCTACTCCTCCAAAGCTGGAATGATCGTCTTGGTGGTTAAACCCTGGGAGGTTATTAAAGTTCACATGTTAATGTATATGAATGTGCTAGACATTGTTATTGAGTCATATGTACATGTGCTAGCCCCCCCTAGTTTTTTGTTTTAATTTTCGAGAAAAAAAATTTCCTGCAATTTTAGACCATTTTTTAATGGTTTAATTAAAAAATTTGCAAAGGGCATAAAAACATGATCCAAAGGCAGAATTTGGCATGTGGATGTTCGTTTTCACACTTAGAGTGCCCTCTTTACCCTGAGACGTACTTTTCATATGCTTCAGGTGATTAATTTGTCACTTGGAGCCATTTTTGCTAAATGGGGCATCAAAATGTTAGTTTAATGTTGATGACGTGACAAATTGACAAATGGACAAATAAAACAACAAGTCAAACATGCTTTGAAAAAGGTGGCTCAGTTTGTTTTTAGTGGAAGGCGACTTAGTTTAAAACATAGAGCATGGTTTACGAGAATGATTGGAAGGTGGCGACTTCACTATATTAAAGATGCACCCACCATCTCAAATCACATGAGTCTAGAGTGCCCTCTTTACCCTGAGACGTACTTTTCATATGCTTCAGGTGATTAATTTGTCACTTGGAGCCATTTTTGCTAAATGGGGCATCAAAATGTTAGTTTAATGTTGATGACGTGACAAATTGACAAATGGACAAATAAAACAACAAGTCAAACATGCTTTGAAAAAGGTGGCTCAGTTTCTTTTTAGTGGAAGGCGACTTAGTTTAAAACATAAAGCATGGTTTATGTGAATGATTGGAAGGTGGCGACTTCACTATATTAAAGATGCACCCACCATCACAAATCACATGAGTCACGTTGGCAGTCGTAATCCACGTGACATATCAACAATTGAACTCAACGTTATGTTAAGTTTTTTAATGGTTATACAATATCTAATAACATTTAACATCATAACATTGTAACCATATACAAAAGGATCACTAAAAGAAAGAAAAGCACAACCACACAAGAACAGAGAGATTTATTCTGGAAAACCCTCATGGGGAAGAAAACCTAGCAAAACTTCCTCGATACAGACTTCAACCAAGTATAGTGTAAGACTCAAACAATAAGACTTATAAGACCCCAAGAATAATCCTAGACTGTTAATTTTCCAGGTTAGATGAGTTTTAGTACCAGTAATAAAATTCAATGCATGAACATATAAAGAATTGAGATAAAATTCAAACTGTAATAAAACGTAACAACATAAGTTTTATTTCTTTCAACTTTAACGCTCTGCTGGTCACTGCGTTAACTTAACGCTCTGCTGGTCACTGTGTTAAAGTTGATCATTGAAATGTTTCATCAACTGTCATGTATAGAAAAATAATAAATAACATGTGCAGTAAACTAATTCTCAAGTAAACTACAGTAGATAGAGAATCTTAACCATTGTTGGATCCGCCTTATACTCAGTTAGATCTTGTCACTGAAAGGACAAGTCAAACTGGTTGAACCATATACGTACCGAGAGAGAGAGGGAGTAAACAGACCTTAGTTTCTTCAATCAAATTAGCAGTGCAGTGAAGACGAATCACACAGATGCACTCAGAGTGAAAGATGTGTAGTCCAGCACTCTATCAAAAGATTCACGGTGAACAAAATCCCGCAAATAGTCAAGGTGGATCAAATAGAAAGACTCAGCCTGTGAAGAGAATAGATTGCAGTAAATCTCATGCAGAATAACACAGGTAAAATCTGTAGATTGCCGCAGCCCAGATCCAGTAATCCAGGCAGATCGGTGAAGACCAGGCAAAGTGATCCCGAGAAGACAGGCCAACAATCAACATTCAAGCTCGTGAAGGTAAGCCATAAGCCAGGCTGTGAAGGAAAAACAGAAATCAAAGGTCCAAGTCTGTGGAGAAAGTCGTGAGCCAAACTCATAAAATCGTAGAGCTCATGGAGCAGCCGTAAAACTCCGAATCATAAAATCGCATGGCTTGTGGAGCAGTAGTAAAAATCCAATCACAAAATCGCAGAGCTTGTGGGATTGCCGTAAAGATCCAAATCATAAAATCGCAGAGCTGGGATGGATTGCCATAAAGATCCAAAACAATAAAATTACAGAGCTGGTATGGATTGCCGCAAATATCCAAAACAATAAAATCCCAGAGCTGGTGTGGATTGCCGTAAAGATCCAAAACAATAAAATCGCAGAGCTGGTGTAGATAAATCGAAAGGCTAAGGTATATATATAATGTAAATGTACGGGGCTCCTTTTAAAATGTTGACATGGTCCAAATATATACACGAGATGGTGGTCCACATATAACTTATGATAACTTAGGGTAATATAAAGTGGCCCCAATAAAATAGAAAGTCAAAGTGTCTCAAAGGGTAAAAGGTAAAAGGTTTTTTTTTTTTAAATTTTTTATTTTATTTTTTTATTATTATTAATAAATCATAAATGATTTTATTAATAATTTATAATAAAGTCATAAAATAAAAAATCTAAAGGTCCAACATAAAGTGAATAGTCCAAAATCATAAGTGGGTTAATCATAAGTGGGTTAACCATAAGTGAGTTAAATAGTCTTTTTAACAAAACATAAGGTAACCATAACAATACTAGGTCCAAAGGTCTTTAATAACCAAATAGGTAAATACACTCCATAAAGTCAGAGTCATCATAATCAAAGGTGCACACAGGTGAGAGTGCTAGGACTAAGTAGTAATAGGACCATGAGTCAACAACCACAAGATCAAAGTGAACCAAGCAATCATATAGGACCAACAAGACCAAAAACTTTTCTCTCTCTCAAGGTACATAGTTTTATATATTTTGTCATCGTTGTATAAGGGGGAAGATCCAAACAGATGGTACAATCATTTTGTCCTTGACACTGCTCCTAAAGGTTAGGTACTAGGGACATCATCAAGGGGTGGTCAGTCCCTTGAGGATCAACCTAGCAATAAACGGTTAGGAGAGGGGACATCATTATATTCCATTCTTAATGAATGGCTTTCAGCCTTAGGCTGAGTTTCAGTCTCACACTGAATCAAGTTGATCAATCCTTGGACCCTAACCGGGTCCTCCATTCTCTTGCAGAATGGTTCTCAGTACTAAGTTGAGTTTCAGTCTCACACTGAAAATTGATCAACTACCTGCAGTACCTACTTGGACATCGTGTACCTGGTCCTATACCAGAATATATCTCTGCCTCCACCTGTAGGCTCTACTTGGACATCACATCCTTGGTCCCAGACCAAAATACCCTAGAGGCATATAGGGGCAGTAGCCACATGCTAGGGGCTTTGTCATGGCATCAACCTGCTTGGTCCTAGACCAAGAACCCCAAGAGACTACTGGGGGCCCTAGGGTACCTTCTAGGGTCTTACTCTGTCCTAGTCAACTGACTAGGAAACCATTTTCTGAGAATGGGTCTCGCAGCTGCACTAACTTTAACACTCCCTCTCAGGAAGAGGGACATTCTCAACACATTGATAACATACTGTACCCTTACATTGTGATGACTCATCTCGATGTATTTCAGACTGTCATCAAATACAGGGTTTCTTGAGAACCTTAAACAGCTCTCCATCTTAGCATGAAACAAGATCTCATAAATCTTATTGGAAGTTATAGTTGACTTCCCTTGATGGCTGAGAATTACTTTCCGCAAATCAAATTTCTAAAACTGTTGTTGGACTAACTCCCCATAATAGGAGTAAACCAAATCAGTGACATGGCTCTCACTAGGGCAACCTTGAAGCTTTTCACTAGGCTTCTTAATGAGATCGAACGTAGGCTTCTTGGCCTTCTCCCTCTGCTTCTCTAAGCGAGAAGTCTTATAAGATTCTATTTTTGAGTCACTGGAGCACTGATGGAAGATCACTCTTACATCTTCCACAACCCCACTTGGTTGGGGACTAGAGAGTATAGATGTCTCCCTCTTGATCTCTGAAGCTTGACTAGGGTATAGATTTTTAATGGCATATCCTGGGACCTTGTAGAGGTCACCTTCACGAACTCCAATCACAATGGCTGAGTTTATACTTCTACCTTTGGACCATATCAAAACTTTTCCTTCTGAGAAAGTTACAGAGTACCCTTTGTCTTCTAAAACTGTTACTGAAATAACATTCTTCTTTAGACCAGGAACATATAAAATTTCCTCAACATTAATCAACGTACCTGAATCAAGCTATATTTTGGTTGAACCAACCCCTTTAATGTCAAAGGTACTTCCATCTCTGAGTTCCACTTTCTTGTGGAACTGATTGAGCTTTATGGATGCTAAGGTCTCCTTAAATCTAGTCATATGCTTAGAGGCTCCACTGTCTATCCACTAGGAATCTGAAGAGTTGAAGGTGGGACTTGAAAGTGTTGAGGCCAAGTAATATTCTTTTCCTTGACTTGTATTCTTGGTTTCAACCTTAGACCTCTTTTGTTGAGGTTGCTCTTCTTCTGTAGCAATTGAAACATGTTGTTTCTTTCTGTGCCAAATTTTGTTAGATGGTTTTCTACACTCCCTTGCATAATGACCAGGCTTACCACAATTATAACACTTAACTCTTGATTTAAATAAATGCTTACCTCGAGGTTCCCGACTATTGTCCTTGTGTGGTAGGGGATTCTTTCCTTTCTTTGTTTTGACAAATAGGGCTGGATTATTTTCTGGTGGGGGCACGAATTTTCTTTGGATCTTGCTTTCTTCATTTAAGCAGTCATGCCACAATCTTTCAAAGTTGGGTTCATCCCCTCGTCCATTTACTGAAGCCAAGAATGTATCCCACGTTGTAGGGAGGCCATCGAACACTGTCTACACAAGATCATCATCTTCTACCTTATCTCCAATGGCCAAGAGTTGGTCTCTTATCTAAGCAATCCTAGAAAAGAAAGTAGCAACCTTCTCATCTTCCTCCATTCTAACTGATCTGAGTTGTTTCTTCAAGACTCTTCTCTAAGTAGGAGCTTTCTTCTCATAGAGGTTAGCTAGAGCATCAAAGCATTCTTTGGTTGTCCTTAACGGAGCTAACACAGCCATCAGGTTATCTTTAACTGAGTCAAAGATAACTCGCTTTTCCTTGACTTGCTTCTTTTTGAACGCTGCCCTACCTTGGGCTGTAGTAGGTTCTTCAACAACTCTAGTAACCAACTCATCTAGATTGCTTTCTTCTAGGATATTTAGAACCCTAGCTTTCCATGCATTGAAGTTGGAGGCTCCCTCAAGCCTATCTTCTGATTTTACTGAAGGAGTAGTCATCTTAACCTTTAATTGTCAACTTGAAAGGTAAGCTTCTGTGAAGTATAGACCTTGTCTTAGGATCATTGTAGTTTCTGTTGACTGCAAAACAGAGTTAGCTACACCCTAATCTCTGATACCATGTTAATTTTCCAGGTTAGATGAGTTTTAGTACCAGTAATAAAATTCAATGCATGAACATATAAAGAACTGAGATAAAATTCAAGCTGTAATAAAACGTAACAACATAAGTTTTATTTCTTTCAACTTTAATGCTCTACTGGTCACTACGTTAACTTAACGCTCTGCTGGTCACTGCGTTAAATTTGATCATTGAAATGTTTCATCAACTGTCATGTACAGAAAAATAATAAATAACATGTGCAGTAAACTAATTCTCAAGTAAACTACAGTAGATAGAGAATCTTAACCATTGTTGGATCTGCCTTATACTCAGTTAGATCTGAGTTTGATCTTGTCACTGAAAGGACAAGTCAAACTGGTTGAACCATATACGTACCTTGAGAGAGAGAGGGAGTAAACAGACCTTAGTTTCTTCAATCAAATTAGCAGTGTAGTCAAGAAGAATCACACAGATGCACTCAGAGTGAAAGATGTGTAGTCCAACACTCTATCAAAAGATTCACGGTGAACAAATTCCTGCAACCAGTCAGGGTGGATCAAATAGAAAGACTCGGCCTGTGAAGAGAATAGATTGCAGTAAATCTCATGCAAAATAACACAAGTAAAATCTGCAGACTGCCGCAGCCCAGATCTAGTAATCCAGGCAGATTAGTGAAGACCAGGCAGAGTGATCCCAAGAAGACAGGACAATAATCAACATTCAAGCTCGTGAAGGTAAGCCATAAGCCAGGCCATGAAGGAAAAACAGAAATCAAAGGTCCAAGTCTGTGGAGAAGCCGTGAGCCAAACTCATAAAATCGTAGAGCTTATGGAGCAGCTGTAAAACTCCAAATCATAAAATCGCATGGCTTGTGGAGCAGTAGTAAAAATACAATCACAAAATCGCAGAGCTTGTGGGATTGTCGTAAAGATCCAAATCATAAAATCGCAGAGCTGGGATGGATTGCCATAAAGATCCAAAACAATAAAATCACAGAGCTAGTGTGGATTGCCGTAAATATCCAAAACAATAAAATCGCAGAGCTGGTGTGGATTGCCGTAAATATCCAAAACAATAAAATCGCAGAGCTGGTGTGGATTGCCGTAAATATCCAAAACAATAAAATCGCAGAGTTGGTCTGGATTGTCGTAAATATCCAAAACAATAAAATCGCAAAGCTGGTGTGGATTGCTGTAAATATCCAAAACAATAAAATCGCAGAGCTGGTGTGGATTGCTGTAAATATCCAAAACAATAAAATCGCAGAGCTGGTGTGGATTGCCGTAAATATCCAAAACAATAAAATCGCAGAGCTGGTGTAGATAAATCGAAAGGCTAAGGTATATATATAATGTAAATGTACGGGGCTCCTTTTAAAATGTTGACATGGTCCAAAGATATACACGAGATGGTGGTCCACATATAACTTATGATAACTTAGGGTAACATAAAGTGGCCCCAATAAAATAGAAAGTCAAAGTGTCTCAAAGGGTAAAAGGTAAAAGTTTTTTTTTAAAATTTTTTTTATTATTTTTTTATTATTATTAATAAATCATAAATGATTTTATTAATAATTTATAATAAAGTCATAAAATAAAAAATCTAAAGGTCCAACATAAAGTGAATAGTCCAAAATCATAAGTGGGTTAATCATAAGTGGGTTAACCATAAGTGAGTTAAATAGTCTTTTTAACAAAACATAAGGTAACCGTAACAATACTAGGTCCAAAGGTCTTTAATAACCAATTAGGTAAATACACTCCATAAAGTTAGAGTCATCATAATCAAAGGTGCACATAGGTGAGAGTGCTAGGACTAAGTAGTAATAGGACCATGAGTCAACAACCACAAGATCAAAGTGAACCAAGCAATCATATAGTACCAACAATACCAAAAATGTTTCTCTCTCTCAAGGTACATAGTTTTATATATTTTGTCATCACTGTATAAGGGGGAAGATCCAAACAAATGGTACAATCCTTTTGTCCTTGACACTGCTCCTAAAGGTTAGGTACTAGGGACATCGTCAAGGGGTGGTCAGTCCCTTAAGGATCAACCTAGCAATAAATGGTTAGGAGAGGGGACATCATTATATTCCATTCTTAATGAATGGCTTTCAGCCTTAGGCTGAGTTTCAGTCTCACACTGAATCAAGTTGATCAATCCTTGGACCCTAACCGGGTCCTCCATTCTCTCGCAGAATGGTTCTCAGTACTAAGCTGAGTTTCAGTCTCACACTGAAAATTGATCAACTACCTGTAGTACCTACTTGGACATCGTTTTCCTGGTCCTATACCAGAATATATCTCTGCCTCCACCTGCAGGCTCTACTTGGACATCACATCCTTGGTCCCAGACCAAAATACCCTAGAGGCATATAGGGGCCCTAGCCACATGCTAGGGGCTTTGCCATGGCATCAACCTGCTTGGTCCTAGAACAAGAACCCCAGGATACTACTGGGGGCCCTAGGGTACCTTCTAGGGTCTTACTCTGTCCTAGTCAACTGACTAGGAAACCATTTTCTGAGAATGGGTCTCGCAGCTGCACTAACTTTAACATAGACTGCTTCCTCTCTCCCAGATGGACTTCTCTTTCTCTCTCTAGCGCAACTGTTGAGTTATGCTGTTTGTCTGCTTGTCCAAATGAGGGAGGCGCCTCTCCTATTTATACTGATTAGTGGAGAAGTCTAATAACCATATTGGGCTGACCTATACTCCCCATCAGGGTCGACTTGCCTTGGGAGACTCAAAATTACATTTTAATAATACTTTTGTAGGTACTACTGAACCAACTTACAACGAAGGTTTTACCTGAAGACTATACATGACCAATTACATCAATGACTTCCCTAATCGGAGGAACAACATCTCCAAAAGGGGTAATAACAATACTAATACAAAATAGAATATCTTCCGCAGTTACATTTCTTTAACACTCCCTGTTAACAAGGAAGGTATTCTACAACAATACATCTGTACAACTGACTGGTTAATATCAATGTCATAGGAAGTTTTCACAATTACATCAACATCATCATCATCCATGGAACATCATCATCACGAACATCTCTATCTCTGGTATCATGTCGAGCATCATCCTCTTTGGCATCATCTCGAGCATCATCATTTCTAGCTTCATCTCGAGCATCATCTCTTGCTTCATCTCCAACATTATCATCTTTGGCATTGTCTCGAGCATTATCATCTCTACCGTCATCTCGAGCATCGTCATCTTTGGCATCATCTCGAGCATCATCTCTGGCATCATCTCAAGCATCACCTGCACTATCAGTATCTAAATACTGAGCTAAATCACCCACAACATAATTAAATGTTGGAACATCATCATCTACAATTGAATGCAAGAAGTCGTCAACACCACAGACCATCCTCAGCCTATCAGTGCTAGGACCACTCTCAAGAGAGTTTTCTTATCCATGAAACCATCTTTAGAGAGGACCACTCAACATCGTCGACCATCCTCAGCTTATCAATGCTAGGACCACTCTCAAGAGAGTGTTCTTGTCCATGGAACCGTCCTCAGAGAGGACCACTCAACATTGCGGACCATCCTCAGCCTATCAATGCTAGAACCACTCTCAAGAGAGTGTTCTTGTCCATCGAACCATCCTCAAAGAGGACCACTCAACATCGCAGACCATCCTTAGCCTATTAGTGCTAGGACTACTCTCAAGAGAGTGTTCTTGTCCATGGAACTGTCCTCAGAGAGGACCACTCAACATTGCAGACCATCCTCAGCCTATCAGTGCTAGGACCACTCTCAAGAGAGTGTTCTTGTCCATGGAACCATCCTCAAAGAGGACCACTCAACATTGCAGACCATCCTCAGCCTATTAGTGCTAGGACCACTCTCAAGAGAGTGTTTTTGTCCACGGAACCATCCACTCAACATTGCAGACCATCCTCAGCCTATCAGTGCTAGGACCACTCTCAAGAGAGTGTTCTTGTCCATGGAACCATCCTCAAAGAGGACCACTCAACATTGTAGACCATCCTCAGCCTATTAGTGCTAGGACCACTCTCAAGAGTGTTTTTGTCCACGGAACCATCCTACAAGTGAATGTAGGATCACTCTCCGAAAGAGAGTACTATCATCTGTAGGGCCAAATCTCATTGGGATCTTCCTGTTTGAATATACAACCAACCTTCCTGGGATATTCCTTGTGAGGATGCCACCAAACATGTTGGGATCTACCCTTAGTGATACGACCAGTCATACTGGGATCGACCCTTGGTGATGTCACCAACCATATCGGGATCTACCCACGAAGATACAACCAGGTTCTCTATAAAGTGACTAGACCACTGGGGATCATCATTCTTTTCTTGTACATCTAGCATACCGACAAACTTGACTGGCCTTCTCTGTGCTGGAATACCATTACCATGTCATTCTCTTATCATCACTCCCTCTTTCCAGGGAGGTACTTTCGGACTACACCATGCTTGTCTCAAAAGTGTTCAAACTTTACACAAGACAGAGGCTTAGTCAACACATCAAAAACCTATTCCTATGTAGGAACATACTGGAGCTTCACCACTCCTCTCTGCACCATATACCGAACTTTATGAAACACTGCATTCTTTGTTAGCTTGATGCAACTCTGGTTGTCACAATAAACAATCCTGCCAATAGTTTGCGAATCCACATTGCTTTGCTACAGGATGAACATGTTGCAATGTACTCAACCTATTTCTGCTAAGCTATGAGATCACACCTTATCCTAAACATCCTGAAGTGCTCTTTTTGTCTTCTACACTTCCTCTTTGTATCTGCAATGAGTTCATCCTGTTAGGTCATCGACATATATTAGTTTTCCGCATTCAACCTTAAAGGTTGGAACCCACTTTACTCATGGTAAAGCCTTAGTCCATCAGGAAGATGTCCATCTTGTTGTGCCATGTCGAACTCAGAGATATTTTGCAGTCACTCCCTCTGGAGCAGAGCATCATCCTCCCTTTGCATTTGTATTCTATGTATCAAAACATTCTGTACTGGAGTAATAGGTAGCATCCTCTGCTACCGATCTTCTATGTATCTATCTCAGGTCACTGGATACCAAGATCCTCTATCTTGAACTTTGTTGAAAAGTTCCTGTTGCACCCATCTATGAGCTTGTCGTCTTCTATAGGCTTTCATATTCAACCTTGTAGCAAAGGTTAAGATCTTCATCACTCTAGGTTATCTTCAAGCTCCTTATGTAAATGGATGTGCTTATCCCTAGGTGTCTTCTGAGCTCGTACAAAGAATTTTGTGCACATGTGGTTCTCTGCTCGATATACACTTCTACTTCACTGGAGAAGTGTGTCTTGGTCAATGGAGTATGTCATGCCATAGTCTACTCCCTCTTTCGGATAGAAACCACGAGCCTTGCTTTGTATTCCTCAATGCTTCCAACTGTTGCATATTTGATCTTGTAAATCCACATGGAAGACACTACAAACTTCCCTTTAGGTCTCGGAACCACATCTTTCATTGGAATTCTTGTCATACTTTTCTTCATCTTGAACTATCTCTTGTGCCCAAGATTGTCTTCATCTCTGGAGGTGGATTTACCGCTCTCTTTTAGGTCATATCACGATTCTTATATTCTTCTGAAGCTCTTTCTTTTGTCGTGGTGTCTCTGACCCTGGGAGCTTCAGGTTCATCTTCATGTATATTTATTGGATTGTATCTTCTAACTAAACTAAGCAACTCTTGTTGGTAATTATTTTCATTTGAATTTGTTTATAAAATGCCCTTCCTTATTTTCTTGTTGTTGTAATGGATAATGGGACTATGTAAGAGAGTTGTTGCATTTTAATTACTAATTAGTTATTCATGCAACCACTTGATTAAACCTTTTGATGTTTTAGTAAGAAGATCAGGCTATATAATTGTATGAACTTCTCCATTGCAAATACCTTTGGAATAGTTCTCCATTTATGACCCTATGTGCCCAATGGATTCTAGGCACTAGTCCTTTTCTTTACCATCACTCACTTTCTATTTCCGTATCAAACCATGATTGATTTTGCTAAAGTATCTTTCTCCCTTGAGATTTCACTCTTAGCCTTTTAGCAATCTACATACCAAAAGAGGGTGGTGAGGTGTCAGTGGCCCCCTCTTAGTTCATTTGTCTCTCACTCGGTGATTTAGAACTTTGTCACTTAGGGTGTGAGATAAAGTTGATACAAGGTCTGTTGGTAATCAACAGACAATAATTTCTTACACAACTTGCTCAATATCTTCCTAAGGGTTCAAATTCTCCCTTTATGCTTTAGAAATCTAGCTTTATGCACAAAATTCCACCATAAGGCAATGTATCACTTCAACTTGGTGGAAGAAAACTTCACACAATGAGGGTATTTCACCTTCTCATATTTGAAATATTGTTCCACTTCTCCAATCCACTCTACCAATGCCTTTGATTTTAGGCTACCATTGTAACTAGGTACTTTAACTTGTGCATTTCCTCTTTCTTTCAAAAATCAGAGTAATTGAACTGCAGGGCCTTGTTACACCTCATATTGTATGAGGTTTCACATTGTGATATTCATCACATTTTGGGGGTGTTTCCAGTTGGTACCTTGGAACTTTGGATGGATGTATCCAATAAATTAATTGTTGTTGGAATTAAAATAACAACACCTTCATAACCTTGTTTTAGTGTAGCATCTCCAGCTCTCCAAGGTAATTTTTGATAGTAATTTCCAGCAAAGTTAAGGCCGATTAGTGGCATGTATAACAAACCTTCTTTTCCTTGCACATTCATCGACTCACCCTCTTAGATCCATATGCTCATTTGACTTCATTTATCCCACATTTTAATAGGTACTGGTCTTTGGGTTTTCCTCACCTTTGTTTCTTCATCCACTAATCACTTTTCAGTAGTACTGTAACCATGCATTTTGATAAGGATTACTATTCCTATATCACCTAGAGCCCCCACTCCATAGCCGTAGCAATATTCATTAGGGATAAACCCCCTTGAATTGGAGGAGAGCCAACCAAAGGAGAGAAGAGTTATTGAGGTGACACTGGGTAGCTTTCTAAAGTTGCTTTAGCTCCTTGATGTTTGGGTCTTTACATCATTAGGGATGCTAGATTTTGTTTCAACTGGCCTATTTCATGATCATTTAGCTTTACTTCTTTCCCTAGGTCTCGTTCAGATTCTTCTTCTACATCTTTGCTCTATCGGGTTTCCAATTCTTCAATTCTTCTAACTATAGATTCACTGCACCTTTGTTGAAATTCCAGAATCAGGAAATTAATGCAAATTCAGAAATTTCACATCATTTATTTGAGGTTTCCTAGATCTATTCACTGTAAATTTTCACCTTAGGGTTGATCTAAGATATTAAATTAAAATAGCAATATTTAACTTCCCTTCAACCCAATTTCACCCCGCAACCCAAGAGAATAAATACAATATAAGTGTACTTCAATACCACAATGCTACAGCACTTAGGGCACACTTTTCAAGGCATATAACAGATCTGATTTCCCTTATGACAGCAGAATATAACAACAGTAATTTTTCACCTTTATCTTCAAGATGTGTTAATTCCCTTAACCAATTCAACTATATCTGATGTCCAATCAACATGAACAACAAGTGCTAGAATAGACCCAATCAAGAAGATAACATGAGCCAAAAAACAAATATGCAAGTAAACTGTTGGGCACTGTTTTTGACCCCTTTTTGCCTCG
>LPNX010836655.1:0-81916 GCA_001517045.1 Pseudotsuga menziesii | reverse complement strand
ATTTCATTCACTGCTCTGTTTTTATTAATCACGGTTCAAATCATAGACTTCTACGGTGCTGCCTGTCATCAAGATATTGAATAAACACTGTGACATTGATCAAATGCTGAGTATACTAGAACAATCAAACTACAATTATTGTGCATTGTTTACTGCTGTTCATTCGATAATGAGATGGTAAAAAAAACATTTATAAATTATGAATATAATCTTGTAAGAGAAATTAATTCATACTTGTCTTTCAGCATTGGTAGAAGTCTGCAACTGAACCCTAGGGTGTATAAACTTGGTGTTTAAATTAATTTTGTTTACATTAGTCTTTTTACATTTTCACAGATCAACCACTGTATGTTCACAAGAAAACAATGAAAACACCCTCGTAAGAGGATTTTGTCTCTGTGACCTTCAGCCTTTTTGTTTCCATCAGTAGATTCATTTCCAGTTATCTAAATTCCAACTGAGTTCAGCTTCTCTGTCCTAAACTTGGATGTGTCTCGAAGTTCACAAACCCGGATTGATTTTAAATTCAAGTTCTGATTAACACTGATAGATCAGAGCCCAACATAAACCATATTTGAACAGCTGGAAACTTCATATATATATGAGAGAAGTACAAGTACACACCACAATTTTATCACAATGCTGGTACAAGTCAAGGTGTCCAAATCCTAGATGTGGAAACCATAAGAAAACTCTAGCCACCAACTCTAGTCAAATCATAAGATTTACTAATAATATGCATGAGTTTTCTGACTGTCAAATTAACTATCAGATTGAACAAAGTTCCTATATTGAAAAAGAGGATCAGCCAAGAAACCCTATGAATGTTATTGAATGGGAGCACACCTTTGATAGGCAGGACAGATATAAAAAGAAAGAATCTATAAAGCTGGAGGATTACATAGAAATAAATATTGGTACTGAGAAAGAACCAAGAAATATAAAAATCGGAAAAGGTACTTCTGATAAAAAAAGAAAGGATATGATAGATCTAGTAAAGGAATACAGAGACGTGTTTGCTTTTATGTATGATGAGTTAAAAGCCTATCGGGATGATGTATTTCAACACACTATCCCACTAAGGTTAGAAGCTAAACCCTTTCGACAAAAACTTAAAAGAATAAATCCCAAGTTGGTCTCCATGGTCCAAAAGGAATTACATAAAATGTTGGCAACTAGCATCATTGCACCCAACAAGACATTCATCATGGTGCTCAAACTTGGTAGTAGTAAGAAAAAAGAATGGACAGTTGAGGATATGCATCAATTTCCAGAACTTGAACATATAATGCATAAAAGACATTTACCCCTTACTTGATATGGAAACATTATTGAAAAGAATAACTAGGTCAGGTATAATGTCTTTGCTAGATGGTTTCTTGGGGTATAATCAAGTGCCTATTAAAAAGGAGGATCAACACAAGACCACCTTCACCTCACCTTGGGGAACGTTTGAATATCTAAGGATGCCTTTTGGTCTCTTGAATGTGGGTGCGACATTCCAAAGAGACATGGACTATGCTTTCAATGAGTTGATTGGAAAAATAATAGAAATCTACCAAGATGCCTTACTATTTTTTCCAAGGAAAAATCAGACCACACAACCCATCTCAGGAAAGTATTTGAAAGATGTAGAAATTTTGGCATATCTTTAAACCCTGCAAGTCAATTTTGGGAGTAGACGAAGGCAAGTTGCTAGGACACATTGTTACCAACTTTTTTGTACCATAGTTGGGTTACCTGAGGAGCCGTCGGTTGACAAACATGTCCAACGTTTGATTCCAGTGTATCAGTTGATCTGTCTTTGTGTCTAGCCAGTTTTGGCTAGCTAGTTTTTTATTTGAATACTTTTGACCATGGCCCCGCGAGGTTTGTAATAAAATGTGCTAGTAGGGTGTTTTGAGTGGTTCGGTCCCCTAAGACGTAGAATTTAAACTAATGTATTCCAGGGAGTGTTTTTCCCTTGACAATTATGCTTTGCCTATAGCCGAGTATAATTGACGAAGTTTTCTCCTGCTTCCTCCAAAGCTGGAATGCTTGATTTTGAATTCTGGGCCTTGGGGGGTTATTAGAGGCCAACTCAGTGTATATAAACCTACTAAGCATTATTAGAATAGAGCATGGTCATGTCCTAAGTCAATAGGACCATAAAAAATTTTACTGGACGCATTAAAAAATTATTTTTTTATTTTTTAATTATTTCCCTAAGTTTTTAATTAAATTTTTTCATAAATTATATGGAAAAATTCAATTTGTAATAAGTTAGTCATATGGACCCCGAATTCAGTGATTGAAGGCTCTAACCTTAAGCCAAAAATCATTCTTGATCAGCCAGCCAGTCAGATCCAACTTTTAGATCATCAATCAGACATATAACGCACATTTTCTCAAAAAAGTCATTTTTGGGGAAAAAATTGATTATTTATTAAAAAATTATTATTTTGGAGAAAATCCAAAACTCTCCAAATTAATCCAAATTCAGTGAAATGAAATGTAGAGTGACATGTCAATGGGAATTTATGATGATTGGAGTTATCATAACTCGGCTTCAGTCAGCATTCAGTGAGTAATAAAGATATATTCAGTTAACGGTCTTGTCATCTCGAGCTAAACTCCCGAATTGGATGAGATGGAGAGCACTCATTGGTTTGATTCAAGGCAGGGACTGATGTCAAAAGGAGAAATTGTTGAAAATGCTAGAGCCTCAAATTAATAATGATCCCCTTCCTGCCTCAAAGATAATTGCACATAAAAAATCTATAGCTCCCAAGAAAGTAACTTTTGCCAACACTATAGAACAACTTCCTCCTAGTCAGGAAAATGTTTGTGGAGATCGCCCTACAATCTTGCATACTAGGGACCCAAGAATAGAATATCACCTGCCCTTCTACATGTCATTGATGATAGCTGATTTTCTCCTGCACAACGGTATGCTAGTTTCAGGTTCGGGATCAAATATTATGACTAAGAAAGTCATGCGGCAACTTGGCCTTAGAACCACTCTCCCTTACCAAAATGTATGTGCCATGGACTCTAAACCCGTCAAAGTTGAAGGTATGATCGAAAGGCAGAATGTAAGATTAGCCAAGTATCCGGACATCCATGTTACCATGGATACTCTTGTCATAGATGTGTCGGATAAATGGGGCATGCTCTTATCCAGAGAATTCGCTGCAACTTTAGGGGGATCCATCTAAATGGTTTGGACTTATGCCGTTGTACCTGCATCAGAAGATTCATTAGTTAAGTTATATACTAAGAAAGAATGAATATATCATGTAGAAATCCCAGGGAAACCATCGAATGAGTATGTCAACTACTTAGGTGAACTAGGGATGTGCTAGATTAACTCCACTTTCTTAGAGCCTATCCATGAAGAAATTAAAAATGAAAAACTTAATGAATTGTGGAGGATGAACCTTAATGAAGCCTATTCTAGAGCAGGAAAAGGGTCTGGGATAGTAATTGTTTCACCCGAAGGTAAAGTTTTCAACTTTGCTTTCAGATTAGAATTTGAGGCAACCAATAATGTAGTAGAGTATGAGGCACTTCTACTAGGCATCAAGATTGCCAAGGACATGGGGATCAAATTGCTTAGTTTTAAGGGTGATTCTGACTTGATTGTACAACAAGTTAAGGGTCAGTTTGCATGGAAGTGTCAAAGACTAAAGAAGTATAGTAATGCAGTCTAGGATACAATGGAATTCTTTGATGCCCTTAATATAAAAGCCATCCCTAGAGATCAGAATAGTGCCGCCGACCAACTAGCATTTGCAGCTTCAACACTTCAGCCGTCAGATGAGATGTTAGAGGGGGATTGTCTTTTTGAAATTAACTTCAGACCTTATGTTCCTGATAATGTAGAACATTGGCAGGTTTTCAAAGATGATGAACAAATCTTGAGATTTATTCATAATATTAATGAGTTCTCTGACTTTAGAGTGAATGAGCAGGAGGAAAATAAAGAGTATCCTAGAGAAGGTGATCAGTTTAAAAACCCTATCCCATGTGGTCTAGTCACTTTAGAGAACATGTCTGATAGGCAGGATAGAAAAAAGAGAAATGTTGAGCAAATGAAACCGAGGGATTACATTGAAATCAACATTGACATGGAAACAGAACCTAAAATTATAAAAATTGGAAAAGGTACTTCCGAAAAAGAAAGGAACAACCTCATAAACTTGGTCAAAGACTATAGGGATGTATTTGCCTTTACTTATGACGAGCTCAAATCCTATAGGGAAGATGTATTTCAACATACTATTCCATTAAAACCAGAATGTCAAAAAGGCAAGCCTTTCAGAGAAAAACTTAGGCAAATAAATCCTAAGTTAGCACCAATCATTAAAAAGGAGTTAGAAAAAATGTTAGCAGCAGGAATAATAGCTCCTACAAGACATTCAACATGGTGTTCTAACTTGGTGGTAGTTAGAAAGAAGAACGAGAGTATAAAGATATGTATAGATTTCAAAAATCTAAACATAGCGTGTCAGAAGGACAATTACCCCCTCCCCAACATGGAGACCCTCCTCCAATGGGTCATTGGATCGAGCATGATGTCGATGCTGGATAGTTTTTCTGGCTATAATCAGGTAGTCATTCAAGAAGAGGATAGGCATAAAACAACTTTCACAACTCCTTTGGGCACTTTTGAATATCTAAGAATGCCCTTTGGCCTTTTAAATGCTGGAGCTACTTTCCAAAGGGCCATGGATTATGCTTTCAAGGAGTTGATTGGCAGAATCATTGAGATCTATCAAGATGATCTCACTGTTTTTTCGAAAGAAATATCCATCCATGATGGTCATCTCAGGTAGATTTTCGAGCGATGTGGGAAGTATCGCATTTCTTTGAATCCAACTAAGTCAGTTTTGGGCATAGAAGAGGGAAAACTCTTAGGACACATCATCAATAAAGATGGTGTCAAAATTGATCCTGAAAGAGTAGAGGCCATAAGAAATATTCCCCTTCCTAGGAATGTTAAATCCCTCCAATCCTTCAATGGTCATATAAATTTTATCAGAAGATTTATCCCTAACTTGGCCGAATTAATGAAACCTATGCAGGCCTTACTTAAGAAAAATGCCAAGTTTGTGTGGACCACTGAAGGAAGGAAAGGCTTTGATTCTATAAAGAATGCCATTACCAGGTCTCCAGTCTTAGTCAGCCCAGATTACGCAAAAGATTTCATGATATTTTCCTTTGCTTCAGAAGACACTATTGCCGGTGTGTTGCTCCAAAAGAACTTTGAAGGGTTCGAGCAGCCTATAACATTCATGAGTAGAGCCTTGCAGAATTCCGAACTAATGTATACCATCATGGAGAAGCAGGCTTATGCCTTGGTTAAATCATTGAAACATTTCAGGACCTATATTGGGTACTCTAAGGTTATTGGATATGTTCCCCACACTGTAGTAAAAGATATCCTATCTCAAAAGGATTGTTTAGGAATAAGGGGTAAATGGGTGTCCAAGATCCAGGAGTATGACCTTGAAATAAATCCCACTAAATTAATCAAGGGGCAAGGCCTTGCTAGAATTCTTACTCATAAGAATGAAGAATCCATTGAGATGATTGCAGAAAATGATATCCCTCAGCCTGCCATGACTCTTGCCCTTCAAAACCTTGACAATCATTGGTATTCCAATATCATTTTTTTCCTTCTCCATCTCACTTTCCCGGATCACCTCAAGGGTCACAAGCATAGGGCTTCGAGACTTAAGACTGCTAGGTATTGCCTTACCCAGGAGTGTCTAGGTTGGAGGAACCCAGACAGTATCACTCAGGGTTTTGTGGAGGCCATTATGCAGCAAATATTGTTAGACACTGAGAGGGGGGGTGAATCAGTGTGAAGCCAATTTTACAACTTTTCTTAACTTGTCATAATTAACTACCAATTCATCATTCCATTATTCTACCAATCTCATAATCATTTCATAAACTTCATCATTCACATATCATAGCATATGAATAATCAAGAACCATTACACAAAAGAACACAACATCATATAATTTTCTAATCTTTTTGTATTAGTTTTGGTCCGGCTACAACCATTAGGTAAAATCGGCACCTACTGATACAAAGAGAACCTACTCTTCATCCAGGACCCTTCCTGATTTTCTTAGACCCTGCTAAGAAGGGTTTGAGGTATCCTAACCTCAAAAGCAAGACACGCTTGCTTTTACAATTACAGCTCACTGTCTCATCATATTTCTGTCCACGTCATCACTGTCATATTAAACATCACTACTGCTGGTCATCTACTGCTGCAACACTCTTCTCAATCTTCTCTGTTCATCTTCTGCTCATCATCAACACTACTCATCATCAACATTGCTCATCATCAACGCTGCTCATCATCTCTACTCATATTGATCATCAGCTCTACTGCTCAAGGTTCATGCCAATCACATCTAGTCTGCTCTTATCATCAAGTTAGGGAACTCATCTCCCTAAACTGTGCATCATCCTTATACTTCATTAATAGCTTCTGGGGCTGTTATCTTCATGCATGCCAACCTCTATGCATAGATTTGTGTATGCTTGCACTGTGTGTGTTCTGGGAAGACCTTACAAAACATATCTACAAATACTCCAAACTTCAACCCAGTCATATTATACTGATATTCCACGGTCAGATGCCATCAGTGAACCAACATTCACATAAATCATGTATGCATATACATTGCATTTGAGTTGTACTTAAATTACCGTAGTCAACTTAAATCAGAGCTTAACCAGATGAAGCAACTTGCAAGCTTTCAGATGCCTTAGGCTTGATTACCTTGTGCATACTATTTCAACATACTTCAAAGTTAACATACCTGGGACATGCTTCTTCAATTGTTTGAGTGTGAGTACACCTTAGATAGCTCTGCTTTGGATGCCTTGAAATGTGTATAACCTTCAACCTTGAGTTGATAAGACATTCTTCAAAGGACTGTCATCATTAACCCAGACGTGTGTTTACCGTGCAAGGTGAACTCAAACACTGTCATACTCTGACATATACAAACTGTATATTAACTAAGACTATCATGAATACTGTCAAACAGCCCTAAACCATGTCATACCTTGGTCAAGACTGTCACCAATTTGTGACTGTGGAAGGATATTATTCACCATCCAACTCTAGCAGCATTCAGACTTGTATGTATATGCTAAGGAAGAATCCAAGACAAGCCATCCTTGGACTGTTTGTACTCAAACATGTCAACCCTAAACATAGTCACTTCGGATCTTGGACTGTGGTCCACTTTGACAAATTTGGATTGAGTGCTAGTATGAAACTCAGACAGTCACCAAACCATCCAAATTAGATGTGTCTTTTGTCAAGGTGTGTGCTAGTAACTTGGACTGTTATGTTTGGAATGTCAAGGTGCGAAAATTGAACTGCTTTCCCTTCCAAGCTTGGGACTGTGTGTAGATTATCTTAATCCAAGAATTTGGACTGTTGGCAACCTTCCTTCAAACTCAAACTAAGTATTTGTGGAAACCCTCAAACTCAGTCAAGACTCATAATTTGGATCTGCTCCTCTTCCTTGCAACTGCTGGAACATTTCATACCTTAATGCTGCTATAAAAAGAATTTGACTGTGGAAGTATATGCTGGTCAAAACCCCAAAGAAGTCTTCAAAACAACCTTACTCATACTCTAATGTACTGTTTCATGGCAACATCAACATCAACATACATGCCACTTTACTTCAAGCTTGGGCTATAGAGAATGACCTTCAAACTGAACTGTTCATATCTTGGATCACTGTTCTAGGCATCAAAACAATGACTAGGGCTTGCATGATCATACTTCATTCTACGCTAGTGCATATACTCATATTACTGGTTATACTCACAATTCATTGTATCACTCTATCTACTTCATCACTGTATGCACTATTGCTAAGGTTATCATCATAACATTCTACAGTAATATGCATCATCACAATTTCACACTAACATCTACCACTGTATGTGCCACTCGTTGTACCAACATGATACAGTATTTTGACCATACCTTTACATGACAAAGCTTGTATTTGTCTGCTGCTGTACATGTGGACTATTTGTATGTGTTGGTACAAACTTTAAGCCAGAACCATCTCTATGGGTCTCAATTGACCATCAAAATTTCCATTTGTTGCTTGGGTTGTTGTCTGCTGTAAATTAGGGTCTTCTCCTTACTGCTGCACCGAATTTTACAATAAAAAAGAATATTTCAGACTATTGTATAAGAACAAAAAAAACCTTCTCTGCTGCTCCTGAACAGTCCCAAATATCCTCAGTCAAGATGACTGAATTTCCTTAGTCAGCTGCACTTCCAAAATTGCCTCAGTTTGTACCTCCGAAATTGCCTTAGTCTGCACCTCTGAAATTGCCTCAGTCCATACCTCTGAAATTGCCTCAGTCTGCACCTCCGAAATTTGCCTCAGTCAAACCTCCAAATTTTATCTCAGAGCTCTTTCAAAATTCACACCTAAAATGAAATTTGTTAGGGTATTTATAGTGGTTTTTCCACCATAAATTATGGAGCTGACTTGTATTTAAAATAAACAAAATTTTATTTCTTTATTTTAATTTAAGGACTGGTCAACGTTGGAGGAATTAGGCTGGACGACTTCAAAAAGGTAAGATGGTAAGTGTTTTAATTTTTAATTTAAATTTGTTATTTAAATTTTTAATTTTGACTTTGAATTTTAATTTTATTAAATCACTTTATTCAAAATCCACCCTACACTTAAGTCACACAATCACTCCTTATCATAAGGGTGTCTTTTAACCCACTAGGGCTTGCATGTATGCCTTTGCCACATCATTAAAGTTCATAGGGTGTCCACCATATCAAGGGTATAATAAGTGTCCAAGTGCCATCATCACTTCTTAGGGTTTGCAAGTCTTTAGGTGTCCTTTTATCAACACATCAAAGATTCATACACATGAGCCACACCATTTTCACCAAGTGTGGGTTCAAGGGCCTTCATAAAGGTTTCATGACTTCATTAAGTCATCAATGACCATATATTCATGTCACCTAACCATGTAAGTGCAAGTAGTGGGATCCATGATCTTTGCAAGGCCATCAAGGTCTTCATCAGGGGTTCCAAGTCTTCATGAGCTTCTTCATCAAGCAAGGGGCTTCATGGTCTTCTTTAACCGCCTCAACCACATGATCCAACAAGATATCACCTGTGGGGTAGCTTGGTTTCTCCTGGGGTACCATGACACCATCAGAGCATGAATGACCACAAAATGGGTCATTAATGCTTCTCCAACCCATCTAGGGTTTCTCCAATGTCTTCCAAGGGCTTCAAGACCATCTCCAGGGTCTTCAATGTCTTCAGCAAGGTGGCGGCTTCGAGATTCATCCTTGTGGGTACAAGGACCTTGTCAACTGGGTACAAGGTGCTTCAAGGCACAAACCCACTCTGTAAGGGGTCAAGGCATTGCAGGTGGGGCTTGGTGGCATCAATGACATCCCGTGGGGCCACTGCAAGTCCATGTTGGCATCAATGACAATTTCATCAACAAATACAACTGCCCACAAAATTTTGAGAGTTGGATATTATTGGCCCACCATTTTTTCATATGCTCGCAAGCATGTCAAGTGTTGCCAAGAATGTCAGCTTTTCACTAGGAAGCAGAAGTTGGTTGCACTTCCCCTTACTCCGGTTGTGGTCCTTGCCCCTTTTTCAGCAGTGGAGGATAGATTTTATTGGAAAATTCAAGGACAACTCTAGCAATGGTTTTTGCTGGATTCTCACAGCAACTGATTATTTCACCAAGTGGGTAGAGGCTATACCCACTAAGGCTGCCACTTAAAATGTTGTTATAGACTTTATCGAGGAAAGAATCATCACCAGATTTGGACCCCTTAAAATATCAGCCGATAATGCCAAAGCTTTTAGTTTGGGAGTAGTAAATGACTTATGTTTCAAATATGGCATTATCCTATCCCACTCATCTGATTATTATCCACAGGGCAATGGACTTGCTGATTCCACTAATACAAACTTGATGACTATCCTTAAGAAGACTGTGGGGGCCAATAAGAGATCATGGGATAACAAGATTAAGTATGTTGTGTGGGCAAATAGAATCACTAAGAAGAACTCAACTGGAAAGTCACCTTTTGAGCTGGTGTATGGACTCACAGCCACCCTTCCGGTTAGCATGCAGATTCCGATCTTTAGGATGTTAAGTGAGTATGGTACGAAACAATCAGAATTGGAGTAGAGGATTAATCAGATCATAGAGTTGGATGAATCTTGAAAATCCGCCCTTGATCAGTCATTCAGACATTAGGAAAACATGAAGGGCACTTTTGATAAGTCAGCTAGGCCGAGATCTTTCTAGGTAGAAGATATTGTTCTCTAATGGGATAAGAGAAGGGAGAAGCTTGGGAAGCATGGAAAATTTGACAGTCTTTGGAAATACCAGTTTATCATCCACGACATGGCTGGCACCAATTCTTTTTTCCTTAACACCATGGATGGAGAAATATTAAACCTGCCCATGAATGGCCAACACTTGAAGCCCTTTTATCAAAACAACCTCCAAGATGACCAAGGGGTCATCCCAGGGCTTTTCTAAACCATCCTTGTTGTATTTTTATGTACTTTATTTTTGTATCATATGTTATGTATCATATCCATGTAGAATATTGCATCAAAGTTTCTTATTTTTGTATTATATTTCACTTATATATGCTGAAAAAGAAAAAGTTTATTTCATGTACTTTAATTTGAAAAAAGCAAAAATATTTTTCTGGTATTTCATCATGGCATATTTTTATCATATACATGGTCTTGAGACACTTCTGTTTACATGCAGGTACCAGAGATTCCTGGACTCTCAGGCACTCTTTTTTATCAATAAATCAAGCAAGTACCTGTCCCATAGTTGGAGCCAAATGTTACCAACTTTTTTGTACCATAGTTGGGTTACCTGAGGAGCCACTGGTTGACAAACATGTCCAATGTTTGATTCCAGTGTATTAGTTGATCCGTCTTTATGTCTAGCCAGTTTTGGTTAACCAGTTTTTTATTTGAATAATTTTGACCATGGCCCCGCGGGGTTTGTAATAAAATGTGCTAATAGGGTGTTTTGAGTGGTTCGGTCCCCTAATACATAGAATTTCAACTAAGGTATTCCAGGGGGTTTTTTTTCCCTTGACAATTATGCTTTGCCTATAGCCGAGTATAATTGACAAGGTTTTCTCCCGCTTCCTCCAAAGCTGGAATGCCCGATTTTGAATTCTGGGCCTTGGGGGGTTATTAGAGCCCAACTGAGTGTATATAAACCTACTAGGCATTATTAGAATAGAGCATGGTCATGTCCTAAGTCAATACGACCATCAAAAAATTTTCTGAAATTTTTTTACCGGACGTGTTAAAAAATTATTTTTTAATTATTTCCCTAAGTTTTTAATTAAATTTTTCCATAAATTAAAAGGAAAAATTCAATTTGAAATAAGTTATTCATATGGACTCCGAATTCAGTGACTGAAGTCTCTAACCTTAAGCGAAAAATCATTCTTGATTGGCCAGCCAGTCAGATCCAACTTTCAGATCATCAATCGGACATATAACGCACATTTTCTAAAAAAAAACATTTTTGGGGAAAAAATTGATTATTTATTAAAAAATGCTTATTTTGGAGAAAATCCAAAACTCTCCAAATTGATCCAAATTCAGTGAAATGAAATGTAGAGTGACATGTCAATGGGAATTTATGATGATTGGAGTTATCATAACTCAGCTTCAGTTAGCATTCAATGAGCAATAAAGATATATTCAGTTAACAGTTTTGTCATCTCCAGCTAAACTCCCGAATTGGATGAGATGGAGAGCACTCATTGGTTTGATGATTTTATCGAGGCAGGGACTGATGTTTACATTATGATCTATTGACAGTGGCTCCTCCTTACCTAGCTCACGCCTTCCTTAGCTTGCTCACGCCCTCTCCTCATGCTCACGCCTCTCTCTCTACACAGGGGCGTCATCACACGTGTGGGCTCATTCTGGGCTTGGTTTTCAGTGTTTAGGGTTGGAGTGAGGGAACCCTGCCTAGGTGGAGGTCTCCCCTCACTCTTAGCTCATCTTCTTCAGGTCTGGGGTTTCAGTGGTGTGCCGAGCTGGTTAGGTTTGGTTTTCTAGTTTTAGGGTTTTTGTTCTTCTCTCATTGTATAAATAGAGGCTTCTTTAGCTCTATGGGGATGGATCTTTGATTATAATCTTACTCTGTAGGAATTTGTAAGTTCTTATGCTCATATTTGGAATAAAATCAAGACTTTGGAGGTCCATGCAGCTCAGTACTTGTGGTGAATGAATTTTGTGAGGTGATTTTTGTCCATCTATTTCATTTTAAATGCTCATATATGATTTGATCAATGGGTTTTAGAAGTCTACTATTTAGAACGTAAAATCTTCCATTTGCAGTTGATAAGTTGGTTGATTATGCTATTTTATTTAATATTTCATGAGCAAGACATATTCAGTTATATTAATGTTGATGAATCTTCATATATTTTAGCATGCTAGTTGATTGATCTCACTGGGTTTTTAGAAGTGTTTTGATCTTGGATAGGATCTACCATCTTGGAGAAGGGTGTGAGCTCGATTGCATTTAGCTCATCTTCAAGATCACACGTTTTTTTTTAACAATGGTTTCTCTGCAGGATCTACAATAACTTGGATTTTTCCAGGAAGGAGGCTTTAGGAGTTGTTATTTGCTTCAAGTTCCATCTCATAAAATCTTCTTTAAGTTTGTACTTTGGTTACCGGTTACTTAGGAAGCCCTGGCTTACCTCTCTCCATCCTTTGGCTTCCCTTTCATTGCCTTATTTGACTTGCTTTCCTCTTTCCTCTTCGCTGTCCTCTTTTCCTTTGTCTTCACTTAGTTCGCTGCCCTCTTTTTTACTGTTTTTCAGCCCTCTCTTTCACCCTTTGGACAACCCTCCTTTTTACCTCTTTCTTGCTTTAGGACAGCCCTCTTTCTTACTATTTTACAGCCCACTTTTTGCCTTTGGACAACCCTCTTTTTCACCTTTTCTCCCTCCCTTTCCGTAGTCTTTCTCCTCTCTCTTTCGTCATTTTTCACCATTGGGTTTTTACCCCTCTTTGAGAGTTTAGTTGTAGTTTTATGTCTTAAATTTTTGGTTAACATATAATGTTTGAATTGTTTAAAGCTCTTACTTGCAGGAAGAATCAAGAAAATCCCAAAGGCTAAAGGCAATCAATGAAGCAAGCAAAGAATAAAAAGACAAATCTTCCCTCTTCTTTCCATCCCTTTCTCTCCCTGTTCTTTTAGGAAAAGGAAAAAGCAAAGTCATCAAAAAATTGTAAAATTAACAAAAAGCGAGTGGGATTACGGCTCCCACACCCCTCTTCCCCCATTTGGGGGAAGCCTGTATCGTCTCATTGTCATTCTTTTTCTTTTTTTTTTAATAAATTGCTGATGGTAGAGTAGGATAGGATAGTTGCATAATCATAATTAAGTTAGTTTATGTTTTGAAAATGAAGAAAAATATTGATTTGATTGTTTAATTAAACATTGCATGATTTATTTTTTGTATACTTACCCCCTTGCTTTCCCGATTAGGGCCCAAAAAAGCCTGAAAGAGACTCTTGGGTAGTTAGATTTTTATGTTCCTATTTCTCTTTCAAGATTAACGAATTAATTAAGACTCTTGAACTTGCAGTAACAAAAGTCAAGAGCGCTCTCTATCGGACAACATACTTAGAACTGCATACCCTTGCATTAGGCATCCTAGATTAGCTAAGTCTCTTGAACAACTGTCATAAGACGGGGTCAAGAGCGCTCTTTGTCGGAGAGTCCTCATTAATTGATTTAATAAAATTTGCAATACACACCCCCTAATTAATTAACTTCGTTCTCTCCTTGCCGAAGTATGCTCTGACTAACCTCAAAATCGGAGTACCTAGAAACGGCACTGGATCTCTAATCTTGCAAGAATAACTTAATAAAATTTAAAACCCCGTAACCAATGCACCGGCGTTTTAGGGAATTTTCCAAAGTAATTCCTAGTAGAGGCACCAGAACCTCGCTGTTTAAGCTTCTCAGCTAGCTGGTCAATCTCTGCAATACTAGCCTGGGATACTAGGCAGGCCCGATATGTCTTCAACAGAGTGAACTTAGAATATTCTCCTCGCCTTTTGACAAACCTTCGTTGACACCCTAATCAAGAGCACATAAAATTCTTAAAACCTACTAAGACCACTCGCACAACCTAATATTCACTAGTTTGATTTCTATACTTGTTATTTAATTCTTTGCACATTTCAGTATTATTGACTCCATAAGGCACTGGTCCTTTCTTAATCTACATAATTAGTTTATTTTGATCAGTTTTCTGTGGCCTATTTCGATTTCTATCTGTGAATGCATAATTAACTAAGTCTGGAATCATTCTTATCTTTTAAATCTCTTGCTAGAAACGTGGATTGCTTTTGATTTATGTGTCATAATCATAATAAATAAACACCTCTAATCACAATAACTCCTAAACAACACCCATCCGCATCTGGAACCAATTAAAATAATTTAACCACATTGAACCTTAGAAAACTCTTTGTTAGGGACTACCCCCCTTGGCTTTGTTAGGAGTTAGCCTAAACGGAGGAGCTAGGAGTAGGTGACAGTACCTAGCTCTGTGCTTGCCCCCAAGGTCACACCTCTCCCACTTTCTCAAGTGAGGAGACAACTTTCGGAAGATTTCTGCTGCTGGTGTGCAATCGGCGGACAACATCTTTTGGCGCCATTGCCGGGGACAAATCTTTTTGTTCCTGGACAACCTCTGTTTCTTTTAGTTTTTTACCTTTTCATCCTTTTTTGGTAGATTTTTAGTCTAATCACTCTCTGAAATTAGACTTAAGTCCACCTGGCGACTCCATTGTAAGTTAACACCTCAATTTCATCCCTGGCCCCGAAAAGGTATTAAGGAAGAGATTAAACAAACTATATTCTCGCAGGATCCTTGCAGAACTTGGATCTGAGTCTGTTTCAGACATCCACATTTTATTTCCTGAAAACACTAATACCATTGTTTCTGACATAATGGGCGAGTATTTTACTCAGCTTGAGTTTTCTCATATAGCAGGTCAACCCCACCATCTTCTAGAAAAAGCTGTCGAGAAGCTCTCGATGTATACAGGCACTGATGCCATTACCTCTGCCATGCACCTTAGGAACTTTTCTAGGTGTATTAATGCTTATATAAATGATCCGGTCAGCCAACATGATGACGTGTATATGAAGTTATTTGCTCTATCTCTGGATGGAAAGGCAGGCGAATGGTATAGCAATTTACCAGACAATTCCTTTAATAGTCTAGCAGCTTTCAAAACTTCTTTCACCAACAAGTTCGGTGAAAAGAAAGAACCTCGGCATCAACTTGCGTCCTTGACCAACATAAAGAAGAAAGACACCGAAACAATGGACGAGTTCAATACTAGGTTCATGGAATTGTCAAATGCCATCCCTACTGAGTATGCCCCAACTAAACCAACCATCCTGGTCTATTACATTGAGCACTTAGTGGCAAAATGCAGTACCATATTAGAGACAAGGAGCCTGCTAACTTGCTCCAGGCTCAGGAGATGGCAATCAAGATTGATCTGAACATGCAGTCATCTAGTGAATCTAACCTCCATGGTTATTCAAGGTCTTCAACTCTGTTGAAAATAAGTGAACCAAAAGACAAGGATCCTTTATCAGCTATGAAGGATGCCTATGAAAAACAAATGATGGAGATGAAGAAAAATATGGAGGAGGCAGAGCAGAAACACTTAGCACAGTTGAAGGAGATTCAAAATAGGGTGATAACGATGGAAAGAACTCAAACTCAGTCTGCTCCTAGAACCTTTCTTTCCAAACCAACTTGGCAAAGAAATCCTCCCAACCATGAACAGAGGCCTCCCCATCAGCTAGATGCCGCTAACATGGTTGAGCAGTATAAGCCATTTTGTAGGGCATGTAAAGACCTTCATGAAGAATCTTCTTGTTATTATGCATGTTATGTTCAGGAGCATGGTTTTCCAGAGGGTTGTGGTCCTAAAGCATCATCAAGCAAGCCTGAGTACATGAACTATGTAGATGACATGCATGATATTTCTGAAGAAAGTTGGAGAGAGACAAAACAATATTGAAGAGAGCCTGAATACATTAACACAGTTAGACAGCTCCATCTTGTCACCATAGAAACCCGGGGTCAAGTTGAATATTATAGTCAGCAATTGGATGATCTCACTAAAAAAATTTAGCACTAATCCTACTAATGAGCATAATGATGATAGTTTGGAAGGCTTACTACCTTGTGACCTTTTTTCTGAAGAAGATGACTATGATCATGAGAAGGGATATAGAATCAGATGTGATACAAGTGAGGAAGAATCCCTTACATCTGAGATGGATGATAACTTTGAGACTTTAATTAAAAATCCAATCTTAGAAGTCTCATGTGATGAGAGTCCTCCATGCTCTCCACTGGATGACAAATATTTGGAAAGTTGGGACCCCTGTGATATCTTTGAAACCCAGCTTTTTGAAGAAGATGGTTTTGAGAAAAATGAGAAGTATAGACATGGACTTGATACTAGTGATGACGCATCTCTCATATCCGACATAGATGGTGATGATAACTATTGGAATTTTATTGAAAATCCAACCTATGATACCTTTGAAAATATTTTTGAGAATCTCATCTATGATATGTCCAGCAAGGGGAGTTTTTATTCTGAGACTTATGAAAGTTATAAGGAAGAGCAGTCCGAGTTTTCATATGATCAGTTAGAATTGTATCCAAGTATCGGTAATAAGGATTTGAAAAAGCAGTGCAGTGATGAATCAGATGGGATACAACTAGTTGAAGTTTTTTCTCAGCCATGGTCTTCACGTATAGATGTTCCTTATGTTTTGGAGCACCTTGGGGCTTATACAACGAGTTATTATTTGATAAGCCTTGATGATCAGCATGATAAAGTAGTCGACCTGCCGCATTATCCTGATTTAAATATCAGTGCTATCCAGTCATGGATAGAAGCAACCTGCATGAGCATCTGCCAGTTTGGAAAGAAGTTTGATGACATTATTCATGCCCATGATTCCACATCCAGCCCGCTCATTCTAGATCACCACGCAGGTTTGCATTTTCTGGAAATTGTGCCCTTACGTTGGCTGATAACCAAAGACAAGGCAAAACCTTTTTACATTAATAAAATGCTTAGGTGGCTACACTGGATTTATGATTACACCTAACCCTTTTTGTATCATGATTAGAGTAGGAAAATAAGCTCCTTCAAGTGAGCGTTTACTTTAGCATTTTCTTTATGTACTTAGAAATAAATAAATTTTTCAGTGAAGTTTTTTCTTTGAATAAAGCAACTTTTGGATCCTTGGCTCTTTTTCATAAAACTTGTGCTACTAAGGTTTTCTTGTCAAGTTGATATGTTTTTACAGGATATGGAAACCAGAGATTCTGGGGTTCTTGTATGCTCTCCTTGCATAAGAGACTAGATCGAGCACACGTCCTGTAGTTGGAGCTAGAGGTTATCCAACTTTTTGTACCATAAGTTGGGTTACCTGAGGAGCCGCTGGTTGACAGACTTGTTCAAAGTCTGATTCCAGTGTATCAGTTGATCCGTCTGCTTGTCTAGCCAATATTGGCTAGTCACTTTTTTATTTGAATAATTTTGACCATGGCCCCACGGGGTTTGTAATAAAATGTACTAGTAGGGTATTTTTGAGTGGTTTGGTCTCCTAAGACGTAGAATTGCAAATAGGGTATTCCAGGGAGTTTTTTGCCCTTGACAATTATGCTTTTCCTTCAGCCGAGTATAATTGACGAGGTTTTCTCCCGCTTCGTCCAAAGCTGGAATGCTCGATGTTGAATTCTAGGCCTTGGGGGGTTATTAGAGCCCAACTGAATGTTATAAGCCTACTAGACATTATTTAGATAGATCATAGTCATGTCCTAAGTCATTTGGACACATAAAAAAAATTCCGAAAAAATCTTTTTCGAACAGTGAAAAATTATTTTTTAATTTTTTACTTTTCATAAGTTTTTTGGGTTAATTTTTCCATAAATTAAATGGAAAAAACCCGTTCGTGATCCGGACTCAAAATTCAGTGATTGAAGGCTCTAACCTTAAGCCAAAAATCATTCTTGATCAGCCATCCAGTCAGAACCAACTTTCAGATAAGCAATCGGACACATAATTCCTTTTTACTCAAAAAAGTCAGTTTTGAGTAAAAAAATGATTTTTATTAAAAAATGATTTTTATTAAAAAAAATGATTATTTTGGAGAAAACTAAAACTCTCTAGATTAATCCAAATTTTGTAAAATAAAAGACTAAATGACATCTCATGCAACACTTATGATGATTGGAGTTATCATAACTCAGCTTCAGTCATCATTAAGAGAGCAATTAATTTATTATCAGTTATCAGACATGTCATCTCCAGCTAAAGATGAGATGGAGAGCTCTCATTGGTCCGGTGATTTGATCGAGGTGAAGACTGAAGCTTACACCATCAGTGGGCTTCCCAAACCTAGCTCAGGCTCCTGCCAGACCTAAAGGATGAGCTTACCTACATCCAGACTCACACATGTGGCCTCATCCTTGGCTTGTTTTCAGTGCACAGGTTTGGAGTGGGGGCGCCTTTCCTGGGTGGAGGCCTCCCCTCACTCCCAGTTCTCCAGTTAAGGTCTGGGCTCTTTGTTAGGTGGCTAAGCTGGTTAGGGTTGGTTTTAGGATTTTAGGGTTTTAGCACTCTCTCATTTGTTAAAAAGAGGCTCTTTCAGCTCTTTTAGCATGGATTTTTGTGTAGAGAAACTCTGGTGAAACTTTTGTAATTGCTTGTTGCTTCTATGCAACCATTGGAATAAAATTAAGGCTTTGGAGGCTCATGTGGTGTAGATTCTTTGGATGATTGCACTTGATGGATGAGGTGATGTTGTTTTAATGTTGTTATTTCTTGTTTATTTGAGATTATGATGTTATGTTTTAGAAGGCTTTTGTAAGCACATAAGAACAGGTATTTGCGGTTTGCAAGTTAGTTGTTTATTGATTTACTTCTAGAATTTAAAAAAGAGCATTGTTTTATTTAGTTGTAGTTCATGCTCTTCTTTATTTCAATTTGTGAACAATACATGATCTAATCTTTGTATGGCAATTCTATGAGTGTTATTTTGCAGATCCTTCCATCCAACCAAGCAGAAGTTCGAGCTCAGCTGCATCTTCTTCTCTTGGAGTCAAGTACGTTTTTCTGGTAATTGCATGCTTCATGAGATCCAAGTGCTTTAAAAAGATCCACAGGTTTGACCATTCTCTCCTTGCTTTTATTCATCATTCAAATTAAAAAATCTTTATTTTCTTGGGATTAGGGCACGTTTGGGCTAAAGTGAACATTCATTCACTTAGCCTTTGCCACGGTTGGCTGCCCTATGCTTTATTTTCAGCTGTTTAGGCCTTTTATTTGCAGCCTTTCCTTCCTTTTGTTTGCTGCCCACTTTTCCCCACTTTTTGCCCTTTTGGACAGCCCTCTTTTGCCTCTTTGTTCCACTTTTTGTAGCCTCTTTCCATCCTCTTTTTGGGCCATATTTTGGGCTGTATTTTCAGCCTTTTAGGCCTTTTATTTGCAGCATTTCCTTCCTTTTGTTCACTGTCCACTTTTCCCCACTTTTTGCACTTTTGGACAGCCCTCTTTTGCCTCTTTGTTCCACTTTTTGCAGCCCCTTTCCATCCTCTTTTTTCAACCATCTTTTGGGCTGTAATTTCAGCCTTTTTAACCCTCATTTTGCAGCCCTCTTTCTCTGATTTGCAGCCCTTTTTCTTTGATTTGTAGCCCTCTTTCTCACTTAGTTTCCAGCCTTCTTTTGACTTTCCTTTTTCTCTCTTTCCACCCCTCTCGCCTTGCCTTTTTCTTGCCTCTTTTCTTCCTTCTTCTTGGTGAGTTTGGGTAAATGTTTTTAGTTAGTTTATAGATTAAATTTCAAGTTATTTTTAATCAACTAATATCATAACAAATGTGTGTCTAGAGCTCTTAGATTGCAGACATGTGAAGGAGAGTGCAAAGGCCACAAACGAACAAGGAGTGCAAAAAGAACAAAAAAGACTGTTATCCCTCTTCTTGCATCCCCTTCTTTCCTCGTTCTTCCAAAAAGAAAAGAACACATCATCATTGTAAAAGATTAATAAAAAGAGCCGAGTGGGAGGAAGTCTCCTTCCTTTTCTACTTCCCCTATTTTGGGGAAATGTGTCTTGTGTTCATTTTCATGATTTACTTAGTATAGTTTTCCTTAAGCAATTAGTTTGGTTCTTTGATTAGACTTAGTTTCATTCTTACTAATTGCTAGATTCATCATTGCTTGTTGGTATCTTGTTATAAATTGTTAAATCATAAGAAGAACCAAAATCTCTTGAATCTCACCATAAGGTGGACCAAGAGTGCTCTCTGTCGGAGAGTTTTAATAAACCACCTTTCATATTAATTATTGTGTTTGTTTAATTCAAATCATCTGTAAGTAAGACTCTTGAACTTGCAAAAACACAAGTCAAGAGCACTCTCTATCGGAGAGCATCCTAGGTTTGCATAATCCCTGCATTAGTCTCATCTAGATTAGATAAGTCTCTTGAACCACTGTCATAAGGTAGGGTCAATAGCGCTCTCTATCGGAGAGTCTTAATTAATCAACTTAATAAAATTCGCAACTCACACCCCTTTAATTAATTAACCCCCCTCCCTCCTTGACGGAGTATGATCTGACTGATCCTAGACCGGAGTACCCAGAAACGGCACTGGATCTTTAAACCCCGCAAGAGTAACCTAATAACACTTAAACACCCCACAACCAATGCACCGGCATTGTAGGGATTCTTCCAAAGCACTTCCGAGTAGAGGCGTCGGAACCTCCCATTGTCATACATTCTCGGCTAGCTGGTCACTTGACAATATCAGCCTAGGATACTGGGCGGGCCCGACATGTCTTAAATGAAGGAAACTTAGAAGAGTCTCCCAGCTTTGAAAAACCTTCATTGACACCCTAATCAAGAGCATTCTTTAAAATTCTTAAAATCTACCAAGAGCACTTGCAAAATCTAATATTCACTAGCTTAATTCCTAGACTTTATTTCACGCATTTATTTGACTCCATAAGGGACTGGTCCTTATTTATAATTGAGTAATCTTCTATCTTGATCAACTGTCTATGGTTTATTTTTGCTGATTATATCTGAATGCTTAAGTAAAGTATGGAATCTTTTGCTTATCTGTATGATCTCTTGCTAGCAATGTGGATTGCTTTAATTTATGTGTCACAATCATAAAATTAATCATTTCTAATCACAAGTAACTCCTAAACAACACCCATCCGCATCTAAAACATCTTAAAACTTAACTTAAACATTGAGCCATAGAAAACTCTTTGTTAGGGACTACCCCCCTTGGCTTTGTTAGGAGTTAACCTAAACAGAGGAGCTAGGAGTAGGTGACAGTACCTAGCTCTGTGCTTGCCCCCAAGGTCACACCTCTCCCACTTTCTCAAGTGAGGAGATAGCTTTCAGAAGATTTCTGCTACTGGTGTGCAATCGACGGACAACATGGTCAAAGGAGAGGCATGTATGACTTATCTTACTAGGATCTCTCAAGTGAGAGATGAGCTTGCAGCTGTTGGGGTGGCCATTGATGCTCCCGAGTTAGTGCGGGCAACCCTGAATGGAGTGAATGCACCTTGGGCTGTGTTTGTTTAGGGGTTGGATGGCCAGAGAGAACTTACCATCTTGGGACAGAGTATGTGATGACTTTGTTCAGGAGGAGACTCGAAGGGGTTTCTTGTAGTGCAATGGCTCTACTAGTAGAGGGGATGAGGAGGATGTGGCATTGACAGCGAAGGGGAATTAGAAGAGCAAGAAGGGTCCCAAGCAGGGTGGGGCCAAGCAATAGTAGGATGGGCAGAAGAAGGATATGAGCACTATGAAGTGCTTTGCACGTCACAAGATGGGACACTATGCTTCTACATGTCCAAACAAGAAGAAGAATAAGCAACAGACAACCGCTTCAGCTGAGATCAATGATTTTGCAGCTAGATTTCATAGTGAGTTTTCGCTATGCACCAGGCATATTGAGAGAGAGAGAGCATCCATTCTTACCAGTGTGGATGTTGACAGACAGAGGGAGTTTTCTTGTGTGACAGACCATTCTTACAGTGCATCTACTTCCAGCACTTGGTACATAGATAGTGGAGCCTCGAGCCACATGACAGGTGCTCGTGAGATCTTCTCCGAGCTTTCACAGGTATATACAGATGTGGAGGTTGTGTTGGGAGATGACTCAGTAGTCAGTGAAGTTGGACATGGGACCATTACATTCCAGAGGGAGTCCATGAGTCCCATGGTATTGCGGGATGTATTGTATTTACCTGGGCTGAAGAAGAACCTAGTGTCAGTTTCCATGATCGAGGATCAAGGTCTCGGGGTCTCTTTCCTAGATGGACATGTGCATATGTTTCCCAAGAGTGCAGGACCATTTGCTTCAGTTGTCGTTGGAGCGAGATGTGGGAAACTATATAGGCTCTTGTTTCAGCCACAGCATGCTTTAGCACATAGCAGCAGCAGT
The DNA here is from genome assembly GCA_001517045.1 of Pseudotsuga menziesii. Classification (NCBI taxonomy): domain Eukaryota; kingdom Viridiplantae; phylum Streptophyta; class Pinopsida; order Pinales; family Pinaceae; genus Pseudotsuga; species Pseudotsuga menziesii. Next base: position 59,284 of record LPNX010836655.1, on the reverse strand, counting down.
GAGTTGTGTGAGCTTTGGAATAGGAGGATGTCTCACTTGCACCATCCTGCCTTGGGGTTGTTGAGGCACATGGTGACAGGTTTACCGGAGTTTAGCACAGGGCAGAGTGATGTGTGCAGGGGGTGTGATTTGGGAAAGTACACCAAGACTGCTTTTCCGAGCAGTGATAGCAGGTCAGCTGGTACTCTTGACTTGATACATTCAAAATTATATGGACCTATGTCTTCTATGTCCTTGAGAGGATACGAGTATTATGTGACATTCATTGATGACCATTCCAAGAGGACTTGGATCTACTTTCTGAAGAGCAAGAAGTCTGAGGAAGTCTTAGAGAGGTTCCAAGTGTTCAAAGCTCCTGTGGAGAACCAAACAGGGAGGAAGATCCGAGTCTTGAGATCGGATAACGGGGGTGAGTATACCTCCAAGGAGTTTGATGGATTTTGCAGACAGGAGGGGATCAAGAGACAGTTGACAGTTCCGTATACTCCAGAGCATAATGGAGTAGCAGAGAGGAAGAACAGGTCCATTGTTGGAGCAGATCAAGCTATGTTACATGACCAGTTACGTCCTTTCTTTCTCTGGGCTAAGGCTTGCAGCACCGCTGTATACCTTCATAATAGGAGTCCCCATTGGGCAGTGGAGAATATGACACCTAAGGAGTGCTTTTCAGGCAAGAAGCCTGAAGTTGGCCATTTTTGTATATTTGGTAGTCTGACTTACTCTCATGTCCCTTCAGAGAAGAGGACAAAGTTGGAGCCCATTGTAGAGAAGGGCATCTTTGTGGGTTATGATGAGACTGTGAAGGATTTCCGCATTTATCTTCCCTCTCAGAGGAAAGTGGTGGTGAGGAGGGATGGTAAGTTTGAGGAGGAGCGAGCCTTCAGGAGGTCGAGAGAGTTAGAGCAGGGAGAGCAGCAGGTCCCTGCACCTCAGGTTGTGGCACAAGTTCCATCTACGCAACAGTTAGGATCACAAGTTTCTGGGGTTACAGGACCACAAAGTGTTGGCATAGGTTCACGAGGTTCAGTGGTTAGGCCAACAGGGTCTTCTGGGATAGGTGATGGGTTTACTATTACAGGTGCACCTTACAGAGGATTGGGATCAGGATCGAGATCCGGATTACAGGGTACACCTGGTGTTGGGACACTAGCTTCAGGTTCACAGGTGACTGGGGATTCTAGCTCTGGTAGTTCTTTATACGAGGATAGGCCAGTGTGGGAAGAATGTTCAGGGAAAAAAAAGCCTAAGTGGCTTCAGTAGACCTTGAAGGATGCCTTAAAGGTTGGGACACCCAATGACAAGGTGAGAGCCATCAAGATGCCTGATAGATTTGGCATGGTGTTGGTGGCTTGTACATGAGATTCTGAGCCTTCTACTTTTGAGGAGGCCTCCAAGCATTTGGTATGGAGAGATGCCATGATGGATGAGTACCATTCCATCATGAAGAATGATGTATGGGAGATTGTTTCGAGACCGGAGGGGAAGTCAGTGGTGACTTCTCGTTGGCTTTACAAGCTAAAGCATGCGACAGATGGGAGTTTGGAGAAGTACAAAACTAGGTTTGTAGCGTGGGGGTTTTCACAGGTTGAGGGCATTGATTATGATGAGACTTTTGTGCCGGTTTCTTGTTATACATCTATCAGGGCATTGATTTCCATTGCGGCGAAAATGGGTTGGAAGATCCATCATATGGATGTGAAGACCGCATTTCTCAATGGGATCATACAGGAGGAGATTTACATTGAGCAGCCTCAGGGATTTGAGATACATGACAGAGATACACATGTATGCAGGTTGAAAAAGGCCCTTTATGGGCTGAAGCAAGCTCCAAGAGCTTGGTACTCCAGGATTGATTCTTACTCGCTAAGTATGGGGTTTTAGAAGAGTGAAGCAGATCCGAATCTCTACTTCATCATGGTTGGAGATGATCCGCTTGTTCTTCTGTTATATGTTGATGACTTGTTTATCATAGGGAGAGAGAGACCCATTGCAGCTTGCAAGAAGGATCTTGCAACAGAGTACAAGATGACTGATATTGGGCTGATGCATTATTTTTGGGGATTGGAGGTTTGGCATAAGCTTGGACATATTTTCCTGGGGCAGGAAAAGTATGCGGTTGATATTTTGAGGAGATTCAGGATGGAGGATTGTAGGCCTATGTTGACACCTATGATCACCAACTGGAAGAACCTTCATGCTTCTAGCGGAGAGTTGGTGGATCCTGCTTTATACCATCAGCTTATTGGGTCATTGATGTATCTGGTCAACACTCTGCTAGATTTGTGTTTTGCAATGAACACTCTTAGCCAGTTCATGGTTGAGCCTAGGAGTGTGCATTGGGTCACTGCAAAACATGTGTTGCGCTATCTTTTAGGGACAGTGGATTTTGGTTTGGACTATAGGAGGTCAGAGGGGATCAGATTGGTTGGCTATACAGATTCAGATTAGGCAGGTAGTGTGGCAGACCGGAAGAGCACTTCTAGATGTTGTTTCAGTTTGGACTCGATAGCAGTGTCGTGGTTCAGTCGGAAGCAGAAATATGTTGCATTGAGTACTGCAGAGGTTGAGTACATGGAAGCCAGTTTGGTCAGTTGCGAGGCCTTGTGGCTATGCAAGTTGCTAGTGAATCTATTTGGTCAGGAGATTAGGCCTACGGTTATTTACTGTGACAATCAGAGTTGCATCTAGGTCTCTGAGAATTCGGTTTTCCATGACAGGTCAAAGCACATTGATATCTGGTATCATTTCATCTGAGACTATGTTCAGAGACAGGCAGTGATGCTTCAGTACATTTCCATTGATGAGTAGGTAGCAGAGATACTAACAAAGTATTTGGGGAAAGGCAAGTTTGTCTTCTTCATAGACAAGTTGGGAGTGGTGCAGAACACCTTCCTCGGTAAGAGGGAGTGTTAGTTTTGTACCTAGGAAAGTGTTCCCCTAGTGGCTTTTGCCTTAGTCACTTAGAGAGGGGACATAAAGTGACCCTTGCATTAAATGACTTAAGTAAAAGCATTTAATTTGACTTTAGAGCATTAAAGTCACTTTTTGATAAATTTAAGTGGGTGAGTGAAATTAATGTTTTAGAAATGAAATATGAGCATTTAATGTCAACCCTTGATCTAATCTAATCTCCACCGTTAGATTAGACTCACCCTAGGGTTTTCTCAAAAAGGCCTGGGAAAGGCATTTTGCCTCACTTTTGCAGATTGAGGTGAGAAGAGAGAGCTGAGAGAGAGAAGAGAGAGTTTTCGTTTTTCTTGAGCAAGAGGAAAAATTTTGTAGCACACAAATCGAGGGAAAAGATAGCAGCAAAGAGGGCATGGAAATCAAGGTGAAGACAACAACATTTATTGCTAGTCCGTACAGTCCATATGGTACGGTTTTCAAGGCAATAGGCATGATTTTTTAGGCAGATTTTTGGGCACGATTTTAGAGAATTTTTTTTTTTGGCACAGATTTTGAGGTCCGTACAGTGGCATAGAAATCGAGGCAGAAAATTGAAAAATTCAGAGTTTGATTTTTGCTGCTCAGCACACAAATCGAGACAAAAATTTATCTTCCGAGTTGAGATAAGTTGGTTTGATATTTTCTATGTATTGCTGTAAATGATAAAATTCTTCTGAAAAAATAAAAATACTCTCTTTGATTGGTTTTCCCCTAGTGGGTTTTTCCAGGGCCATTGGCCAAAAATCCTAGTGTTCTATGTGATTAAATGGCGTGCTGATTTTTATTTCCAGTCACTAAAAAGATTGTTTACAGCAGTGTTTAAGTGTGAAATTTTTTTTTTATTTCCAGCAATTTATTTTTCTGAGAATGTCATAAACAGTGATATAAATTTTACTTGAAACCGGTGGCTGAACACTAGTGAAAAATCTACAATTTCCACTACATTAAATAATTAAGTGTTAATTAATTGCTTTATTTCTTTATCATTCATTCTTTTAATAATCAATTAGAGAGAGTACATCATGTTATGAGCATTTTTACTTATTAGTTACACCAGAATTACCAATCAACACCATGAAAACATGAAACAAATTACCTCCACATTTCTTAGTTGGTCAACACTCAACCATGAAGAAGCACCATCTCCAAGCAAGGAAACAGGTGTACCACCTAGCCATGAAAACCTTGCAAGCTCGACACTTGTGAAAAATTTCACAAGTGGTGTGAGTACAATCACAATATAGTAACATGTTGTAATGTCGACAGGGTTGAATTTGACGTTAGTGTGTGCTCTTTCCATTTAATAAAAGAACTATTTTATAACATGAAGGAAGTGGCATTTGTTTCAAGTTTTTGTAAGTTTATGCTTATATGAGGTACTTTAGTTTCATGAATGAACATTTTCTGTTCCTAATTGCAAGCTTTTTACCTTCATTCAGAGTATCATTGTTCCTTTTTCTGGGTGTGTAGAATATTTTGGCAAGTAATTGGCAGGGTGTTCTCACTACAGTTAAGGCAGATGTTGCTGAAAGGTATGGAAAAAGTATTACTTTTCTTTTCAGGTTGTTTCATAAAGGGATTATTACGTAATACTCTTATATGATTTGCTTGGTAGATGTATTTGCCAAATCCATTTTTGTTGTATGGCAGTGAAGGTGTAATGAAACATCAGGTCCTTTTTTTCTTTAAATTTTGAGAAGGAATCCACAGGAATGTTCAATATTTATGGCTTCTTGTACTAGTTAAATGCATACACATTGATCCATTGGATTATTATTTTTAAACAATATTTTTATGATAAAACTACTGACATAAATATATATCAAATGTTTTATTTGAAACTTTGTGTATTATATGTTAGAATATCTACCCTCTGCTTCTAATGTCCTCCCTAGCATAGTTGTAGCAGCCTGTATTAGCAGTATATCTTTAGCAGTCTGTAGCAGTAGGTGAGGTTACAGAAGTATTCAAGGATCTAACAATGAAGGCACATGAATGCATGCCCATTCATAGATATATGTGATATTTTCTTCTTCTGTTCAGTTATAAAATTAGTTCACATGCAGATCAGAGTTAGATAGGTGCAATTCACTAGGAGAGTAGGGCTTGTGCATGAGAATAGTTTTATTCTAAGAAGGGCTCACTTTCTAAGGAAATATGGCTGCCTAGTTCACATTCGTAAGATTTGTTTTTCTTGGGAGAGTTATCACGCAAATATGCACCAGCAGATGTGTGTAATAATTATTTGCCAGCTACACTGTCATCACTAGATGCCTCTCTATTCAAAATGGTGCTTTTCTAGTCTTGGAGGTTGTCCCTAAATGGTGTATGCTACCATCTAATCAATAAATCTGTACAATGTCCAAGACCATCAAAATACAAACACTCCCTCTTGGGCTGTCAAGAGCGAGGCTAAGTTTCAAACAGTTGAGCGAGGGTAGGTTTCAAACAACAATTTTAAGTGGTTGGGATCAAAACCTAGAGACAGTTGTGGCAATAAATTAATGGAAATGAGTGAAGTGAATGTGTAGCTTGTTATCACCCAAACTCACACCCTTCAAGATAATCTCCTAAAGCTCTAGGCATGGGCACAGTGAAACTAAGAGGGAGGCCATTGTCACCACACCAAATTCTCTTTTGCTCTTAAGGGTGGTTCTTCTCCAACTCAAGGGAGGCTTCTCTAAGATGAGATTGCTAAAGGATTCACTGAGGATCATGGTTAATTGAAGATATGGCTTTAGCAAAACAGTCTGTTTTAGCAATTATAAAAGAAGTGGCTGGAAGGATAAGGGACTAGTGTCTTATCCATTGGGAAACAGAGTCAAACAAAGGCTCAATGAAGGATTTTAAAAGAAATTATTAGGAGTAGGGCATCAGGAGTACATGCCCTAACCACTTGTAATGGCTTTAGTAATTACATAAATCCACAAAAGAAAATACTATAGAAGATATTTTCAAACGATTTTAGGAGGATGATTATGTGCAAGGGTAAGAGTATATAACCAATAGCTGAAATACATACCACAACTATCACTTCCAACTGACAACCATCACATAGAAGAAGAAAAGGCTTACTTTATTAATTGAACATTAGAGGAAAATAATAAAATAATAGTTAAAATGGGCCTCCTAAGGAAAATAATAAAATAATAGTTAAAATAATAAAATAATATTTATTAATTTTGGAGGAAGAAAAAGAAAAAAAACTACTCTTTTTGTTCATATTTTCAACATATCTCCATATGTTCTTACTCAAATTTCGAGTAGGAGCTCTCCTTGGATGCAGATTCAAATTCTTCATCCAATGAGTACCTACAATGCATACTTTTGGCGGGCCCTGCTGCCCCAAAAACAAGAAATACTTGAAAAAATGTGTTAATATTTTCAGGTATTTCTTGTTTTTGGGTTAGCGGGGTCCGTCAAAAGTATGCAGTGTGGGTACTTGTTGGATACATAATTTAAATCCGCATCCAACGAGTGCTCTTACTTGAAATTTGAGTAAAAACACATGGAGATATGTTGAAAATACAAACAAAAATAGTAGTTTTTTTTCCTGACAAATATATTGTCAAGAAATTCTATTGGTGCTTGAATTCCAACTCATTAAGAAATTATGGTTGGCTCATTTTATTATAAGGCCCATTTTAGACCTCAAATTTCCTCCAATGAACCATTATCAATTGAAAATCTCATCCATAAGTAAAACATAAACAACACCATACCGTTTAGTAGAAAGCACTTTAATTCACCATCCAAAGGAGTCCAATGATATTCAACTAAGTTCAATGGGATACTCTTTATATAGATAGTGTAGCTCAACTTCCTTTACAATATAACAATAATTTCCCTTTCTAGATCCACTATTTGCTCAACCATTTTTTCTAGAAATAGCAAAATAGCTGTTAGATTCACTTTTTTCTCCTAGGGAAATATAGAATAATAGTTCTGATCTAACCAACCCTTTGAGAAGAGTTTAACAATTATAAACAAATGGAGTTAGTTCGATCCACTTTCTACAAGTAATTAACTCCATGATAAAGTTTCAACAACGAAAAAATAATGTAATTAGTGACCATCCACTTCCATGTAAATTTCCTTTAATATTCAAACTAGGGCTAAACAATGCATGCAAATCCCTATTGATAACCACACATGAATATCTTATACAATATGCAACAGAATATAAAACTGAGAAATAAATCACAACATCACATCACAATATTGACACTATTATTTTGCGTATGGAAACCCTCGGCAAACCCCAAGATGGGAAAATCAGTGCAGCAATCAGATATTGATTTTATTATGAGAAAATATGAAGCATTTACAATACTAAAAATTCACCCCAACCTGGGGAAAGCAGTTACCCGGCAGAATCACTGGGAAAACCCCCAGCTAAACCTTAGCACCCTCCTACGTGACTGTACAACCCAGTTGTAAGAAGCTCGGTGATCTTGCTGCTCACTCCTCCGTCTTTCCAGCTAAATCCTATGTCTGAATTTCTCTCCCTATCTGTATCCTATCTCTGTTGGAATACAAGTGTGTGTCCTCTCCACCAATTGATCTGTCTTTTATAACTTAAAACCCTAATTTCACTTTCACTTTTACTAGTGTTTCACTAAAGTTAATAAACAATTAGATCACTTTAGCTATTTTCCAAAGTAAACTTGGGAAAAATAATTAAATACAACTGGTTTTTTGTTTTAGAGTCTTCTACATGCAAGGGCACTAGCATTCAAGAATATCTTCCTTGTTGCTGCCACTCTAACACACTCTCTCAACGAGGAATGGATTTGGTAGCAACTCCAACTTATCTCTGGACTTCACAAAGCTCTGTCTGCAAAGTGCCTTGGTGAAAATGTCCGCCACCTTCTCATATGTCTGTATGTACTCCAACCTAATGGTTCCCCTATGAACACAATCTCTCAAGAAGTGGTACCTGATGTCTATGTGTTTGCTTCGGTCATGGAACACTGGATTCTTAGATAGCCTGATGCCACTTTGACTGCCACAGTGAACTACTGCAGCCTCTAGCTCACACTCGACCAACCTTGCAAGTAACTTCCTCAGCCACATGCCCTCACAAGAATCCATGTTGGCTGCCATGTACTCAGCCTCTGCTGAGCTCAATGCAACTGACTTCTACTTCTTGTTGAACCAAGAGACAACCCATGATCCAATCCTAAAACAACCCGAAGTACTCTTCCATTCCCCTACACATCCTGCCCAGTCAACATCTGTGAAACTTGCTAACTTTACACTCCCCTTGTGCTCATAAATCAATCCATACTCCAGTGTACCTTTGATGTAGCGAAGTACTTCACATCTGTCCAATGCACTCTTTGAGGGCCCACCATGAACTGACTCAAAGAGTTGAATACAAAGCTGATGTCTGGTCTAGTGTTGACCAGATACATAAGTGATTCGATAAGTTGACGATACAAGGTAGGATCAAATCCGTACGACCCTGAAGGACATCATAAACATAGGACAAAAGCAACAAATAAACAAAAAGCAAATAGATCTGACAACTTATCTGGATTGTGAGGTCCTTCCTTATACTCATAAACTTCTTTAGATCAGACCTTGTCTCTCAGAGACAAATCAATAAGTGAAACATGTCTGGCCCTTACCTGAGGCCATGGACATACCTGAGAGAGAGAGAGAAAGTTAAAGCGCTGTAGGGTAGGACTTGACAAGTACAGTAGGAGGTACAACAGTCAAAACATCCAAGATCAACCTCAAGAAGTTAACCAAGACAAGGAACAAGTCCACATAGTCAGTTGGCCCATTCAAACAGTCCTCACACAGGTTGTGTCCCACACTAATAGCCCAATACTGGCAGTGGCCTACACACATAGTCCACAAATAGTCCACACACAATTAGTGTCTCCACAAATAGTCCACAAATAGGGTAGTGGCTTGCTCTAACAACCCAACAAGGGAAACAACCTATCCTGGCAGCCCTCAAATAGGTGTGACCTCAACAAACAACATAAAACCAACTCACTAGCTAGGTGACAGTCCAACAACTAGCCCACGGTTCAAGTGACAATCCAATAACCAGCTCACAACTCGTGACAACCCTAGAAGACAATCCATAGCTCAGGATGAACAAACAACATACGACTCAATATGAAATCCCAACACGACAACCCATGACACAAGGTGACAAACAATGAGTCAAGAGGTAGTCCAACAAGGTAGCGACCCCCCAAACAGTCCAAGAAAGAATCGACAAGGTAGTGGCACAGATAAAGGCACTCAAAATAGTCCAAGTAGGGTTTCAGCTGCCCTAACAACACCTAAAACAATCCAAACAAGGTGGAGGCTTCCCTACTAGACAGTGAAACCCTCAACTAGCAGTAGAGGGACCTTCACACAAGTGGCAGCTTAGGGTACCACAGTTTGGAAACAAGAGGACAACTCACACGTGTGGTAGCATACTTCCTAGCAGTAAAAGAACCCAAGGCATCACCCATAAGGCTGTTGTAAAAACCCTAGATTAGTCCCTCACCAAATCAGATATGAAAATGTCACTTCAAGATGATCTCACAATGAAGAATGAGATTTGTATTTATAACCTATTAAAGACTTCTAGAAGGATCCCCCCTTCTAATTCTTTATTGACTTAGGGTTTACTCAAAAGGTGAAGACATCATAACATTATGTGAGTGTTGACAAATATAAAAATATAAATTGATGTTATGTCAACATAATCAAAAGAGTTAAGGTACCGCATTAAAGAGGGGCGCTAGGACCAACAACACAAGAGCAAGTCAAGCACAAGGCTAACCACAAGTCAACAAGAGGTGTCACAATAAAGTGGGAGGACAACCGTTTTACTCACAAGACCAAGGTGTACCAACAAGGTGGGAGAAAAACCCTTTTACCCACAAGACCAAGGTGTACCAACAAGGTGGGAGAACAACCCTTTTACCCACAAGGAGAAACAACCAAACTTGTATCTTTCTTTCTCAAGATATGTGGTCCACAAGTGTTCCATATAATAACTGGAAGTTTTATCATCACCATATAAGGAAAGTTCACACCGGATGATGTGATCCTTTGGTCCTCCTGACTGCTCCCAAGGTCAATTTCTATGTGACATCCACAAGGGGTGCCCGATCTCTTGAGAAGATGACTTAGCTTAACTATCTCAAAGACCTAGGAGAGAAGGACATCACACATCATCATCTTGGTTAACTGACAGGGAGTACACCTACAAGACCTAATTGATCCTAGACCAAGAATTTGCCTGGTCCCAGACGAGGATGTCTTTGTCTCAGCCTATAGGATCTGCTTGGTCCTTATGAACAAGCACTGAATGGTCCCTTAGCAGAATGCCCTTGAGACAGATAGGGTCCATAGCCACACTCTAGGGACTTTGCTAGGGCATCAACTTGATTAGTCCAAAACCCAGAACCATAGTAAATTGTTGGGGGCCCTAGGGTACCTGTTAGGGACTTACTCTACCTGGTTAACTCACCAAGAACCCTAGTGAACTAACTGTTGTTTTTTCCTAAGTAGCATCGAGAGCCATTCTCTTGGAGAATGGAGGCACTTGGTTAGTTACCAGGAACTTGAACCGGTCCAAGACTGGGGGACTCAGCCCAGGGCTGAGAGCCATTCTTTGAATGGAGGCACTTGGTCAGTTATCAGGAATTTGAACTAGTTTGGCACTGGGGGACTCAGTCTAGAGCTGAGGGCCATTCACTAAATGGAGGCACCTGGTCAGTTACCACGAATTTGAACCATTCTAGAACTGGGGACTCAGCCTAGAGCTTGTTGATTTTTTTGAGCAGCATCAAGAGCCATTCTCTTAGGAGAACGGAGATACCTGGTCTGGGGTTAGGAGATATAACCTATCCAGCACTAGGGGACTCAACCTTGAGTTGAGTGACCATTCTGTTGAATGGTGACATATGGTCCGGGACCAGGATGTGGAACCAGTCTAGCACTGGGGAACTAAACCTAGAATCGAGTGGCCATTCTTTGAATGGAGGCACCTGGTCAGTTACCAATAATTAACCTAGTCTGAGACTAGGGACTCAGTCCGGGGCTGAGGGCCATTCTCGGGAGAATAGAGGCGCATGGTCTGTTACTAAGTATTTGACCTTGTGTCAAATTATGCAACCTATGGTTGAGGCACCTAGTCTTTTAATAGGATTACACGATAATCCCTAGATCGGGTCTGGGCATGTGTGACACTCTGACCCTCTATCACTGGGCTTTGTGATCTTCTCCAAGGCTTAGCTACCCTTGGTTAAGACACTTTAGTATATGATCTTGGTGTCACACAGAGTGTGAGATAAAAGCATTAGTAATTTTCTCTGTTTACGATGATGTACTTTGAGTGGGGATGAAGGACCACCTTAACAACTTGTTATGACCACAGGGGCACTTGAAGAAGGCTAAAGTAAAAGTCAAAATACATAAGGACCCTTAGCACCACTAAGGAGTCAAAGTGAAAGTGCAAAAAAACCTTTAGTACCACTAAAGGTAAAAGTCAAAGTAATAAAAGAATAAAAGAATATTATTTTGTTCTTTTGAGTTTTTGTCCACTTACAGGTGACTTCAGAGGCTATAAAAGAAGATCAATCCATTTCATTAGTACACACACTTGCTCTTGCACTTACAGCTGCTCCAACAGAAGAACTCGCTGGTTATTGAAGAGAAGTAAGTTTTGTGTTTATTCCCTAGCATGGATGAGTTTAGCTAGGGCATTCAAACTTGTTTTGATCAACCCTAAACTAGCATTTTATCTTTTGTAGCAACTAGGGTTTAACCCTAAATCTTTCCTTCTTCACGGTAGCTCTCATTCCTCACCGGGAAGCAACAACAAGTCAACAGGCATGGGTTGATGCAATGATTGAAGAGTATAATTCAATCATGAAGAATGATGTGTGGGAAGTTATTCCCAGACCAACAGGAAATTCAGTGGTGACATCTAGATGGCTTTACATAATCAAGCATGCTGCCGATGGCAGTGTGGAGAAGTATAAAGCTAGATTTGTAGCTTGTGGCTTCACTCAGAAAGAAGGCATTGACTATGATGAGACATTTGCTCCTGTTGCCAGGTATACTACCATTAAAACCATCATTTCTCTTGCTGCAGTATTTGGATGGAAGTTACATCAAATGGATGTAAAGACAACTTTCCTCAATGGAAAGATTGATGAGGAAGTCTACATTGAACAACCTGAAGGCTTTGTGACTCATGGGGATATGACCCATGTGTGCAAACTAAGGAAATCCTTGTATCGACTCAAATAGGCTTCGAGAGTTTGGTATGCCAGGATGGATGGATTTCTCCATAGCTTGGGGTTTTCCAAAAGTACAGCTGACTCCAACTTGTACTTTAAGGTTGTTCATAATCATATCTTGATCCTTGCGTTATATGTAAATGACTTGTTTCTCACAAGTGAGGAACAAATTATAGCACAGTGTCAAAGGGAGCTTACCTCTGAGTTTGAAATGATGGATCTCAATTTGATGCATTATTTTCTTGGCTTAGAAGTCTGGAAAAAGCCAGGCGAGATCTTCCTGACACAAGGGAAGTATGCAGTGGACATCTTGCAGAGATTTGGGATGCAGGACTGCAAGTCCATGAGCATACCGATGACTACCAACTTGACAAAGTTGCGTGACTCAACCACAAGTTCACAAAGTGTGGACTCTACTCTATACAGACATCTTATTGGATCCTTGATGTATCTCGTACATACGAGACCGGATATTCGTTACACAGTAAATGCTGTATGTCAGTTCATGTCCGATTCGAATCACATATACTAGGTAGTTTCTAAACACATAGTCATATATGTGCGAGGTACTATCACTTATGGGCTCAGGTATACTTACAGGAGTGAAGTATTATTAGCAGGATATGTTGATTCAGATTGGGCTGGCTATGCAGTAGACTGAAAAAGCACTTATGGTTACTGCTTCAATATGGGATTTGCAATGATCTCTTGGTCGAGCAGGAAAAAGGGTTCCATAGCTCAAAGTACAACTAAGGTAGAATATATTGCTTCAAGTGATGCCTGCAAGGAAGCAGTTTGGCTCAGGAAACTTCTATTTGATCTGTTCGGTGGAAAGCTTGACTCAACGATCATCCATTGTGATAATCAAAGTTGCGTTAAGCTTCCAGAGAACCCAATGTTTCATGATAGATTGAAAGAAATTGAAATGAAGTATCATTTCATCAGAGACCTAGTACAACGAGTTGCTCTGAAGTTGTAGTACATTCATATAGATGAATAGATTGCAATATCCTGACCAAGCCTCTAACAAGAACAAAATTCATGTACTTTCATGACAAGCTTGGCATGGCAGAAAATGCCTCTCTCGCTAAGAGGAAGTGTTGATTTTTCTGAGCAGCATCAAGGGCCATTCTCTTAGGAGAATGGAGATATCTTATTCAGGACTCAACCTTGAGTTAAGTGACCATTCTGTTGAATGGTGACATCTGGTCCGGGACCAGGATGTGGAACTAGTCTAGCACTAGGGAACTCATCCTAGAGCTAAGTGGCCATTATTTGAATAGAGGCACCTGGTTAGTTACCAGGAATTAACCTAGTCTGGGACTAGGGACTCAACCCGGGGTTGAGGGCCATTCTCCGGAAGAATGGAGGCACCTGGTTTGTTACTAAGTATTTTACCTTGTGTCAAATTATGCAGCCTATGGTTGAGGCACCTGGTCTTTTACCAGGATTACACTGTAAGCCCTAGACCGGGTTTGAGCATGTGTGACACTCTAACCCTCGATCAATAGGCTTTGTGATCTTCTCCAAGGCTTAGCTACCCTTGGTTAAGACACCTTAGTATCCAATCTTGGTGCCACACAAAGTGTGAGATAAAAGAATTAGTAATTTTCTCTATTTATGATGATGTACTTTGAGTGGGGATGAAGGAACACCTTGACAACTTGTTTTGACCACAGGGGCACTTGAAGAAGGATAAAGTAAAATTCAAAATACATATGGACCCTTAGTACAACTAAGGTGTCAAAGTGAAAGTGCAAAAAGACCTTTAGTACCACTAAAGGTAAAAGTCAAAGTAATAAAAGAATAAAATAATATTATTTTGTTCTTTTGAGTTTTGGTCCACTTACAGGTGACTTCAAAGTCTATAAAAGAAGATCAATCTAATACACACACTTGCTCTTGCACTTACAATTGCTCCAACAGAAGAACTTGCTGGTTATTGAAGAGAAGGAAGTTTTGTGTTTATGCCCTAACATTGATGAGTCTAGCTAGGGCATTCACACTTGTTTTGATCAACCCTCAACTAGGGTTTTATCTTTTGCAATAGCTAAGGTTTAACCCTAAATATTTCCTTCTTTACGACACCTCTCATTCGTCACCAGGAAACTCCTACTGTTCACGGGCACAGGTCTATTCTTCACCAGGCAGAGGTCTATTCTTCACTGGGCAGCCATTACAGTTCACGGGCATCCCTTTTCCTTTCCTGGATGCCCTCTTCTTATCTCAGGCAGGCCATACAGGTCCTTGGGCTACTAGCACAGAACCTGTGAAGGGTTTCGGGTCTGTAGCAAACCCTTGGGCTGCCATAGCAGACCCTCAGGATGCTAGTAGACTACCCGTAAGGGCATCTGAGCATGTAGCAGACCTTCGGGCTGCTAACAGACATCCTGTATGGGATTTTGCGCTACCATAAGGAGCCACGAGCAAAAGGTGCTCAAGCAGGGATAACATGCCTCCAGGTAGTTTAGGCAGGGTCTCGGGAAGAATTTAGGCAGGGTCTCGGGAAGAATACAAGGGCTCGGGCAGCTCAACACAATGGTCCGGGCAGAGGGCAAAACAATCCGGGCATAGGAAAAATAACCCGGGCAGGAAAATAGAAATCTGGGCAAAGGTTTGGGCAGTCAGGAAAGTGATCTAGGCATACAGATGGTACATCCAGGCAGTTTTCATACAGATCATCTGAGCATAGATCTAAATTCTGGGCAGGAGAGAAAAAAATTAGGGCATAACACCCTAATTTGGTGAAAGGCCTAATTTTGGTTTTTCTTGTGTAAAATTATCTTCTGTAATTTGTGGATCTGTGGTACAAACCCATTAAGGTTTGAGAATTCATTGAAGAACTCAATCATCTCATTTACGAGATGAATTACTAATGCTTTTGGGGTTTTGTCCTCTAAAGATTTCCCCAGTGAAAAACTCTTGTGTTCAGTGTGCTGATGTGTTGATGTTATTTACTGTACTTGTCATTTGTTATATGTTAGTCTGCAAATTTTAAAGTATTCATGCTAATGGTAAAAATTCAACAGAGCTGAGGGCCATTCACTGAATGGAGGCACCTGGTCAGTTACCAGGAATTTGAAGTAGTCTAGGACTGGGGGACTCAGCCTAGGGCTGAGAGCCATTCTCCAGGAGAATGGAGGTGCTTGGTCAGTTACCAAGTATTTGACATTTAGTCTATTGATGCAGCCTAGGGCTCAAGCACCTGGTCAGTTACTAGGTCATCACCATAAGCCTTGACCAGGTCTGGGCGCGCGATGCACTCCTCGCCTTGATCTGTGGTATCTGTGACCTTCTCTAGGGATTATCTACCTCTGGTTGAGACACCCAACACCTGATCTTGGTGGCACAAGGAGTTCAAGTTAAAAGCATTCAGTAATTCTCCCTATTTATGAAGATGTACTTTGAGTGGGCATGAAGGACCCTAGATACCACTTGGAGGACCTTCTTACCCTAACCCTTTGTCCATGAGAAAGACCAAGTGACACAAGTCAAATTACAAAGAAGACTTTTGTACCACAAAAGTTAAAGTAAAAAGGGTCAAAGTTGAAAAAGAATAAAACCTTATTGTAAACTCCTAATTATGTGGGACCAACTCAATGTTTGAAAGTCTATAAACAAAGATCACTTACAATTCATTTCAACACACTTCATTCTCTTGGACTGCTCCTCCATTTGTGATCGAGATCAACTTTTCATTGCTATGGAAGGAAAGAGTGTGACTGGGTTATTATATCTTCTGCTCTAGCATGGCAGCATAGCTACTAGCTAGGGCATCTTCCTTCTCTTTATTACAAAACACTGTGGAGCAGAAAGTGTTGCTACAACAGCTCATGAAGCCTAGTGCTTCTCCATACCTAGGTCAAGGTGGCAGCAACAAGTTGCAGCACCCTCCGTGGTGGATACTGTAGCAGCAAAGGAAGTCTGTAAACTGCTCTGACAACAATAGATCCCTAGGGCAGCCACTACAAGCTTCTCCACCACTCGGGCAATAGTAAAACCCTAACAGAAAATTCAGGTAGCATCAAACAAGGTTCGGGCAGCTTGAAACAAGGTTCAAACATCTTGAAACAGAGTTTGGGCAGCTTGAAACAAGGTTCAGGCAGCTCCAGTAGAGAAATTTTGGGCAGCACGCAGCAGGTACAGTTCGAAATTTCAGGCAGCAGGTCATTTCTGGGCAGCTGCTAAATTTAGGGCAGCAAGTACTTTCTGGGTAGATACAGGAATTTTGGGCTGTAGGACATTTTCGGGTAGTAGTAAGCCTGCTAGGGTCTGAAATTTTTTTCAAGCCTGCTAGGGCTTGGAAAAATTGTTAAAACATTCATCTCAGAATTTTGAGATAAATTTTCCTATTTCTCTTACAAACTTGGTCATCTCATTTAAGGGATGAATTACTAATGCTTTGGGGTTTTTGTCCTTTAAATTTTTCCCCGTGAAAACATCTTGTGTTCAATTGTGTGATGCTTGATTGACTACTGCACTTATCTTATTGTTATTTATATTACAGTCTGCAAATTTTAAATAATTACATGCACATGTTAAAATTCAACAATAACTAGGGTGCCATTTAGAGAATTCCTTTCGCAGCTGCACTATCTTTAACAAGTACTTGCTAGACCGTTTTTTTTAAGGCCACAAGGTACTTAAAATGCTTTAAGAAACAATGAAGAAAGAGGTACCTTGAGTAAGACTTCTCAGACTTAGAGATGGGTCACTAAGCTTGGATTATTAAAGCTAGTTATAAGATTGTTAACTATGGGAAAATGGACTAGCGAGGCAAATCACTTAGTAACTCATGAATAATGAAGTCTAGAAGAAACATGCTAAGGCCAAATTGTTCCAACTCGCCTGCTTGGGTGATATGTTTTAAGGGGATAATCAATTGTTTGATCAAAATGCAAGAATGGTAATTGTATTTGTTTTAAGAAGGCCCTAACATATAAGGTATCTTGATGCAAATGAATACTCACACATGCACACCATAGGGAAGCAAACAAAACAAGCATGCAGGAGACAATGAGCAACATCCTCTTGGTAAAAGTTGAGTTTGAGATTACTGCCTACACCTTGGGCACTATGGAGTCAAATAATAGGTTCACTTAGAGTATAAATATACCTTAAATGTAGCATATAAATTTAACCCAAGTGAAAGAAACTTACCCACAAACCCCTCATGCAACAACAAAAGGTTCTGAAATTTATACTAATAAGATAACCAATGGGTTTTAGAGTAATTTTATCAAGAGAGTAATGGAGTTTCTCCTTGCTCAACAATCCCGAATAGGTCCTGTCTAGGAAAACCTCACTCCAAGCCGAGGTGCACTTGCCTTTCTGGTGGTTTCAAGTTTCAACCTACAAATAACCGAGAAAATAATTAGAGAAGTGAATCATGGTAACTAAAAGATAAACTTAGTATTTGCAAATCAAAATAGAAAAAAGGGGAATAAGAAGAAATAGCAAGAAATTAGATGGCATTTGCAAATCGATTTCATTTACAGAAAAATCCTTTGTCAAGGGACCTAGTCACTACAATGAAGTTGTCCTCTCTTCTTGTAAGCAAACCACACTTAAAATATCCAAGGCAATGGAATGATTGATATGTAGCAGTAGTAGGAGCTCGAAAAGAAAGTAAAATCCATCAAAATCATCCAAGAGACAAAATTTTTGCACCACAAAAGGTTTTGATTACTCTCACTACTGAAATGAACCAAAGTCGCTTACAATGAAGAGCTCACTCTCTTTTAAAGATAGAGAGTGGTAAAATCCCGAACTCATCCTTATGTGGATGGTTGAAATTAAAATATGCTAATACATGATCAACGAATGAGAATTCATCTCATTTTATTATTTTACAATGGTTGGAAATTACTATCTATGGAGGGGGGTGAATTACCTCCAGATGCTCAAGTCCAATCTTAATAAAACATAAGTGATACATGAAATAAGTTGCTAGGTCTATTGAGTTATCCCCTTGATGATCACAATACACTTTTATTACATGTCTAAGCTCAAGATCCAAGTCATCTCATGAACAATGCCCCCCCTAGGGAGATAAGCCGCCCCACCATGAAGTTGAACACCACATGGCAAATGAAAATATGTTTTAGTGCTAGGTGAATGTACAATAAACTCGGATTGAGATATGCTCCCGCAGCATGCAATGGTAAATGTAGCTGCCTGTCCCACTTGGAATCAATAATGTGCCATATAGGGAGATATTTTGATGAATCACCCTTATAGAAAGCCTTGATGGCCTCTTTGGCCCTATTCAT
The DNA here is from genome assembly GCA_001517045.1 of Pseudotsuga menziesii. NCBI lineage: Eukaryota > Viridiplantae > Streptophyta > Pinopsida > Pinales > Pinaceae > Pseudotsuga > Pseudotsuga menziesii. The sequence continues at coordinate 40,800 of LPNX010836655.1, read as the reverse complement.
GCCCTCATAGATGTATCCCATTGCAGGTTTCTCTCCATCCATGATCCTCAAGACTTTTACAAGTGGCTCAGTGAAGCTGACAATTTCAATGATTTCTCCCACAAACCATCTCCTAAGAGAGACAACTTCATAGCAACTGCATCTGGTTTTGTGCTATCTTTCTAATGTATCCATTGTTGGCTACAACACATTCGTCTCAAAGCTTGGTACTCATTCAAAAGGATTTCATTCAAAAGGATTTGGAGGGAAAGAAATGTCGTGGCAAACTGTGTGATAGCAAGGTGACTGAGTTCACCCTGTGTGTATTCGCTCATCAAGTTCAAGACCGAAGCATGGTTATACATATACTTGGTTATTTGCTTGCACTCTTGCACCACAACTTGCACCCATTCCATCTTCCCAATGTCCTCTAGCATCAAGTCTATGCAATGGGCAGCACATGGAGTCCAAAAGATGGTGGGATATTTTGCAGAAAGCAACCTTCCAGCTGCCACATAATTTGCAGCGTTTTCCGTGACTACCTGGACAACATTTTCCACCCCAACTTCCTCCACAACATCAACCGGCAATGAAAAAATCAGATGTGCATTCTTTACATGCGAGGATGCATCAATGGATTTTAGGAACATGGTTCCTTTAGGGCAGCTATAACAAAATTGATGATTGTTTTGCCCCTTTGATCTGCCCACCCATCTGACAAAATTGTGCAACTTGTAAACTTCCATGACGTTTTAATGGTCTCCAATTGTTCCTTAACACACTCGAGCTCCTCATCTAACTCTTTCCCCCTAAGTGCATTATAGGAGGGGGCTTTGCATCCAGGTCCAGCACTTGCAATGGCATCTACCATGGGATGATAAAAATAAGACTTTGCATAGTTAAATGAAAGGTTGTTATGGTACCAAAACCTCCTCACAACCATATCTGCTTCTTTCCTCTTCTTTTCATTGAAGCTCTCCAAGGATGGTTGAGATCCTGGAGTTGTATGAGGAAGGAAGAAAGAAGAAGTTACACTTCCTTTTTGCTGCAATAGCGGATGTGGACCCCCCTGTACTTGGAGTTGCATCCAATGGTCCCATTGAAGATCTTCCCATCATAGAAGTTTCATACTTGTATCTTGCCCTCTTTTCAGTTTGTTCTTTAATGGCATCCAAAGCAGCTACCATTTCGGCTTGTGAATTCATTGGGGCACTTGTCACAAACAACCACATCTTTGGAAGCAATTCTTGCTAGATGGTACTTCAACCTGTTTATGCCCCCAGACATTTGGCCGATGCAGAAATTGCAAATGACCCTGTGGTCATCATTGGGATTCACTTGGACACAATACTGCCATGTTGGATCAAGAGGCCTTCTAGCCTTAGGTGCCATGAAATTTGGATTTTGATTACAAAAAAAAATGGTTTATTAAAATTTAAATTTTAGTATTCTAAATTCAGATTTTAAATTTTTCTAATTGCTTAACATTCTACTCAGACTCTTCTCAGCACACAGGCCCTATGGTTGAGTATATCAACCACACAGGTGCCACACTACTCAGCCACAGGGCTGTTAAAAAAATTAAATAATTATAATTTAAAATTGAAAATTGAAAAAATGAAATGAATTTTAAAAATGAAACTGATTTTTAATTTTAAAATTTTAAAATGTTATTAAGTAATTAGATTTTTGAAGGGCAAATGCTTGAGGGTAAATGGCTGAGTATCTCAACCACACAAGGGACTGTGGGCTGAGATACTCTGCCACAATGCCTGTGGGCTGAGTAGTGGCAGAGATGACCAAACCATTTGCACTTCAAAAACCTAATTACGTGATAAAATATTAAAAATTAAAAATTAATTAACTTAGAATATTTAAAATTATACTACAAAATGAAATGAAATTTAAAAAAAAAAATTATATGCTAAATTTTAATAAGCTTTAAACTATAACTATAAAAAAATATTTAAACTATAACTGTTAACATAAAAAATTGTTATAATTTAAAATTCTTTAAAGTGCAAACTTTAAACTAAAAATTCTTTAAAGATATAACATAAAATTCTTTAAATTTTAAACTATAACCAATAACTATATACTATATAATACATTTTTTAAACTACCGTAACTTTTACAATATACATATTTTTTTAAAACTAAAACTGTTAAACTTAAAACTTGTTAACTATTGCGTAAAAAATTTTAAACTAAAACCTACCATAAATTTTTAAACTATATACTATAACCTACTTTAAATTTTTAAAGTAGGTTACTATAACCTACCTTAAACTATATACTATAACCTACCTTAAATTTTTAAACTATATATACTATAACCTACCTTTAAACTGTAAAAAATTAAAATATAGTAGATAGTACACTAACCTGGAAATGTCAAAGAGTTGGAAGGCTGGAAGCATGGGCACAACCTGCAACTGGCGAGCACCACCGAAGCACCGCACAACTAGTGAACGCCAAAACTTAAGTTGGAACTCGCGAGCACCACCGAAGCTGAAGACTCCCACTACATAGCAATGACCCAACAGTGATGGGCTATGCAATTTATAACTTCTGCGAGGTTGGATTTCCGTTGGCGAGGTCTATTTCAAGTTCGTGAAGTTGGGTTTCAGGTCCACGCGGTTTTTTCTGGCGATTCCAGCGTGTTCTAGTTCGCAGGTTTTTTTTTTCCAGTGATTCCGGTGTGTGTGAGTACGAGCTGAGTATGCCAAGTTCGCGCTGGGTGGCCAAGTTTGCCGAGTCTGTGAGTCCTTCCTCGAGTCTATGTCGATTACCCGTGACAGAGGTCCACTCACACAGACTCGCGAGTCCTTGGCGAGTGGTGCTTCACTGATCATAACAATACCCAAGTCATATCTTGCCATTAACCTCTCCCACCATCTTACATCAAAGACCTCGGTTATTTTAATTTTTTAATTATTTGTTGGAATAAAATAATTATTCACACAACTGTCCAAATCTTCATCTTCCTTTGCCGGGATTAAACATTTGATTGCATGTATGGATTTGTAGACCTCAAAGACCATAAGATCCACTAGTCATCTACCCATAACCAAATTTGATATGATCCGTTAGTAGTTATCTCCAAATATTATTAAATATATAATCTAATTATTTTTTGCAAACTTTAGGAAAATAATTTAATCTAGCCAATTAATTCCATAATGCTTCAAACGATACTTGGAGGGGTCCAATCGGAATCCAATGACAAAGATATGACCAATAATGATAAGTAGTGAAGTCCTTGTTGTTGACTTGGCCCTTTGACTTGGTCAAAATCGGGTTTGATCGGTCAAAATGTCAAAATTTGACTAAGACTCAGGATGATGGAAGAAGCAAATATGATGTCTGCGAGAGGTGTTAGTGCCTTTATCATGAGTAATATTGATAGAAAACTACATGCTAAGTCATGCTTTACATAGTGACCATTTCAAACATAACGAGTGTAGGGTGGGTGCTAAGTAAAGTATAAGAGAAGAGCAACTAGTTTCATATACATATTCCTGCCTAAATCAATCACACAATGTAGTGCATAGATCAATCCTCTCCATTGGGTGAAGTGAAATGGATAACAACCATGGGTTTAGTCAAAGTGTGAAGTTGACTATAGGATAGACTTGAGTTACCTTTGGAGAGATAGGAAAAGGACACTTGTGACTTTTGTTGGAGTGGAAAAAACTATGGAAGTAGTGTATCTCACAAAAGGATGAAGCACTTAGAAGGCATCCCTTTGACTCTAGCAAGCCTCCTCTTTTATTCATTTACAACTTTTCATTTCCTTTCACATTTTATTTTTCATTTGACATTTTTTTGAAGCAAATTTCACTTTGCAATCCTTGCAATGGTGACTTTGTCCTTGACTATGCTTCAATCTTCGACCTTTCTCCAACTGTGACTTTGTCCTTGGCTCTGCTTCAATCTTCGACGTTTCTTCTACGACAACCTCACCCCCTTCCCCTATTTGTCACATCTTCATTTCCTTATATTCTGTTGATCATCCGTACCTAACAATGACAATCATGTTTTTATTTATACACGAGCTAACTTCCCTTTTCATTTGAATAAGAGGGCCAACCAAAATGCTTTTACTTAATTCATGATCTTCCTTAAGCTAACTTCACTTTGACAATGAATGGGTTCTGAACCACTCATAGTGCTCCATTCCTTTGATATTGCAACATGCCCTTATTCTAAAGCTGTGCACAATCTTCGAGCGAGGATATTTCATGATCTAGTTCCCATAACTTAGTGGGACTTGCGTGCGTATTTAAACTATCTCTTGTTATATATACTTCTTCAAATTGGCTTCTAGTTACATCAAGTCTGGTTAGGTAATTCACTCGACATACAAGTCACTTCCTTTTGACATCAATGACAATATAAAGTCCAACAAAGCATGTACAAGGAACTTAACACCAAAGCCATTTCACTGTCCCGAGTGCAAGTCCATCTAGAACAACCAATGCATACTACGATCACCAATGTAAATGCTATCACACACAATCAATCAACCATTACATGTAAAACATATCCATGATATGCCTCAAGTCATATACCTGCTCATAAACTGTTGCTCAACTTGTAATCACTCTGCATTGGAATTCTATGGCAAAGGAAAAGGCATCATCAACTGAATGCTCTACTGAAAGTGGACTAAGGCATGAACATATATCCCAAAATATGTCATGAACATGGCTACACATGATAAGGGTGGCCTCGCTACTGCTACTCTTGAATAGTCTAGCTGAACTGAAAAGTATCATCCACCAATCATGATCTCTGATGTGCTCATCTCCAGTGTAAGGACTAGTTGAGAAATGATATCTAGTTTATAGAAAATGAGTAGTAGCTTCTAGCTACAAAGTATGTGATAACATCTGGCTCCAATTGGGACAAGCGCTCTAAGGGAGAGAGCGCTTGAGAACCTCAACATCTCTGGTCCACAAGAACTCCTCTAAGCATCAAGCATCGACACGATCTTCATTCAGCAGGAACCAAGTACCTGTTCTTGCATCACGCCAACGCTATATGAATCTCACAGACTAGACGTCACTAGCCCACATATATATAGAAAAACCAGTACTGAAAATAATAATGCTGAAATAAAAATGCTAAAATGAAAAGACTAAAATGAAAGATACACAGTCACACTCATTCAAAAAAAGATAAAGTAACAAACAAAACTCAAAACATAGAAAAAGAAGGTACTCAGACTCCTACTTGCTCATAAATGAGGTTATTCATCCTACCTACTCTACTCTAGCTAGTAAAACAAGGAACTCCTTCATGATGCCCGACATTCTTTAGGCTTAAATAAAGATGAATAAGAACTATAAAGCATAGCTTGGAAAAAGACTAGAGGCAAAAATCTAAGAACTTTGTAAATTAACTATCTATAAACAACATATTGGTGAATTGGGTCTTAAAATCTTTCTTGGAATTTCGAGGATTGTAAGGATGGGATCGCTCCTTAGTGGAGTCGTGATGTGGAGTCACCAGGTGAACAAAATTTAATATTCACAAAATGAGTTGTAGTTATATAATAGGGAGATAAAGGTGACCAAATTGATCTGCTTGTTTTTTGCTCTATGTAGATGGCTTGTTTCTTATAGGTTTGAAGAAGCTCATTATTAGTTGCAAAGTAGATATGGCAGTTGAGTTCAAGATGAAGGTTATTGTCATGATGCATTAATTTTTGGGTTTGGAGGTGAAGAAGTGCGAACCTATGATGACTAATCTAAAAAATGTAACATCTTCAGATTTAGAGATGGACCATATGTTGTACAAACAATTGATAAGTTATTTCTTGTATTTGGTCAAAAGTAGGTGGGATATATGCTTTGTACTGAACACCTTTAGTTAGTTAATTATGGAGCTAAGGTAGAAACATTGGGTAGCAACAAAACACGTGCTCAAATATTTAAAGGGAATGATGGAGTAAGGTTTGAGATATAGTGGAGACGGTGAAGTGAAATTGCAAGGGTATGCAAATTCAAATTGGGCATGCAGTGCATCAGACATGAAGAGAAGATCACGGTGTTGCTTCAACTTGGTATGAACAATGATGTCCTGGTTTGGTAGGTAGAAAAATTCCATGGTGTTACACTCGAGATAATCCACAATATGCTTGGTAGGTTATACCAGAGTTAGGAATTGTTTTGCCATTGTAAAAGGCCAAGTTTGGGCTTGTTTATGTAGAAGTGTTGGTGTAACGGGGCTCGAGACCCATGTTCTTGTCATGGCAGGTGCTCTTGGTTTTCATCTCAAGGAATATTGGCTTAGTGACATTGTTGACTACCCCTTGATGGGTAGAAGTCCCCTGTCGTTTTGGGTCATTCATGCCTTGGGTTGGTGTTCGGTGGTTCTTGGGATGGGCCCAGTAGGACACATGGCTTAGGGGCATGTAGCCACACATATGTTTTTACTATGAGAAGGTGATTGCGTGTGTAAGGGTTGTCATATCCACTTTAACACATCTCATGTATGTCCACTTGGACATTCTTTTTCATGTATTACCCCTTTTGGTCTACATATGCACATTCATGATTCCATGATGATGTCATCCTCTTCAAAGAAGCACTACCTTGCTAAAGGGGTGGATGATGAGGAATATTCTACGTTGTTGGAGTTAGATAGGGCATGATATCCTCCTTTGGCTTGCGAATTTGCTTGGTTGAAGCCAATTGCATAATTTTATCATTATTTTTAGTCTTTTGTGGTTTAGTCCCCGGCTTGTGGGTGAAAAAACATAATTTTAAGTTATTTTACTTTTTTGTAAGGTAGGCTCTAAACTTTAAGAAGACCAGAATGCCTCATTTAAATAAAGGCCTCTAACATTCATTTGCAAAGAAGACCAGGGTTCTAATTATGTACTTTTTTCTTTTCATGTTGGTCTATTGAAGCACTTGAGCGATGCATACCCCTCTCTTTGGCATGGTTCTTATGTGATGAAGGTTGAATGGTAGATTTTCTAGGGTTTTGTTATCTTGCAAGGTTTATCCAAAGAATAGTTGTATTAAATCATGGCTAAGGAAGGACTTAAGGAGTATCCCTTGCTCTCTTTCTTGGTGGATGTTGGTAAGATCTTTCCATTTTCTTGTTTGACGTTGCTTTTGCACCTTGAGCAAGGTAAATTAGGGTTTTATTAGAATCTTGTCCACTTTGTTTGAAGAGACTTTTCTCTTGAAGGATCTCCCCACAATGGGGCTTTGGTATTTACTATTTTCCCTAATTAGGGTTTGTCTACTTTTACCTCGTATCGGGTTACAAGCCTTTGCCATAGTTGGTAAATTTTGAATAGCCAAATTGAGTAGGGACGTTGACCTTGATCTCTAAGTTCTCTAGGGTTGAGGACTAAGGTCATAACTCCTCTTCATATTCTTTTATCAAATTTTTTTGTATATATATTACAAAAATACAAAAAATTATAATATCGAAAAAGCCCTACAAATTAGAAAAATTCATATATCAGAAAATATTTGGAAATTGGAAATTTAGTTCTGTCAAAAAATTTCGCCTTAGGAAATTTTATGGTGTATCTTTAGAGGCATTTTGTTCCTATGGTTCATTTGTGAGATATCTCATGAGTTGTGCATTCTAGGGTTTCTATTTGTAGGTCTGTTATAGCAGTTCCAACATGTATATGATAATTTCAGCCAAGTTTGAAGGCCCCAAAACCGAATATTTTGCCATATATTGACCCATGGGAGAGATTGGAGCTCATTGGGGTACATGATAAGCTGGGCCACCATCTATTTGAGGGTTGTTCTAAGGCATCTAACAGATCTGATTTTACATTTTCATATTTGATTTAAGGCCCCTTCTTCACCCTATCACACCCCCCCTTACCCTACTATACAATGTACATCTCATATAGTAAGGCTGACATTGTTTTGACTGATTTTTGTCAAGTTTTATGAAGTGTATTAACCGCTGCAATCTTATAACAACAATAATATATTAAAGTTATATATCTTGGAATCTATGATAAAGTCTTACAACTCTTACCTCTCTTTTGATAATATTTTGAAGCGGTAAAAGCTTCTTTAACGTTTGTAAATTCTCTAAAATGCCCACAGGTAATCTGAATCCCACATGTTGGTAAGTAGTAATAAATATTGATAATAGATAAGATGATGAATTACATATGAGGGTCTGTTATTTATATTGTGGTGAAATACCCTTTCATTAATAGTCATGTCTTTTCGTAAAGACATTATTGATTATTATTATTTATTTTATATATATATATGTTTATTATTATTATTATTATTATTATTATTTATTGTTTGTTGTTATTATTTAAGTTGTTACATTGCCACTCCCTTAGAAAGGCTTTGTCCTCAAAGCCTTATAATGTTTCTGCATCATCTTGTGTGCTGTCACAGCTAATGAAACGTGTCGATATGAAAGCTTCTTTAACGTTTGTAAATTCTCTAAAATGCCCACAGGTAATCTGAATCCCACATGTTGGTAATTAGTAATAAATATTGATAATAGATAAGATGATGAATTACATATGAGGGTCTGTTATTTATATTGTGGTGAAATACCATTTCATTAATAGTCATGTCTTTTCGTAAAGACATTATTGATTATTATTATTTATTTTATATATATATGTTTATTATTATTATTATTATTATTATTTATTGTTTGTTGTTATTATTTAAGTTGTTACATATTTATGCTTCATTGGTTTGATTCCACAATGCATTGATCTTCGCTAAGAGGTTTTTGGGGAAAGGTGTTTGTGTGTTGTTTATGCAATTGTAGATATCATTCATTATGTTCTAGGGACTCCCCCTTGGTCTTTGCAGTTGACCTAAATAGTTAAGAAGCTAGGCTATGGTGACATTGGGCACTAGCTTCTCTCGTGCTTACCACTCATTGCATCGTGACCCATGATCTTGTAAAGGGTGCTAATTTGAGCGGTAACATGTGGCACTTAACTTAGTAGAGGCAGAGTATATGGCAACTAGTAGTATTACTGGTGAGGCCATTTGGCTTCACAAGTTATTTGCATGATTATTTAATTAGGAGTTGGATCCTACGGTGATTTACTATGATAATTAGAGTTGTATCAAACTCTTTGAGGATCTAGTGTTTCATGATAGGTCCAAGCACACAGAGATCAAACATCACTTCATATGTGACAGGGTTTAGAAGGGAGCGATAATCCTTAGGTATGTACCCATAGATCTATAGGTTGTTGATATTTTGACCAAAAACTAAGCAAAAGGGAAGTTTGAAGCATTCAAAGACAAATTTGGGTTGGTGGAGAATTGCTTCTTCGCTAAGAGGTAGTTTTGAAGAATGTAGCTTGGACAGGGACTTCCACAAAGGTTCATTGTGAACGTGCTAGAAGTAGTTTGAGATAATTCTATTTTGTATTTACTTTAGTAAGAACTTAAGAGTCTTATATTTAATTGTTGAGTCTTAATAAAAATGTATTTAATGCATTGGTGACTTAAGTTTAATCTCAATTGTACATTCTATAAGAGATTAGGTTTTTGATAGATTAGAGTTTCAATTCAAGTATAAAGACAAGAAAAGATAGAGAGCTCAAACAGTTTTTGCTGGATGGGGACAACGACCGGAAGAGAGGAGAGAAAGTAGAGACATGAGGAATATGATCGATTGGCAGTGAAGTAGGTTGAAGAAGGGCCATACAATACTAGATCCATGCAATATGTATAGGTGTCTGTAAAGTTGTTTGAATAGAGTTGCATAGTGTCATAAAGTAAATCTATACCTATTCCTTGTTTTAAAGAAGCTGTGGAGGTTTCCTTGTAAGATTTAATTAGATGAATTATCAACTAATTTCATAGAGAAATTCCTTGTGTGTGTAATTGTTTTATGCTTACGCTATTTGCTTTCTTGATATTGTGTGATTGTTGCTATGCAAATACATTATCTTTGTGCAATTAAATGACAAACTTGTTTGGTTGAGAACATAAGGACTTCAGTCACCTAGGGTTTGGAGTTTTCATAGGCCCTACTTAGTTAGCCCATACCTTAGACTCATGATGCATTGTTTTGTTTATGGCCTAGGAGAGTGCATACTACATGAGGACATTCTATTGTAAGTTTTGTTTCTACTTCAGTTGACTTTAGTTTAGTGTTGGTGACTATTTCCAGATATTCTATACTTGGAGATTTTTTCTAGATTTGGAGCTAGGGTGCATTTCATGAGGATTCTTCTCATGCATTATTTCTAGTCTTCATTCATCTATTTGTCCTATAAGTATGCATCCCATTTTGGAGATGTTCTTGCTATTTTTAGTTGTCCTATTCTTGGAGTTTGACTCATACTTCACTTTATTGCTATTTTAGAGCTTCCTATTTATGGATTCCTTGGGTGTACTTCTTGAGGGGACTCCTTTTGGCTTGTTTATGGTGTTTTTCATGCTATATTTGGCCTAGTTGTGGTGCACCCCGACTTTGAGATCGATATTGTTGATGTTGTAGATGGTGCATGCTATTTTTCGTTTTAGGAGATTTTCCACCTTAAAGTATTTCTCTCCCTATGCATTATTCCACCTTGAGGCACATTCCTTGATCTTGATTTGGAGGCGAGATGTATATTTCAATTGGTTAGGCTACATTCAAAGAGGGAGCTTCTTTACTTCTTCTATTATCAGCATACTTGAGTACTATTTCCATGCAACAATTATTCTTGGACATAGGGCTCATTTATGGAGGCTTATCTTTACTACTCAAAGAGATCATTCATGATTTGGTGTTGGAGCCATAGATCAAGAGGCTATTATTGGTAGGATTTCACTTAGTTTGGGCATTCTTCTTCTCTTTATCACGTAGAACTTTTTATTTGACTTCTCACCATTTTTGCTCAGTGAAATATCTCTCTCACTGCCCCATTAAATGAACTGCTCAATCTCTGAAGCTTTGTCCTCTCATTGCTCTGAGGAAAGCGTCCCAATTGTCTTAGATGGTTCACCCTCCTAGATCAACTGTTGCTCATAGTTGCTCTGATCTATTGATGCTCAAAAGCTGAATGAGTTTTGCACCTTGATTGCCTTTGTTAGAATAGCAAAAAAAAGGAAGGTATTCCTGCATTCAAGTGTCCTTGCATGCAAAAGACTCTAAAATAGGAAACTAGTTGTATTTAATTATTTTTCCTAAGTTTACTTTGGAAAATAATTAAAATGATAATTGACTTTAAATGAAAGTGAAATTAGGGTTTATGCTTTACCTAAATTTATATAAGAGAGGTCAATTGGCTGAGAGGACACACACACTTGTATTCTGACAGAGACAAGATACAGACAGGAGTAGAAAAGTCAGACAAAAGATTTAGCTGGGAAGATGGAGGATCGAGGAGCAGGTTCACCGAGCAGACAGAACCCACATAGGTCAACAGGCAGAGCTGTAGGAGGAAGGCCATACCATTCTGTACGGATTAGGTAGAGCTATTAGTGTGACCGTACGGATTCTGTACAGCAGCTGTACAACCATACGGCCGTACGAATCCACAAGTGTGAGGCCGTTCAGCTGGGTCGTATACTCTCTCAGGGGGTGCAAAGGTTTAGCTGGGGGTTCGTCTAGTGTTTCTGTTGAGTAGCTACATTCGCCAGGTTTGGGTGAATTTGTAGTGATTGTAACATTCCATATTTTCTCATAATAAAATCTATATCTGACTACTGCACCAATTTTCCCATCTAGGGTTATTTCCTGGGGTTTCCATACCCAAAATAACTATGTCATTATTGTGTTGTGATGTTGTGAGTTATTTCTCAATTTTATGTTCCGCTGCATACTGTAAAAGATATTCATGTGTGGTTATTAGTAGATATTTTGAATGCACTGTTTAGCCCTAGTTGAATATTAAAGGAACATTTACATGGTATCAGGGCTTTGGTGAGCTAAAGCTGAGAGATTTGCAACAACAGTGATAGATCAGGGGTAGACCTATTGATGACACAAACTTAGATTGGAGATATAGGGTTTGACAAGTAACACTTCACTATGGCCATGCTGTTGAGAGTTGGGGATAGACTCCAAGGTGCTCAGAACTTTCATACATGGAAAGAGAGGATCACAAGGATATTGGATGTCAGTGATGTTGAGGAGCACATTGACTCCACAAAAGTTGCTTGCACAGATCCAACAGATTTGATAGCTTGGAAGAAGATTAATTATAGAGCTATGCTGATTATTATGGATGGAGTGAAGGGCCATATAGTCCCTCACCTTTCTGGTAAGAATACTGCATTAGAGATGTGGAAGGATTTGGAAAGTCTGTACCAGAGTAAGAACGATAACCGAAAGATGGTGTTGCAAGAGAGGATGCACAACACCAAGATGACCAAGGGAGAAGGAGTGGTGCCTTATCTCATGACACTCACACAAATCAGTGATGAGGTTGGAGTTGTTGGCTCTAAGACTAAGGATGAGGAGCTAGTTCAGATAACTCTCAATGACTTCTCTAAGTCATGGGACACCTTTGTCAAAGGTGTTGTGGCTACGAAGAAGCTCTCTGATTGGCATATAATATGGGATGTCTTTGTGCAGGAGGAGACCCAGATTGGTCAAGGATTAGGCTCATCCAGCAGTGCCCCATAGATTGTGGATGAGGAGGCTCTAGCCCTTATAGGGAAGAGCAAGGGTAAGGCAAAGAGGAAGAAGGATGGTAAGAAGAACCTTCACATATCAAAGGTTAAGTGCTTTATCTGCCATGAGCAGGGACACTTTGCCTCCCAATGCCCATATAGGAAAAAGAAGAGTAACACTCAGATGGCTGGATCTGCAGAGGTGGATGAGTTCAATAGGAACTTTGATGAGGAGTTTTGCTTGATAGCTTGCATGGAAAGCACCACAGGGAGCAACATATGGTACATAGACAGTAGAGCATCTAGTCACATGACTGGAGAGAAGAGATTCCTGAGATACTTGTAGAAGGGTGGAACAAGGATCCACGTTGAGTTGGGTGATGATGCACGGTATCAGGTGTAAGGAGTTGGCATTGTTTAATTTGAGAGGGAGTTTGGCAAACCCCTTAGTTTTGCTAATGTGTTGTATGTTCCAAGATTTACCAAGAACCTTATATAAGTCTCCACTTTGGAGGACAAGCGATATCAGGTGAAGTTCTGTGACCATAGAGTATATATCATGCCTAAGGGGTTAGATAGGAGCTTGGATCTGGTGATTGGCAAGAGGAGCAGGAAAATATACAGAATACACTTTGATCCTACAAAGGCTCTAGTCAACAACAACAGTAGTCAGGGTGAGTTGTGGCATAGGAGGATGGCACACTTACACCATGGAGCACTGAAGCATTTGAGACAGGAAGTCATTGGAGTTCCTCAGGTACAGGAGGAAAAGCATAACCACTGCAAGGGTTGTGCTTTGGAGAAGAACATCAAGAAGCCTTTCCCACAGAGTGAGCACAAGTCTAAGGAGCCCTTGGACTTGGTGTGTTATGATGTATGTAGATGTATGAGTGTCCATTCATCCAGTGGTTACAGTTACTGCGTAACCTCATTGATGACTATTCTAGGAAGACCTGGATCTATTTCATGAAGGCCAAGTGAGAGGTCTTTGAGAGGTTTCAATAGTTCAAAACTCTCGTTGAGAACCAAACAAGAAAGAAGATTCGGGTATTGAGGACAAACAACGGGGCTGAGTACACTTCCAATGAGTTCATGGAATATTGTTCAATTGATGGGATCAAGAAGGAGCACACTGTGCCCCATACCCCACAACAAAATGGAGTTGCAGAGAAAAACAATAAGACTATGTTGTGAGCAGCCAAGGCGATGCTATTTGATTAGGGATAACCACTATTCCTCTGCGTCAAGGCATACATGACTGCAGTATACATTATGAACAGGGGTCTCCACCTAGCTTTGAGGAGGAAGACACCGGAGGAGGTCTTCATAGGTCACTAGGCCTGATGTGAGTCACATTCAAATATTCAGTAGTGTCAACTATTGCCATGTTCATGCTGACTATAGGAAGAAGCTAGATCCTTCTGGAGAGAACGGGTTACTTGTTCGTTACAGGGAAATTTTGAAGGCATATAGAGTTTACATTCTTGCTTGCAAGAGGATCATTGTGATCAGGGATGTACAGTTCGATTAGGACAGGGCCTTGCAGAGATCTCTGGACTTACCAACAGAGCAGCAACTAGCACAGGAGTCGGGGGTCAAGTTGGAGGAGCCAGATGTATAGTTACAGGTACGAACATAGAGCACAGGTTCTGGTAGTCAGAGGGAGTCAGGTGGATAGGATCTTATAGTCATTGACTTAGATAATGAGCTGCAACAAGAGACAGATATCCAACACCTGCAGCAGGTTGACACTATTCCAAGGCCTAAGTGGTTTAGGTCCACAATACATGATTCCAGGTAGGGTGATCCTCCACAGATATCTTTCAGATGGAATGTACCATTAGAGAGGCATAGTTATATCGCACTGATGACAAAGTTGATTAAGTCTGAACCTTCCAGCTTTGGGGAGGCTCCACAACATGATGTGTGGTAGGAGGCTATGGTTGAGGAGTATGACCCGATTATGAAAAGCTAGGTATGGGAGGTTGTGCCAAGGTCACAAGGTAGAAAGGTGGTGGGATCCATATGGATCTAAAAGGTGAAGCATGAAGCAGACGAAAGCGTGGACAAGTTCAAGGTGTGCTTCGTGGCAAAGGGGTTTTCACTGAAGGAGGGTATTAATTATGAGGATACCTTCACCCCTGTTTCCAGGTATTCTTTCATTCAGACCGTTATCTCACTAGCAGCTGAGATGGGTTGCCGTGTCCATCAGATGGATGTCAAGACTGCCTTCCTCAACGAAGTGATAAAGGAGGAGGTGTATATTGAGCAACCAGAGGGATTTGATGTGGAGAACAGGGAGAAGCATGTTTGCAGACTGCATTGAGCTCTTTATGGGCTCAAGCAAGCTCCTCAATCATGGTACTTGAGGATTGATAGCTATCTACAGGAGATGGGATTTCAACGGAGTGAGGTTGACCACTACCTGTACTTATTGATAGGTGAGGTGCCTCTCATATTGGTCCTATATTTGGATGATCTGTTTTTGACAAGAGATGAGAGGCTGATTGGAGACTGCAAGTCCAACCTTGCAGTGGAGTTTGAGATGAAAGACCTTGGGCCGATGCATTACTTCTTGGGCTTGGAGGTTTGGCAGAGAGATGGATGCTTTTTCATCAGATAGGGGAATTATGCAGTAGAGATCCTGAAGAGATTCAGGTTGGAGGACTACAAGCCTATGGCCATACCTCCAGTTTCCAATTGGAGGAAGATTGATGCATCAAGGTCAGAAAAATTTGATCATTAGCTTATCAGATCGCTTATGTATTTGGTCAACACTCGACCAGACATCAAATTTGCAGTCAACTCTTTGATTCAATTCATGGTGGACCCTCGTAGAGTGCATTGGACAGTTGTGAAGCACATACTTCACTACATCATAGGTATAGTTGAGTGTGGATTGGTTTATGAGTGGAGGGGGAGTGTACAGTTAGTAGGTTTCACAGATGCTGACTGGGCAGGATGTGCAGAGGACCGGAAGAGTACTTCAGGTTGTTGTTTCAACATTGGATCGAGGTTTGCTTCTTGGTTTAGTAGGAAGCAGAAGCCAGTTGCATTGAGCTTGACATAGGCTGAGTACATGGCAGGCAACATGAATGCTTGTGAGGGTATGTGGCTGAGGAAGTTACTTGCAGGGTTGTTCAAGTGTGAGCTAGAGGCTATAGTGTGACAATCAGAGTGGCATTAGGCTATCTGAGATTCCAATGTTCCATGACCAGATCAAACACATAGACATGAGGTACCTCTTCTTGAGAGATTGTGTTCAGAGGGGAACCATTCTTTTGGAGTACATACAGACAAATGATCAGGTGGCAGACATTTTCACCAAGGCACTTTGTAGACAAGGCTTTGTGAAGTTCAAAAATAAGTTGAGGTTGCTACCAAATCCCTTCCTCATTGAGAGGGAGTGTTAGAATAGCAACAGCTAGGAAGGTCTTCCTGCATGCAAAAGACTCTAAACCAGGAAACCAATTGTATTTAATTAATTTTCCTAAGTTTACTTTGGAAAATAATTAAAATGATTATTGAGTTTAAGTGAAAGTGAAATTAGGTTTTATGCTTTACCCAAAGTTATATAAGAGAGTTCAGTTGGTTGAGAGGACACACAGACTTGTATTTAGACAAAGACATGATACATAAAGGAGGAGAAAAGTTAGACAGAGGATTTAGCTGGGAAGACTGAGGATCGAGGAGAAGGTACACCGAGTAGACAGAACCCACACAGGTTGACAGGCAGAGCTGCAAGAGGAAGATCGTACCATTCCCAACAACTGCCAATGTGACCATATGGATTTCGTACAACAGCATACAACCATACTGAACCACACATGTGAGGCCGTACAACTGGTCCGTACACTCCCTCAGGGGGGTGCAGAGGTTTAGTTGGGGGTTTGTCCAGTGTTTCTGTCAAGTAGGTGCATTCACCAGGTTTGGGTGAATTTGCAGTGATTGTAATGTTCCATATTTTCTCATAATAAAATCTATATCTGACTGTTGCACCGGTTTTCCTACTTTGGGTTTTTCTGGGGGTTTCCACACCCAAAATAACTATGTCATTATTGTGCTATGATGTTGTGAGTTATATCTTAGTTTTATATTCTGCTGCATACTATAAAATATATTCATGTGTGGTTATCAGTAGATATTTTGAATGCACTGTTTAGCCCTACTTGAATATTAAAGGAAAATTTACAGCCTTGTTATAAGTCACTGAGAAATTAAGTCACGAAACCCTAATTAAGGTTCCAAAACTCTAATTTCACTTTTTGTTCAAAAAATCATACTTTTTGTATGCCAAGTACAAAAGTGACTTTAAGTCACTACATGTGTCTGCTGCTGGATCCATGCCACCTTGCAGAGTGTATCTCACACTCTACTCACCTGTCTATACTGATAAAAGTGCTTTTGTTCTAGGCAGTCCACATGGAGGTCATCCTAACTTACCCTATAACTCAACAAATATTTCCAAACTTTATACTTGCAGCTTTGGAATAAAGTTACCATCTTGTTTGTGTTATAGACATAAATAATAAATAACACAAATTAATAATCATTAATGAATAATAATTAAAATCAAATTAAGAGGATGCAACTCAAAATTAGTGCCCAAACCATATAAATAGTTAGGCATCATTTGTAAAATATGATATCATTATCATTTTATTCAATTATATATTTTAATACATAACTTGTCAATATAATAGGGACCATTCTTATTTTATCTTCTATTAGAGCATTGAGGTTCGCTATTCCCTCAGTATTCTCCTCAGCACGCTTCACCTTTTCCAAACTTCACTTCATGCCATTCGCTCCTCTGTGTTCATGCTCTCCAATAGTTAGCTCATTCATTTGAACTCCTTGACTGTTCTTCTCCTTCATTCCATATCTCGGCACCACTCGCTACCTCCTTCTAGTCCTCCTTCTCTCCCACACATCCACGCCTATCCCACCTTCTGCTGTTGCATTTACTTCACGGTTCCTCTATGCCTACCTCTCTCTACTCCTCCAACCCACTACTTCTTCCTCTTCCTCACACCTGCGCTCCCATTACTCTCCACCCTTGCCCTTATGCTTCCTTTAACTGCGCATGTCCCCTCGTCCCTTCACTGTTCCCACACTCCCTAACTCGTTGCTATACACACCACACACCTATCCTCATGCTCCCCTGCATGTCCTCCCAATCTTCCACTCCTATTGTTTCCCTCTTTTGCCCACACCCTGCTACGACAGTCGTCGTCAATGCTCCATGATAACCCTTTACAACCTCCCCACCTCCAACGATTCTCCTCTCCCCGTACTTCCCACTTCTCCTCCTACAACTCCATGCTAACTCTCCCACCTCTCCAACCACTGCCCTTTCACTTCACACAAGGAAATCATTTCCCTCTCTTCCCTAAAACCTCACACCGCTTGTCCTAACATTCTTTCCCTTGCCATTCTGCTTACCACACCATTCCCCTTACGATACCCATACATCCCTCCACCCTCCTCCATCGCGTGACTCCATTCTCCATCAAACCATAGGCCTGCTCGATTTCACTAGCTCCAATCCGCTTTGGGGTTTTGAAACCCTAAATCTGTCCACCCAAAATATTATAATAAGATAAATAATATAATTAACAATATTAATAATGATTATTATTTTAATATTATTAAAATAATACTATTATTAAAAATAGAGATTATTATTGAATATAATAATATTAATTATTATATTTAAAACCTAAGCTTGCTCCACATCAAGACTGACATACAAAAATTGGGCATAGACACAACACTTCGTGAACTAGATCCATGTCAGAGATGAATGACCGTGTTGAGAAATTAGAAAAATCCATGCTTGAGATTCGAAGACTCTCGAAAGTCTGAACTCAATATTAGATAAAATTGAAGCTGAGCTATGGGAAGAAAAAGAAGAATTAACAAGGAATATAAGAAATGAGGTTGCCAGCGCTGTACCATCGAAAATGAGTAGGGTAAGAGCAGAATTAAATACAAGCATAGGTAAGGGGTTTGATAAAATGGTGAAGTTCATTGTGGATAGAGAAGTCTTCGTCAATATTGATTCACCAAAAATAACCCAGCCACCCCCCGGTTTAGTAGATACATCATACAACTAATCCGCAACCGAATTTCTTCAAAATTGAAATTCCACAAAACCATATAGATGTCACTTTTCAGTCCTTAATCTCAGCTAACCGCACTCAAGTTCAATGCAACCATTGAATGGATATCCAATGAGGCCCAAGCTAGAGTTACCAAAGTTCGATGGTGAGACAAACCAAACTGTGGCTTGGATAAATAAGGCAGAGAATTTTTCTGCATACATAAAATTCAATTCGATGACGAAAAAATAAAATATGCCTCGATGCAATTTGAAGGCCATGCATATAACTGGCAGGTGTGGTGGAAGATTACCGCTGAGGTGTGCTCCTACAGCTGGGACACATTAAAAAATGACTTCTTTAAAATATTTCAAGATGTGACCGAGAAATATTTTTTGCCAAAATCATCAGATTACAACAAAATGAAGATGTGGAGGAGTACACATCTGAATGGGAGGCCTTAGCAATACGAATATCAGTGTTAATGGATGATCAACCACTCTAGATGTATGTACATGGGATTTAACCATACATCAAATATGATTATAATTACACAATATCTCAAACTTGGATAAGGTCAAATGTAAAGCAAAAAGTTTTGAAGAAAAGTTTAAAAAGTCATGACAAAAATCCTCAACAAGGGTTATTTATAACAAAAAGAGACAGATTGTTGATATTGTGGAGACAACTGATCACCATGACATAAGTATAACAATTCCCAATCATAGAGATATCAAGTTGAAAAAGAATCAAACACATCCATCAGTCATCACAACAATGATAAACAAAAGAAGAAAAACACTTGTTGTCATTGTGGCGAAAAATGGATCCTAGGTCATAAATGTATGTCCAGTCATACATCTCATTGCAAAATTATAGATGGAAAGGAAGTGCATCTTTTTGCTAAGGAAGATACATCTGACTTTGATTTGGATACAAATTCACGTTAGGTATCAATAGCGACAACCACATACATCCAGTAAACTTGTAAAGAAAAAGGGTTCAGTGACGCATAATAAAGTTGCCACCCAAAAGGAATAAACTCGGTTACTCACAAGAAAATATATCTCATCTCATTTTAGAAATAACGATAACATTAAGGATGAGCAACTCTTACCAATAATATTAAGGATGAACAACTCTTATCCCATGCAACAAAATCAGAAAAAGATAGGACCAAAGAGGTTACAACTTACATGAACTATTTTATTTTAAATTATTTTTACTAGGGGAATTGATAATTGGGGACGAGGCTAGTATTTGCGTGACACTGGGTCTAGGGATCCAATGCCGCTACAACTATACCCCTAGGTGCATCCACAGGGCCCAAACCATGGCGCATGGGTAAGATTTAGGGGTGTGGACCTTCCATTTACAACCATTTACAACATTTCCACTTTACCACTTGCTTTGCCCCCCACGGGCACAACTTACAAGAACTACTAAAAATAAAGACATCACAATTTTTAGTTGATTTTGGAAGTACAAATAATTTGGTGGATCTGAAAAGGGAAAAAGAACTTTATCTTTTTGTATACCTAGTTAAGAAGCTCATAGTATCAACTATTGATGCTCAACATGTGGAAGAAATGGGGAAATGCCATAAGTTTCCTTTACAAATACAAGACTTTAATCCACAACTCAAATGTCATTTCTTACAACTCAAAGTAGTAGATATGATGTTAGGAGCTGAATGCCTAATGGAGTTAGTCACCTACACTACCAACCTACAAGAAAAGTGTATGGAATTTAGATGGAAAGGAAATAATTACAAGATTTATGGATTGAGACTCTCACCACTCAAGTAGAATAAGTCGCAACATAAAAGAGGTCTAGGTACATATCAAGACAAAGAATCAATTTGGATTGCATATCTCAAGTCATCGCTTCAACACAAATCCAGAATAAAGACGTTATCAACCAAATTAGCTTTGAGGAAAAAGCTCCGTTTAAAGGGGGTGGAAATGTTACGAACATAAATAATAAATAATATAAATTAATAATAATCAATAAATAATAATTAAAATTAAAATTAAGAGGATGCAACTCCTCAAAATATGTGCCCAAACCATATAAATAGCGGGCCATTATTTGTAAATATGATCTCATTATCATTCTATTCAATTATATATATTTAAGACAACTTGTCAATAGAACAGGGACTATTCTTATTTTAGTTTGGTGGCTAAATCTCATTTCTTTCATGTGTTTGTTTACTTTGCTTGAATTTTTTGATTCAATTGACATTGGAAATTACCTTGCTCAATTGATTTTCTATTCCATCGCTAACATATTTCAAGGTACTATGGCCACATAAATAATTAATGGACTTGAAAGCTTGCTGTTTTTTGTTCTTTTACACGTAGATCTGCACTTTTTAAGAGCATATTTGGGGTGTTTTTCAACAAATTTGCACGGTTTCTTAGGTGTTGCTGCCTAATTCTCACCTCTGGTCATGTGGCAAAAATCTTCAAGCTATTTGGTGTGACCTTGGGGGCAAGCCAGAGTCAAGTACTGTCACTTGATCTTGACTCCTCCATCTAGGCTAACTCCTAGCAAAGCCAATGAGGGTGGTCCCTATAAAAAGAAAATTTAAGGTTGTTAATGTATGAATGAAACAAAATTATTTTAGGAGTTAATTAATTTTTAACCACAACAACAATATGAAAACAATTAGATTAACAACATATGACATTCATCATCACTATCATTAGTCATAAAGCAAGATAATAAGCAAATAAAATACTAGTGCATCCCCTAAGAAAGGAGTGGATTCCATAGGCACTTGCATACATGATTTATCTCATTGTGATCAAGGTCAATATCCCAACTTGATTACTTTGAAAAACTCCATCTTTTTAGTTTTAATTTGGTTATTTATTCTTGGTAGGATGTGCTCGAGCATGGGGATAGGTAGCTTATAAATGTCCTTAAAGATGGCATATTTTGCACATAGATGCATTCATATGTGCATAAACCTACTATAACTAATTCAAAATGGATCAACATATAAATTTCTATATATTTTGGTGTTTTCTAGGTGGAAATATTTGACAACTTGGATTGTAGGGCCCGTTTTAGGAGTAGGTCTTACATTGTGGATTTGGAGTTCAGAACCTCCTCAGTCCCATCTGAGGTCTTAAATGATGTTTTTGGGGGGTTAAACATTTGTGAAGACAGTTCATACTCCCTCGACGTTGTTGTACACTTCGCCTTAATCGGAGTTCATATGAGGAGGTTATGCCTCCCACAAGTTGACCTATCCTGTTGAACACCATAGTACCAAGTGGATTCCACGTCAGTTCTCATTAGCAACCTATGTGGATCTAGACACACTACTACATTTAGGTACAAATGTTGACATTATTTTTTACATTTTGTTGCCACAAAGACAATGAAATATATAAAATCAAAATGTTGAAAATTTTCCATCTATAAATGTCAAAATATTTTTCATCAAAAACATCATCGTTTTTGCGACAACATGTTATTAACACATGTCATGGTTAAGGACAATTAAACCAAAAGGAAAAAAGTTACTACACAAGGGCCCATTAATTTCATATAGGTAAAGTGAGATTTTCAATTAGTCATTTCAAATATTAATGAATTGGGGTTTAAACATGATCTCTTTTCTTGTTATGAAATCATTGTCATGAAAAAGGGAAACATCTTGAGAAGGGTTTGTGCATAAAATTTGTTTTAAAAAGAAAAGTAAAACAAAGCAATGGAACTCACGAATTTAATCTTTAATAAATAAACAATTATCCATTTATAGTCACTTAAACTTAGTCACTTAAAAAAACAACAAAGTGAGTTATTGATGAGAGAAAACTCCTGTAGGGAATTATTTAAACTTATATATTACTTTTTACCAATTCAATAAATATAATTATTCATTAAACACTATTTTAAATTTAAGAATGAAGAAAAAAAACTAATAAGAAATATTTAAAATATATTACTTTTTACCAATTTAATAAATATAATTATCCATTAAACAACACTAAAAAAAACTAGTCTCATTATACTAAATTTCACATACTAAGCATTAGGTTGTAGTTTTAAAATGAAACACACATTCAATTAAATGTGAAATTAATTGAACAAAGCCACAATCTAAATTTTGTGTTTAGTTGCATAAAAAAACATACATGTTATTCAAAATATGCAAGTCAATTTCAAGTATTATTAGGGTGAAAAAATCCTATGTGATCTTATAACGAAAATATTAGATTCAATACAAAATGAAGATATCATGTAAGTATTTCTCTATTTGGCATCATAATGAACAACTATTTGAGCCAGTTATGAATCTATGTATAAATCAAACCTAGAAAAAAAAAGTTAGAATGTTAACAGTGGAACTCCGAGGCATGAAACCAAATGGATGGAAATGCAATGATAAGTACCTAAGTTAAGAAAGCTTCAGGTGAGCTTTCACGTAGTCAACAAAGAAAGCATTTTCATCTCACGGATGGTAAAAAAAAAACTTGAGTAGATTCCTAACTACCACAGTGTATTTAAAAGATTGCATTTATACATTTCTAGACTTTAACAAGTGTGGAGTTATTTGAAAAACAATATCAAAATCATGCATTTAAAATATTGCATTTATACATTTCTATATTATAATGAATGTGTAGTTAAACAATATCAAAACTTTCATACATGTGCATACTTTTGACATAAGCTACAAAACTAAGATAAGAAATAAGTGCCTTATCATATGGAAACTGAAGTAGTCGCAGCTAAAGAATCAATCATGCCACCTATTTTTGGGTTCTTTGCGACTCCATCATCTAAGGCCTCCATAAATGATGCCACATTGAAATTATTTGCAATTCAAGTTCTTTAGTGATTTAGAGTTTCAAAATTTAAAGTAGAATAATATACATTTATAAAATTTTCTCCTAAAAGAATAATAATAAACATGCTTTAATGTACGAATATCCATGAACCAAAATTAAAACAATGCCCACTAACAAGGAAATGAAATTTGTGGAAGTATCCAAGTTTATGTTGATTATTTTTATGCCTCTGTTTGTTTTTGTGTATTAGAGAATTCCAATTTACTTTTTATGATTCTGTATGCTTTGGTGTATGAGAGAATAGTGGGAGTTGTGAGTCCCCAATTGTGAAATCCTAAGAGGATCCCTAGATCAAATTGTTTAGTCTCCCCTAACATCTAAGGATGAGGGAAATAATTTCCAAATGGAAGAGTGGAATATTGATTGGAGTTGTTGAGTAGTACTTTGAATAGAGTGAGTCTGGCTCTGAGGCCTCATAGAGATGGGATGTCCACTGGCCAGGTGGGATCTATGTTGAGATTTAGAACTAGATAGTATACTATCTAATTGTATTTAATTTTTATTTCTCTATTTATCAATCCTTTTCTATCTCATGATTTTTTAAATGGTCTTAATTTGAGACAATGAAGTTTTTTCGATCTGTCCTATACCTAGTGGGAAGTGCACAATTGATGTTCTTATTCAGATCATTTATTTGCAAGAGGTTGCACCTACATTTTATAAACATAGTGCCTTGTTATTCTTAGAGCACCATATGATAACAACATTGGTATAAACAATACTACATTTGGGTTCTGAATTTAATATTTGGACTGATGTTTAAACTTAAAAATTAGTCCTTAACGTTTGAAAGACATCAATTAGGTGATATTCTTTTGAAAAAATCCAAGTGAATGTTGCTTAAGCGACGTGTTAAGGAGTACATCGCTTAAGCAACTCCATGGGGTGTCTCTTAAGTGACGCCCCAGGGAGTCACTTAAGAAAACTACTCCTTAACACGTCAATCAATTTCTTTGTGGTTGTCACTTAAGAGATGTGCCGAATGTATTTAGTTTTTTTTCACTCAATTCAACGAGATTAAAAACAAATTCATATGAAACAAAAGAATACTTTTCCGAATGATTTTGGAGGGAAGAGAACTCTAATTAGAGGTAAATTTTCTTACGAAATAATGAGATATCCAGGCTTGAATTAATTTCTTTTGATTGGATTACTGATTTCTCTATCTTTCTGCTTATTGGACTAGTGGTTTAATAATGTATTTTATTGAGATAGAGAACAATGTTAGAAATTCATGTCCATCGATTTTGCTAGTATATTCGAACAATAGACTACTAAGCAGACAAGGAAGAAACCATGGTAAAACATATGATTATAATCAAGTCATTAATGCCAAAGATACAATATGTGATAGAAAATTTTATTACACTTGTACACAATGCAAATGGATAAAAAGAAGAAGAGTTGTTAAGGAAACAACCGAGGAACATTGCTTAGAGCATGGGCACTTGGAAGGTGGAAAAGAATATCATCCCTTGATAAGATATCAAAAACATGTTTTTCTCATTTTTGAACAATATCGATATTTATGTCTATTTCAGTACTAATTGGATATATTTTTCCATAGTAATTGCAGAAACAAGAACACCAATGCTTAGAAATCCACACGCTACAATTCACACTAGAGATGGTGAGGTTGATGACATTGAGGTTGATACAAGGGAAGAAAATGACCACAAAATTATTAATAATTATGAAGGGATAAATAGGTTGATCCATGATACATTTGTTTCCATAGATGAAAATGCACCTGCATACAAGATCTATGAAAATATTCATTATGTACCTCTTATTGATAAGGAAAAACAAGGCTTACATAGATACTCAAAGACATGTCTTCTATCTGATCTTTTGTTGCTAGTCAACTTGAAGGTAATGAATATTATTTCAAACACATGAATGACACAGTTGTTAAGGTATACAAGATTTATCTAAATGTAATTACAATTTTTTGTTTTGTATTTATCATTGTAGTGTATAGGCCAATCATTATGATTTTTCCATTATTATTTTTTGTAGATTATTAGGTGATACTCTTCTACCACCATTAAATATTTTACCTTGTGCATACAAAGAAATGTGTGTCATTTTGAAAGATTTAGTAATAGAGTATAACACAATCGATGCATGTCGTACTGATCATATTTTATATTAAAGACAACATGCATAAAAAGTGAGTTCCTTGCATGTGGAATTAGTAGATATCATATTGATAATGTAACAAATAAGGTGTGGCAAATTTCTTCTCCATATCCCTGCGATTCCACATTTTCAACGGTTGTTCATGTGTAAAAACATTCCAAAACTTACAGATTGCCATGCATGATAGATAAATGAAGATGGTGTCATACGGATTCCTGGAGATGGTTCTTGTTGAGCCTCATTTTGTTATCATTTTTGGCAGTTAAATAACACATTTAGACACATGTTTTATTATCTTTTGTCTATTTTATGTCACGTAGATCATTATTAAACCTTAGGTATGAGTATATTTAAGGTTTATATGAAACTTTTTATTATTATCATTTTTATGGTTTTAATTAATTAAAAGCAACATTATTGGAGTACATTTGATATATTAATTGATTTACATATTTGTTTGTAGATTTCATAATCCTTTTGGGATAAATTTATAAACAAAACGCATTCAGCTTACCATTCAACCCGATCTGTGCAATCATTGTCCAGCTGCATGTCCAGCTCACAATGCAGCCCACCTTCCAAGTCATCAAATAGCTTGCTGTCCAGCTTTGCTTCCAGCTCGTTAATCAGGCTGTGTGCTGTCCATAACCAATTTCAGGCTTTTAATGTTGAAACAGTTCTGCAAATGGCCTATTGTCCATGCATTTGGTTGATAGAAAATCTCATGTTCTAGAAGATCGCCCTCATGCTACCACTGCTCGACATTACACATGCTTATCATCCACGCGTTTGGATAATGAAACGTCTCCATTTTAGAATACCTGCAGTGTATGATGATTGTGCTCAACACCACGCCATAACCATGATAAAAGAGGAGCATGTGTGCCACGTTCTCACTAAAGAAAACCAGACACACGTTGAAGAAGGGAAGGGCATCTGTGTTGGCCTACGATTAGTTGGAAGCCATTATAGTTGGCTAAATATAGAGAGCAGTCGACCACTAAAGGGTTTACTTGCTCAATCTCTTATAAACAATATAAATACCAACATCTACGTGAGTGTTGGGTGTGGATCATTTTCTTTAGTTAGAAAATCAATTTTTTGAGAGAAGAACGCTGTAATATTGTTCAATATTTTTAATAGAAGTTATACATTCCATTGTTCATGATTTTTTTCGTGTAAGCACTAACCGGGAGTCACCCCTAATTGGTGAGAGGGCCCCTCATCAACCAGAGGTTTTCTTTTCTTATTTTTGTTATTTTTCTTTGTAGCTAATTCAGTTTTGATTTCTAGTTTCTTTATTTCATTAAGTTACTGTAAATGTTTGTTTCATTTGTTTTCTACAATGCATTTTATCTCCAGAATTATATAGCTAGATTGAACGCATAGTTGTTTTCCATTTGTTTCTGTCATTTCATTTCCATCTTATTATTTAGTTTTGTTCATAAGAGGATAGAGTAGATTGCTTTTATCAATTTAAATAGACTAAGTTCTGTTTATTTCTTCTCTGTTATAAGATTATGCAATTTGAATTTCAGTTTGTTTATTAATTAGCAATGATTCTTGATGTTCATGAATTTGTTTAAGTTTATTTTACTGTTAAATTTGATGATTAAATAGGTTTATTTATTGCCTCTGTGCATTGTATTTACATGTGCACGAAATCAGCTGATAATTAGATCATTTAGGCCTTTCTCTTTATTTTGTATACAGACTACCATTCTGACTGTTTGTTCTGCCTTTCATCCAGACCATCCGTCAAGTCTGTCATCAAGTCCGTTGTTTCATTTTTAGCATTTTTATTATGTTTTGAAATTGTTTTAAGTTCTGTTTTTTAGTATTTGAAGTATGCTTGGAGTGTGATAGTTAGATGACAGTTTTATTGATAATGTAGACTTAAATTTATATTGTTTTCATTTATTAAAGTTTTATCCTTTCACTTTAAACATGTTTTGAGATAGGTCATGTTTTGTTTCTTTCATTTGTTTCTAATTTCTTTTTGTTGACAATCTTGTATTGTTTTATGATTATGATTTTGGACTAATTTATCCATTTACGTGTGAACTTAGGATTAGCAATGCTATATTTAAGAATAATTTCCTTTTTCACTGTGAGATTACCAATAAACCATTCACTTATACGTTAGGTCTCCTTTGTACTTAGCATTTCAATCAGAAGTTGTTTGCTTACAAGATAAATTATTAATCTCTTTGCTATTATGTTTCCCGTAAAAAGTTTCCTTGTGTAGTTAGTTATTCAATAAACCTTATAATGCAGATTAGCTTGTCATTGTGAAATAATATCTTTTTATGTTTTATCCTTTAGTAATCCTTTATAGAATAAATACTCTGGCTTATTATTTCGTTTTGGTTTTAAATTACTTTAATAGTTGTATTCTTAGAAGTTTGACTCAGTTTTTCATTTTGAAAGATCTTTCGATCTTTTGTTTGTTAAAATACTTCCACAACGCCTTAAGAATCTACCTTCGCATATATTTTGCATCAACTCTAAGCCTACCAACCCCAGTGGATAATTAAATATTAGGTGTATTAATTTAGTTGATATAACACCCAACATTTTTGGTGTCATTGCCGGGGATTTGTTCTATAAGCTAGAAAAAATAGAATTTGTTTATGAAGTTTAGTGATGGGTTGGTGGCGAGGGAGCAGTAAGATGGGAGGTAAGAACCCGCGCATCTGTTATAACAAGTGCCCCTAAACCCACTAGTAGTAATAGTCTAGGTTTTCTTTTAGTTTTTTTTTTCATGAACAGAGTCTAGATAGATAAGGATAGATAGGTTTCCTTTACGTCACATAGCAAGTGGGAGGAGAAATGATAAGACGCAAAGACGACTTCACTATGGAATTTCCACAGTGTGACAGCCTAACACATCCACTTTAGTGGGTTGTCCCAAAGCCTTGTTGTTCCTTTTTCGCACAAGTGTGTTTACTTCACGCAAAGTTTGATTTATTTTCCTTAAGCGTACTTTTCTTCTCGCAGACGTAGATAGTTCATTTTTTCCATAAGTTAAATTTGATGTACATGTGCCTTTAGGTAATTTACTTTTGTATAATTTACTCGTCTGTGAGTGTAGGACTTATTTTAGAATTAAATCACTCAGTGGTGTTGTAAGTGCCACCCATCTTGCTAACAAACTAACAGGAACATTTGAAAGGGGAGCTTTAAGATAACACATGAAAAACTATTTATATTGTGGGAAGATATGGTAGGAGAGAAGGATGAAGAATTTGTTACCTTTGAATTCCCTATTATAGATCCAGGAGGAGTGGCACAAATACAGTACGTTCCTCCATCCATTTTTCCAAATTTTCATGGACTAGAGAATGAAGACCTTGATGAATTTTTATTTCAATTGGAAATAATTTGTAGAGCATATAATGTTCAAAATCTAAATTTTTTTCCTCTTACTTTGAAAGGAGCAGCCCTCCGATGGTTCGTGAGCCTAGGTGGGAATTTCATTCAAACTTGGGAAGACATGAAACATATGTTTTTGAAAAGATACCAAGATTATTGCAGGGTCAATGAGGACATATTTGAAATAACACAGGGAGAAGAAGAAACTTTGGAAAATTATGTCGAACGCTTTCAATATAACCTTCAAAGATCAAAACTAAGACCATTAGGGAAAGATACCTTAAAAAAACGTTTACTCAAAGGCATAAAAAATGAATATCTAGAAATTTTAAGTCGGATGGGAACATGTGATGTATTTTAGTTATCATATGATAATGTTTGTGGATAATGTAGAAGGTAGTCAACAGGAAAATTCAAGATTAGTAAAAATATACCCTCTTCTCAGCCTCATCTTAACCCCTATCAACCGTGTTCACAAAGCTTTTTTGTCCCATCTTATTATCATAGGGATACTCTATCTTATGATGCAACACTTATTGTTCTACAAGATTTTCAACAACATCCTATTTACCCAGTAGGATCAATCACACAAGACACTCAATTGCACCTGCCATAGTCACCTTCTCATAAACCTCCTTTATGGCCTATGCACATTCCTGTTCAATCCATTCCACATTCTAACAATAATAAAGTAGTACAATATGCTTACAGTGTTGAACTACAACATTTATCCACCTCACCTACCTCACAAACATTACTGTAAGAAATTCATACGGTATTTGGAGAGGTTATACATCAAGGAATTCACAACAGGATTTGAACCCGAATTCCGACGTTAGAATTCGACGTCATCCAACATTTCACATGGATGTGTCAGACAACAATCAATCAACAGAATGCCGACAACAAAATATTTATAGCGCCGTCGAATATCCGACACTCGGGTGTCAGATTTCCGACTCTTGTAGTGTCGGATAACCGACACTTCCGTGTCGGATCGTCGATGTCTGTGAACCCAAAAATGTTGGTTATCCAAACCCTAAGCGTCAGATATCTGACGGGCAGTATATATTTTTTTATAAAAAAAAAATTAAGGTTTACATGAGTTTAAATTTTATGGTCCCATACTTTCAACGGTAACTATGTGTAAGGTGTCGAATATCCGATGCATGTCCATTATAAATATAATTTTTTTAAACATTTCGACATGTTTGTTGTAGAAGCGATGGATGATTGCGAAAATTATTTTTTCCTCAACGAACATTTTAAGGAATTGTTTTATTCTTCAACGGGTAGTTGTGGGAATTTTTTATTCTTCGACTTCTCTCTATTTGAAAAAACCTTGATGTGTGGTTGATGCGTGGAACTAGATTTTTTAAGACAACTGGTTATATTCATTAACGAATTTTATGACAAAATGTCAAATAGATTAAATATTCCGGATCCAAACGAAGACAACCGACAATTGCTTGCTAGACTATGGGATGCAGCGAAACAAAGGGGTGATGGCAAATGTTATTGTCCATGTAATCAATGTAGGGAATTTAAGAGGAGAAGAATATTGATCTCAACAGTCACAAAACATTGCAGGGAACATGGACATGCTGAGGGGGGGAACGAATATCGTCCATTTGTAGGTTTAGCATTATAAACATTATTATATTCATTTTTTTGGTAATTGTATGTATTCTTTTTTTCATATATTAATGTATATCTATTGATGTTTCCATGTCTTTATATTAAAGGAAAGACACCCTATAGCATGTCATCCAAAGGATGTGCTTTCAGAACAAGTTTAGGATCAGGATCATGGAGCGTGTATGTTTAATGGAGAACAAGTGAATGATCATATTGAACAAGATGATCATGTCGATGATGTAATTGAAGATGATGGTACAAATACATTGATCCATGATTCATTTAACGTTAGAATAGATAATGATGATGTTGATAATGGAAATGATGATGACTTTGATGATGTTCACGATATACCTCTTCTCGATAAGGCATATGAACCCCTTTATGAAGGCTCCAAAACAAATCTTCTCTCTACCATATTGTTGATAATGAACTTGAAGGTTATGAATGGTCTTTCAAACATTGCAATCACACATATGCTAAGGTATCTAATAATTGTATGATCGTGATAAAGTTTATTTGTATTCCTCTAATAATTGTATTGTTAACTCATTATTGATCATCGTACGGATGAAGTGTGTCTCGGTAATATTATTTATTTATTACATTAACATTTTTTTTTTGTAGCTTGATAGCTGAATTTTTGTTACCACCATCAAATATTTTACCTCGCACATATCGAGATTTATCTTCCATCATGAAAGATATTGGAATGCATTATGAAGCAATTCATGCATACCCCGATGACCATGTTATATATTATAATCAGCATGAATTTGCAACAGAATGTCCAAAATGTCATGTAAGTAGATATCGTATAGATAAAGTAACAAAAAAGGCGCCTCAAAAGGTTCTTTGTTATATTCCCATTATTCCACATTTGCAACGACTGTTCAGGTGCAAAAACATAGCGCAATTTA
Organism: Pseudotsuga menziesii; assembly: GCA_001517045.1. Classification (NCBI taxonomy): domain Eukaryota; kingdom Viridiplantae; phylum Streptophyta; class Pinopsida; order Pinales; family Pinaceae; genus Pseudotsuga; species Pseudotsuga menziesii. The sequence continues at coordinate 9,181 of LPNX010836655.1, read as the reverse complement.
TGGATTACCATGCCAGGAACATAAGTCAAGATGATTTTATCCGAATTTTTGCAGATGGTACTACTTTTAGAGATATTGAGGAAAAGTGGCCTCACTTTAAAGAAGAACCACGTAATCTTAGGATTTCTTTGGCAGCAGATGGTCTTAATCCATTTGCACAGATGAAATCCATTTACACGGTGTGGCCTGTTTTTGTTATCAACAATAACATTCCTCCATGGTTGTCAATAAAGAGGGAGCACATAATGTTGTCGATGATTATTCCAGGTTTTATTGACAAAAATTATTTTATTTATAATGTAGTTGTGGCATCTCATTTTTCGTAATATGTATCTTAATTTCATATATATATATATATATTATTTTACTCTTCTACATGGTTTATATATCTTAATGGTTCTCATAATGATATATTTTATATGTACTTCAAATTATGAATCAGGTAAGTTCCAAGTCAAAGATATGAATGTATACATCGAACCTCTTATAGATGAGCTGCTGAAGTTATGGATTCCATAACTATGTATGATGTATCTAGACTAATACAACGAAGGTAATTTCAATTCCATGCAATGGTTGTATAGACAATACACAATGCCCCTGGGTTAACTTCATTTTGTGGTTTGTAATTTTAAGTTCCACTTTAATTGCATTTAATGATATGGAGTAGTTAGAATATTTTATATATGAATATATTTGACATAGATATTCCATATGTAAATATTGTAGGTCTTCAGACAAAGGGTAAATTTGCATGTCCAATTTGTGGTCCTAAGATAAAATGTCATCGTTCAAAACGCTTAAGAAAGGAGGTGTTTGATGAGTATAGGCATTTCCTCTCTAAGAATCACAGGTATAGAACAACTGAAAGAAATATTTTCAATGGGAAGCAAGAGACTGCATTAAAACCACGAAGAATGACACCTCACCTTTGGAAGATGCAATACAATAGAAATCGTCATCATGGTACGTATGGATCATCGTATGTGAATTTTTATGTATTTTAATTTTTATTGTGAGTTGTTTGTTGTAGTGGCCATATTTGATTTATGATGTAATTTATTAATTATAAACTAATATTCATGATGTCGATTGTGATCATGAAGGCATTAATGGTCTTCCACAAGGAATGAAAAGTTATCTTATTCAATTCAGCAAGTTGCCCTACTATGAGCACCTACAAATTTCTCATTTGTTTGATACACTGCATATTGGAAAGAATGTTACTGAAACCTTATGGCGACTACTAGAGCTAAAGAGGGAGAAAGATAAAGTTGTGAAAGTGTTCAAAGACATTCAAGAAAGAAACCATGCAATGAAAGACATCATCCAATTTCATACCAATGGAGAACAAGTTAATATAAACTCAATTCCATCGATTTTTACGGAGCAACAAAGCAATGTTGTCAAAGAAGTATTGCAGAAAATTAAATTTCCCACCGGTTTTTGTGCAAACTTGAAGAATATCATAACTAAAAAAGGTGATTTTGCGGGGGTCAAAACACATGATTGGCATGTCTTCATCATAGGGTCTTCACTTGTTGACCAATATCCCATCATGTTAATTCATATTGTGGGTTTTAAAATTATCAAAAATTGAACCAATATATTGCAGGTATTGGGGGGATGAGGGGTTTAAGGTGGGGGTGGGTAGGGTGGTTTATAAGGATTGAGGTATAAAAAGGGGTGGGGAGAAGGTTTTAAGTATTGGGAGGGGGTTTCAACAAAAAGAGTTTGGGGCAATATCTTTGGAAATTAAGGGTATTCTTTAATATCCCATGATCATACGTGCTATGTGAGAGGTTCACTGAGTGAAGTCGCCGTGGTCGTCATCAAGGTAATTATTATTGTTATGTCCATATAATTTTTTCTTGTTTTTATACTCTTTTTTTAATAAATGGCGTGCTTTGTATATTGATACAGTATGTTCTACTTCTATCTCTCTCAGACAACTTCTACAACAATGTCAAACAAGTTATATATAATCTTGGTAAATACATGAGGTAACTAGCGATTACTTGCATGTGCTTAGTGTTTCTTTAATTCTCCATATAATAATTTATATTTGTTTTTTTTGTGCACTATTTTAGCATATATTGTAATTTAATGTTTATTTTTGTTAAATATTGTTATTGGTTTGCATCACTTGTAGATGGTTGACACCTAAAGAAATCCATAAAGAAGATATAAAGTATTGGAGGAGAGAAAATCCTCATCTCATGTGTGAAATGCAGAAGCATCTACCATCAGCATTTTTCAATGCACAGGAACACTACCTCATAGACCAAGTTGAGGAGATTGAGTTGTGTGGACCTGTGCACTCAAGGTCCATGTGGATTGTTGAGAGGCACTTGAAATTTATGAAGGGTTTGGTGAGACAATGAGCACATGCGGAGGGTTCTACGATGGAAGGATATACGGTATATCAAAACATGTTGTATGTTAGTGAATATCTTCCTATTTTAGCATCAAAGCTCAATTTACGTTGCATTTGTGATCCAAACTCCAATAACAAATTTGAAGGGGAGCAACTGAAGGGGAAAGGTAGATTGAGGACGCTGAAAGGTAATTACTAGCTAGTGGATTTTTATTATATCCTTCATATTCTAATTGTATTTTCTAGTCATAATTGCTTCAATTAAGAGCATATACGTCTTTGTTCAGGAGATTTACACCTTTCTTTGATTTTAATGGTTATTGCCATTAAAAATTTGGTCGAGAATGGGATGCAATTCATTTATACATCGCAAACAATCTTGACTGGATGAAGGTATGGATTGAATGGTGCACATAATCGGGTCATGGAATATCATGGGAAGGTGTGGCTTCATTGGTAAAAGTAGCACAACGCAATGGAGATAACAATCTAACAGAAAGGGAAATCGATTTGGCATATCGTGTAAAAGATAAAATGGAAACCATATAATTAATCAAATATCCCTCTAAATCTTTTATTTTGCAAATTACTTATTGACATACATGTTCTTTTTTTCCATGTATTGTTGCATAAGGACTGAATGGTTATAATATTTCTGTGTATTGCTTATTGCAGGTAAAACACATAAGGCTATGGTACGCAATGGAGGTAGATATCGGATCAAAACACTAGATGAAACAAAGAAAACATTAGATTCTGGGGTTTCTCCTATATTTGAGGTTACCAATGTTTCATCTAGAATCAACAGATATCCAGAAGTCTTAGAAAATCGATACTATGGGTATTTGGAAGATATTATACAGTGCGACTTTAAATCCTTTAAGGTAGTTCTATTCGTTGTCAAATGGTACAGGTTACGATTGAATCAACGTGATCCCGATAGAACTATTATTGAACATGATAATGGATTTACCATGGTAAACACAAGGTTGTTTGAGCCAGGAACAGAGCCCTATGTTCTTCCAAGCCAATGTGAACAAGTATTTTACTCAGAGGTTCGAGGTAAAGCGGGCTGGTTGTTTGTTGTGAGACACGATCCAAGGGGAAGGCCAGTAAAGTATAACCTAGATGATGGTAATGAAGAGGGTTCTCTGGAAGAAGAATATGATGACAAAGAGCATGATCAACTTGAATTATCTAATGATGATGATCCAACACAATATGTCCAAGGAATATTTGAATCAGATGATGTAGCAGACAATGCCGATGAAGATTATTCCGACGATGGCACGATGAGTGTAACTGATGATGATGATGATGATGATATGGCCAATCCTTACAATGTTTACTATGTATCTGATGATATAGATGATGACATGGATGAATAAGATGCTGACATGGATGGAGAAGACAATGAAATATATTGAAAGGTAAATATTTAATTAGAACTATTATTTTATCTTATTTAAAAAAAAGTGTTACTAACATCATCACCATCACCATCACCTTCATCATATTAAATTGAATGCGCATAATCACCAACATCATCGCCATCATGCGCATCATCATCATCAACATGTGCATCATCGTCATCATCATCATCGTCTTCCTCATGATGATGATACTCATCATCAAAATCATCATCACCATCGTCATCATCTTCATCATCATCTTGATCATCAATGTCATCATCATCATCGTCATCCTCATGATGATGACAATCATCATCATCATCATTGTCATCGTCGACATCAACATCATAATCTTCATCATCGTCATCATCATCATCAACGATCATGATCATCATCAACATCACATCTTCATGATCGTCATCAACATGTGCATCATCTTCATCATCATCTTCATCATCAATGTTGTCATCATCATCGTCATCCTCATGATGATGATAATCATCATCATCATCATTGTCATCGTCGACATCAACATCATAATCTTCATCATCGTCATCATCATCATCATCATCATCATCGTCATCATCATCATCAACATCATCATCATTATCAACATCTTCATCATCATCGTCTTCATCGTCATCATCATGGTCTTCATCATCATCGTCGTCATCATCTTCATCATTGTCTTCATGATCATCATCAACATGCGCATCATCTTCATCATCATCGTCATCATCATCACCGTCTTCCTCATGATGATGATACTCATCATCAACATCATCAACATCATAATCATCACCATCATCATCAACATCATCATCATCATCTTCATCATCATTGTCATCATTATCATTGTCATCCTCATGATGATGATAATCATCATCATTTTCATCGTCGACATCATCATCATCTTCATCATCATCTTCATCATCAACATCATCATAATCATCATTGATCAACATTATCATCATCTTCATCATCATCATCATCATCATCTTCATGATGATGATAATCATCATCATCATCATGATCAAGATCATCATCATCATCATAATCATGATCATTGTCATAATCATAATCATCGTCTTCATCAGCATCATAATCATCATCATCATCATTGTCATCATCGACATCATCATTGTAATTGTCTTCATCAACAGCATAATCATAATCATCGTCTTCATCAGCATCATAATCATCATCATCATCATTGTCATCATCGACATCATCATTGTAATTGTCTTCATCAACAGCATAATCATCACCATCATCATCAACATCATCATCATCAACATCATCATCATCAACTTCATCATCATCGTCATCATTATCATTGTTATCCTCATGATGATGATGATAATCATCATTGTCATCGTCGAAATCAACATCATAATCATCATCATCATCGTCGTCGTCGTCGTCATCATCATCATCATCATTGTCATCCTCATGATGATGATAATCATCATCATCATTGTCAAGATCATCATCATCATCGTCATCACAATCATAATCATCATCATCAGGATCATCATCATCATCATTGTCATTGTCATCATCAACATCATCATCATCATCAACAACATCATCAACATCATCATCATCATCAACAACATCGTCATCATTGTCATCATCAACATGAACATCATAATCATAATTATCATCATCAACATCATCATCAACATCATCATCATTATCATCATCACCATGCTCACATCCTCACATGCTCAACTTTTCTATCATCCTTCAAAGCTATATTTTCATTTATCCAAGATAGGGATGTGTCATTATGTATATGGTTCTTCCCTCATTAATGTGAAGGTTCTTTATTCAAGTTAGGATATAATAAAAATAAAATACATATATATAAAATAATATATAATAAAAATAAAATACATATAATATATAATAATATATAATAAAAATAAAATACATATAATATATAATAATATATAATAAAAAATGACAAGTGTATTTGGACATTGCCACGACTCGTTGTGGACAGTTTAGTGCAATTTGGAGGGTTTTGTGAATTTGGGAGTAGGTCCGGTGGAGCACAGGGTTCAGAATTGGAGCTCACTGTTGATAATTGGAGCTCACGCTTGAGAATTGGAGCTCACTGTACAAATTTGGACCACAGGGTTCACGTTTTGGAGTTCCAGTTTTGGATTTGGAGCTCATAGCTTAACAGGTAAGCATCATGACCTCTGCACATGAGACTGAAAAGCATGCTTCGAGCACACTCTAAGCTAGCTTTCCTATAATGATGACGACATCATCTCAAAACAAAGTGCGGCCTCGGTCTATCCTGGTCCATCCCATACTCTTAAACAAATTTTATTGATTTGACTCCTACACGGTATACAGGTTGATCACTCGCCGTTAAATTGTATTGTGTTTTCACGGATCACCATTAAAATTAAAATTTTAATTGAAATTTTAATTAATGGTTTAACATTCGTACATGAAGGTCAGCTTCATCCTTCATAGCCATGTGCGCAAAACCCTGATTAAGGCTCTCGTTGTGTCATCAAAGTCTGGGTTGAATCTTGCCCTTCTTTGCTCCATGTGCAGAGCCTATGTGACAATGGTTTTTGGGCATCCTGTGACAAGGGTTTTTTGTGCGTGCTATGATGTTTGCTCTTTTCTGTCGATCTCAAAAATCAATGGTCCAATATTGACTTGCCTTAAGGGGGAGGGGACCCTATGCTATATAATTTGATACCATCAACCGCTCACTTTGGAAATCTGTAATGGCACCTCAAACTCATAAACCCGTTTCTCAATAACCAGGGTTGGGGTTTACCATAAGTACCCCAATTGGTCATTTTGTTCATTAACATGCAGAACTGGAGCCTGGACTTCTAGCCTTAGAAGAGTTAGTTAATGAGTGCCATGGACTTAAAAAAATTATAAACTTAGGATGGTGGAATAGATGGAACAAGGGATACCTTTGTTAATGAAAGCCAGGACCTTGAAAAGCACACTAGTTCGGGGACAAAAGTTTGGGAACAAACAAGTTGAAATAAGTAGCGAATTTTAAAAAACCAAGGCAAAGCAAACAATTTCATGGTTGGGGTAGTTATACACCTTAACAAGTTGGAGAATACAACAGAGACAACCATTATGGGAAGGGTCTAAGGTCGACAATTCAATGCCAAAACCCTCAAGGATTGGGGTTAGGAAAATTGGGGTGACAAACTAGGATGCGTGCCCAAAGTCTTGGTTCTCTCCAAAGGTTGTTCATCTTGCATCTTAAGAAATCTGAAGATGCACAATGGGATCTCAAACAGAATTGGTGTATAGGCTCAGCACTAATGGATTTGAAAATGTGGAGAACTCTGTTTGACAAGAAAAGAGAGAAGTTAGACATCACCCTAATTTGGGTGTGACTTTAAGGTTTTCCCTTTGACTATTGGTCTTTAGATGTTTTCGGGGGCATTAGAAATATTGTGCGGGAGTTTGTTGCGATAGATATGTCATTTAAAAAAGTCGGACAATATGAAATTTTCTCGCATTTTGGTTAGACTAAACAACCATGAGGGTCTAAAGGAGGATATTGAAATTGAGCACAAAAATATTTCTATCATTCAAACATCGAACTATGAGGGGTTTCCATTTAGGTGTTGGCAGTGTCATAAATAAAACAATTTATGAGGTTCATCCCAACTAACCATTAGGTATAACTTTAGACCTAGGTCTTCACACAGGGATGTTAAACATATAGTAGAAGGATTGGGACAAAATCCTTAAACCTTGGGAACTGGGAAGCAAAAGGGGTGAATATCAAACCTCCAAAAGGCACAAGAGAAATTCAAATATGATATGGCAGCTAGGAGACAATCCACCTTTGTTGGGGTGCTTAGAGTAGTGAAAACCCTAGCCATGTTTTGTTATAAGCAAGAAACTAGAACCTAACCCCTAGATCATTGAAGATCATTATAAAATATTAATTTTTTTTCTACATACCTGTTAATATCATCGTCAAACATAACTCTCCATGAGGACAACGTTCAAGAACTCTATCCACATGAACTATATCTCACAAAAGATAACAAGTGTTCATCCAAGCAACGGTGATGACTCATGGTATTATGCCTCACAAGTTTGCGATGTTGCAACCGAAACATAATACCAAGATTCGTCGCCATTATTAGCCAACACTTATTAGCTATTTTAGAGTTAGTGAATTGAAAGTGGCTAAGTCAACGCAAAAAAGAAAGGTAATAAGTTTGACTAAATAAACTATTTTGATAATTGTACCTACATCTTCTGCTATTTTGATAATTGTACCTAATAAACTATTTTGATAACGGGGATGATTCTTGGTATTTTGTTGCACAAGTTTTCCATGTTGCAACCTAATGAAACATAATACCAAGAATCGTTCCCATTATTAGCCAACACTTATTAGCTATTTTAGAGTTAGTGAATTGAAATTGGCTAAGTCAATGCAAAAAAGAAAGGTAATAAGTTTGACTACATAAACTATTTCGATAATTGTACCTACATCTTCTTTGATGGGGCTTCAGCCAATCAAATTGGAGGTAAAGGTGTTCATCTTTTGATCACCCAGGACCACTATTTTTGCTTCAAAATGGGTGTTGGTCTGAGTACAAACACCAGATTTGAACTACTTGCTTTATGGACTCTCCTTTATTGTGCTAAATCCATGGTCCTTCCCACTCTCCACATTCATGGTGACTCCACAACCATCATTAATTGGTTCAATAGAAGATCAACACTACTTTTACTTGCACTTGATGGCTGGTGTCAACGTATCCGTGATATGGAACCTTAGTTCATCGAGCTAAAAGCAGTTCACATTATCAGAGAACACAATACTAAGGCTGATAGCTTATCCAAAGAAGCATTAACCTTGGTCTTAGGCTATTTTCAATTTACTGAATTCACTGATGGTAAATGTATTGATCAAGGCGCTTTCCAACTTTTCTATCCCTTAGCACTTGAGTCTTTTATGTGCTGTTGCTATTGAAATCCTTTTGATGATTGAGGTGGATGATCCCCTCATATTACTGATCTCTCTTATTTATTTCTTCTTTGGATTAGCTACTTCAGTATTAGACTTGAATTCTCAATCTGTTGAAGGTTAGTGATGTGGATGTAGTCAAGATTCCTAGATTAGAGGTGTTACCTTTGATTGTTTGTCCAGTATTCCTGTGAAGATGATCAATTGTATTCCTTAGGGTTGAAAATTACTATGGGAAAACAAGTTAGCGTTGCCTTCGGGTTGAAAATTAATATGGGAAAACAAGCATCATGAAGACAAGATAAAAGGAATAAATCAACAAATATTACAGACTGATATAAATGTATTTAACGTGCCAAGTAGCCAGATATGGAAATGTCCGCTCTTCACCACCATTGA
>LPNX010836630.1:256800-278971 GCA_001517045.1 Pseudotsuga menziesii | reverse complement strand
CTTGTTTTTTACTGATCGCAAGATTCATTGTGTAAGTGTCTCAAAATATCCATGCAAGTTGATGGATGCCTATTTTTTCAGTTTTGTATTGCATCTAATTGCCAAAAGAGACCCTCAACTTCTTGCACACACCCAAGTCCCATAAAATATCTTAACTCTGTCACATTTCTTGGAGTAGGCCAATTCATAATGGCTTCAATCTTGTCAGGGTCCACAAGTATACCCTCTTCAGAGATAATGAGACCCAAATACTGGATTCTATCTTTATAGAAGTCACACTTGCTCAACTTTGCATACAAATGATGCTCGCTAAGCAATTGTAATGTCAATATCAGATGCTCTTCATGCTCTTCCTCATTCTTAGAATAAATAAGAATGTTATCAAGGAAAACAAGAACAAACTTGTCCAAATACATGCTGAAGACACTATTCATATGGCACATAAATGTAGCTGGTGCATTTGTGAGACCAAATGGGACCACTACAAACTCATAATGTCCATACCTTGTTCTAAAGGCTGTCTTATGAATGTCTTCATCCTTGATTCTCACCTGATGGTAGCTAGACTTCAAGTCAATCTTGGAAAATACCTTTTCTCCTTTCATTTGATCAAAGAATTCATCAATTCTAGGCAAAGGATATTTGTTCTTCACCCCGGCTTTGGTTCAATTGTCTGTAATCAATACACAATCTGAGTGTACCATCTTTCTTCTTCACAAATAGAACTACTTCTCCCCAAGGAGACACACTCGGCCTGATATACTTCTTCTCCAACAACTCTTGCAACTGCATCTTCATCTCTAGCATTTCTGGTGTACTCATCTTGTAGGGTGTCTTGGACACTGGTGCTTCTCTTGGCACAAGTTCAAGTGTGAAATCAATGTCTCTCTTTGGAGGAAGCCTTGGAATCTCATCAGGAGAAACATCCCTGAATTCTCGCAATACAGGACAATCCTCCAACTTAATAGTTTCATTCTCTGCTGCCTCCACAACATGAGCTGCATACACTCTGTAACCCTTCCTACAAAACTTCTGGGTGATTCCATGAAGGTGGGTAACACTTTTTAGCCAAATTTGGTGATGAAAACTTGATTTTTACTCATGTGCTAGATAGAATCCCTTGAAACGCATATATGCCATGTGAATTTCGACTTGTAGTAAAACAACAAATTGTATAATATTATGTTGGCTTCCCAATGATATTTTTAAAAAAATATTCAGATGTCATTTAATGTGTGAAATTTTGCATTTAATGAACTATGTGACGTTAAAAATTTGAAGAAGTTAATAAGTTAATGAACTGTGTGACCTTTGGTCAAGTGAGTTGGTAAGGTGTTGTGAGAGGAGAAATCCCAACCCAACTGTAGAAACCTAGTTTTGGCAGTTACCCATAAGAGATAGCTTGGGCGAGACTGCATATGCGTTGCATGCGCTGCCTACTGAGCCTTGCTCTATCAGACTGATATCTTGGGCTTTGTTGATGTGCAACAAGGTTCTAAACCTAGGTGGAAGGGAGAAATGAAAACATTAAGCCCTAGATAGTGTGACATTACATTTATATTAGTGTATTACTAGTGTTTCCTTTATTGGTTTTCTATGACCTTAATTTTAAATTGTAACCTTTGTCTCCTATATATTTAAAGGATGCCTAGTTTTATAGATCATATCATCTTGTGCATTTGATATAATGTAAAAGGAGGTTTCCCCTCAAAGTGGATTCTTATTCATTCTCTTTAATTCATTCTAAAATATTGGAGTTACTCTTTTTGTTATGAACCATATCCTTAAGATATAACAAGCCATATAATATACATTTAATTCGATATATGCCCCCCCTTGGGTCATATCACTTCGTTTCTATTTCTATGGTATTTTCGGAAATCGGTCCATAACATATGAACTTCAAATACAAAAAAGGGGTATTGACTATGGAGTCTTGATGGACTTTGTTGCTAATATCACTAGTATAGAATCATCTACTTATTTTGTTCCACGTCAATATCGTACTACTAAATGTTATTCTCAACAATGAAATAATAAAAGATATAATATGAATGAAACCCCTTCTTATACTAATGACCCAATATTTAACATAGCCCAAGTTTGGCCATATAGGGTTTTCCATGCCTCAACCCCAAATTAATGTTAAGGTTTTAGACTCTCTAAAATATTCTTAAAATTCCACATATGATTAGCTTTAAATGTGTGAATAATCAAAGTTGACATGGAATCCACTTGATACCATCATGACCAACAAGATATGTCAACTTGAGCGAGGCATAACTTCTGCACATGAACTTCAAGTGAGGTGATTTCTATGTACTTGGAATCTACGTGTGTAGAATAGTGCTGAAAATCCAGGTTGAAGGTATTACAATTTTTTTACCCATAAAATGACCATTTAAGTCGCCAAATGGGATCTAGAAGGTTTTGGACCCCAAATTACCAAAGTATGGCATTGCCATAAAATGGGCCCTATGATCCAATGGCACCAATTTTCCACCTATAAATTACCAAAATGGATGAAAAATTATATAATGATCCATTTTGAAGATCATCTAACCTAGTCCGATTGGACTAAGGGAGTATACATAACAAACCATGGGTACTTATGCTTAGCTCCTTGTAGTGTTATTTTGGGTTCAATGCAAAATATCATTATTGAGCATGGTTGTGATCACTGAGGGATGGAAGTGGTAGTAATAACTTTGCAGAGGGATCGATTGTCAAGTGCAGTTGTGATTACCAGAGGCTAAGTGTGGTAGTAAGACCCCTACATGCCATAACCCCATGGGGTTTGAAGTGCTACAAGTCGAAGGGTATCGCCACCATAATAAGATCAATCAATAAAAATTCCAATATGTGATAATCCCTCAAAAATGTGTAAGTTACTTGCAAAGGATGGCACTATCAAGTGTGTTTACAATCACAAAGGGCTAGAGTGATTGCAAGATCCTTATACCTCATAACCATGTGAGGTATGATAATGAACTATCTTCAAAGAGAGTTTACATGTGCACATGATGTGCACTAAGTTTCCTCACCTCCCTAAGGTTGAGCCCTAGTTAGAGGGAAACATATGTGAAAGGAAAATTGGCCCTTGTTTAATTGAAAATTATGTCATAAAATTTGGAGCATAGGTAGCTCAACACTTGAACTTCTACCAACAAAAAAAACTATAAGTATTTCTTACTATATTTTAATTTTGTATCATTGATTAGGTTGATTGAATTACACGAACCATTAATATTGTTCATGGGTTCGTAACATACCCTTTCCTACTTTCTAAATTTTACATACATGATTTAAATATTGTTCATAGGTTCCTAACATACCCGTACCTACTTTCTAAGTTTTACATACAAATTTTAATGATTTAAATATGATACATTGTTGCTTTTGATTTTAGAGAAAAAAATAATTAAATATTTTACATACATACCTTTATAATTTAAATACCATAAACTGGAAAAAATGATGAAAGCAAGGTGTGAGTTAGTATAATTTAAAATGATAATAAAAACTCATTAATTATCCTCTGAAAAATTAAAAAAGAATTATAATAAATCTATTTATTAAAATACTAAAAACTCATGGAATTTTAGGTAGAGTCGACTTCGTTTAGAGAATAAAAATATCCAATAACCACACTCACTTATAAATGCATATTTACAAGTGGTGTTGTGAAAAGTTTTGAAAAGATCAGTGCTCATTCTTCGTCTCATTTAGGATTTCACGACCTCCGGTAGTTCAAATCTCGTCTTGGATTTAGCAGACCTCCGGTAGTCTAAATCTCAGCACTTCCAATTTTACAACCTTCCTTCCCTAGATTGTTTGTTCACTGATCCAGATTGATAATTTATCAACAGTCTTCTTGGTGTAGTTTTTCTGATATGGGGATTGACGAGGATCAATTTAGCTTGAGACCTGGCTGGCGACGCAAGGGCCCTGTTAAAAGAGGCTGCCTTTCTTCATTTCCTGCTGCACGATTGCAATCTTCTAATCCGCGTCCTTCGGCACCTTTCAACTCTTCTCATCGGCCCTCTGGGCAATCCTCTCGTCGGCCTTTTGCACCATTAATGCAGTCATGTAGTACTCAAGCTTCATCTAGAGTCTCTGTAGCGTCATCTAGTACTCAAGCTCCATCTAGAGACTCTGAGCAAGTTCGTATTGCAGGGCCATCTAGCGACTCTAAGCCAGTTACTGCAGGGACATCTAGTCAGGCTCGAGAGCCAGTTACTAGAGGATCCTCAATAGCAGGTGTTGCTCTTCAAGATCAGGTAACATGTTATTCCTTTATTGTCAGGTACATTTGAAATATATTCAAAATATAAAAATGCCTGAACGCGTTAATATTTTGGCAGGCAAAGCCAGGAGTTATCAGATACTCTCGCGATGAGTTGTTGAAACTTGAACGCCAGGTTAGCTTTAGCTCAGATAACCCAACTCCAATGACCGAGAATGAATATTTAGTAATAACAAGATTCCATTCCCTTGACTTGAAAATTAATATATATATGTTTTATTCCCTTGACTTATATATATATCTTTTATTCTTCTGAGTTGCAGCCTGTCCAAAGACCTACCAGCTTTCTCATAGTCATTGAAAAGGTTCCCGAATTACTCAGGAGGGATCAGGTACAATATTTAAATCGATACGTGTGAAGAGATCAGATCGTTTCCAGGTACAATATTTAGCTTTAATTCAGTATGAAAAAGCTGAAATGTAACTCCATGTTTATTTAGGAATCATCGAGCAATGGAAATCATAACCAGATTTCTAGAATTCATACCACTGAATGGCGTGGTCAGAGATCTTATCTCCCACAACCTCCTACTGAAAAACCAGACCTCACAACTTCAAGGCACTCGAAATCAATGAAACCATTTCCAGTTTCAGGGGTGAGGAGCTTTAAAAATTACACTCATTTTTTTTCTGATTTGTGATATTGTTATTTAATTGAGCTATATTTTGCACTAACAAATTTTTTTGGTTCGTACTTGTTCATTGTAGCCGCCTGCTCTCACTAAAGCGGCAGTTCCATGGAGTGCGAAGAGAGGGAATATGTCGGAGAAGGATATAGTGCTGAAGACTGTTAAAGGGTATAACTCTTGCTCCTTGAACTTCTGGACTACCATCTTTTTTTATTCATTATTGATCAAAATCTTATGATTCGTTTTTCCAGGATCTTGAACAAATTGACTCCAGAGAAATTTGATAAATTGAAAGATCAGTTCCTTAATTCTGGAATAACTACTGCGGACATATTACAGGTATTAAGGTGTTAAACCCTAGTTTTATGGATTTGGGGGAGCTGGCCTCTGAAACCCTTCTCTTCATCGAAATTGATTTATACTTTACAATAACTTCAATGGCGTCTTTTTTAATGTGCAATTGATGTATACTTTACAATAACTTGAATGGCTTTTTATTTTAATGTGCAGGGTGTGATTTCACTGTTATTTGATAAGGCACTTATGGAACCAACGTTTTGCTTTATGTACGCGGAGTTGTGCGTGCATCTCAACGAGGGACTCCCTGAATTTTCACCAGAGGAACCCGATGAAAAGCCAGTAGGCTTCAAAAGAGTCCTACTAAATACTTGCCAGAGTGAATTTGAAGGTGCTGACAGCATGCGCGTTCAATTGAAAGAAATGACTGGACCCCAACGCCTAGAAAAAGAGCAACTCTTGAAACGACGAACTCTTGGAAATATTAGACTGATTGCAGAGTTATTCAAGCAAAGGATGTTACCCAAACGTATTGTTCATGTCTGCATTCGGGTATTGTAATAATTCTGCAGTTAAAGTTGATTTTATATTTTTTAATATCAGTTTCTTTCTGAGATAGCTATATGTTTCTGGTTCAAAGACAAAATCATTAATATTGTTGTTAGATCAGTTGTTAGGATATCTAATATACAGATTTTATATTTAGAACTGGAATGTTAGTTGAGATGTGTTTTTGCTTCGCGGGAATTTATCGGCCAAGACGTCAAAGCTGCTCCTAACGCTGAAAATGTAGAGGTCCTGTGCCAACTATTTTCTTTGATTGGAAAACAGCTGGAAGCTGAGGTTCGTGAGTCATCAGCTTTTGATTCATACATGGCTCGTTTACAAAATGTTGGCAATGATTCTCGATTGGAGTCCAGGATACGGTTCATGGTGAGAAATGTTATCGAACTGAGGGCAAATAAATGGATTCCTAGAAGAGAAGAGGTACATAGTCAAAGTATTTAATTCTAAATACAAATATGTATGTTTGTTTTCTTCTCGTGATTTAGAAATGGAACTCACCTATCCTTTATAATTCTTCATTCTTCAGGTTAAGGCGAAGACTATAAGTGAGGTACATGCAGATGCTGAGAGAAATCTGGGGTTAAGGCCTGGCACAACCAGAAGGCAAGACACAACGCGTGGGCCTGACAAAACTTTCAGGGCTGAGAGTTCGAGAGGCCAAACATTAAGCAACAGCATGGCGGGGCTAAATCTGCGATCATCTAGACCGGCTTATCCCACGCAGCCAACTCATGTGTCGACATCCATTTTACCTCCGGATTCAAATTTGCGCTCAACATATAGACCTCAACATATAGACCTCCTCCATTTCAAGCAAACGCTTCTTCGACGTCAATGGCCGCTCCTCTGTCGAATGCAAATATTTTGCCTCAAGGAAAATTGAGTTCCAAAATACTTTCAAAGCCGCCCAGCAAAGCAAGTGAGTTAATATTCTCAAATGAAAAAGAAAACAAGTTTTTCCAGCCTCCAGGCAGAACAAGTTCTTTGAGATCCAAAGAAGAACAAAAGTTGAGGCAAATTCAACATCCCTCTTTTTCTCCTCCAGAGCGCAAGGCCCAGAAATTGACAGACGATGATCTTGAACGCAAGTCACATGCACTGCTGAAAGAGTACTTCGCTGTTACCATAATGAAGTCAGATGCAAGAGGAAAGGAACTGTTGCGCGTACAAGAGGCCGAGCTCTCCAAGTCTGAGAATCTGACATAAGAACAACCACCTCATTTTTTTCGTTCAAATAATCTTTAGTTGGAACATTCATTCCTCTTTAGAATTTCATTGGTTTGTTTGAAAAATCTTTTATCTCAGATTAAGACCATTGTTTTTATTTGAAAAATCTTTTATTTTAGATTAAGGTATTTTTTATATGGAATAACCTTGTTTGTTTTTCTTTAATTGTTATAGGGTCACTTTTTCTTTTGTAGAATTACATACATTATTCTGATTGTTAAAAATAACTTAATGTTAATCACTAAAACCTTAATATATTTAGGTTAATCGCTAAAACCTTAATATATTTAGGTGGAATAAAGACCATTCTATTAATTTGCCTATTTGAGATTTTGATTGAAAACCTAGCCTAGAGTTTTCTTTATTTAATATAAGAATAAATCTAATGATTGAATTAATGAAAGAAGACCTTGATGGGTGTTTGGTTTCCAAGCAAAGCAAGAACTCATTGAGAGGATGGTGATTTCATTATCAATGAAACTTCTTTAAAGATATTTTGATTATAGCTTTTAGGTCTTATAGTTAGTTGATTTATGAGTTTGTTGGGATTGTTTCTATATTTATTTGTGTTGGTTGGCTTCACGGTTTCTTGTTTCCTATTGGAGATCTCTTGTGGACTGTTTTTTTTATTTATAGAGATCTTGGAATGGAGAATTTTTGTATAATGTTATGGTGTTTTTATAGTTCAATGAAAATATAGAAGTTTTTTTTATTGAAAAAAATCATGAATTTTAAGTGTATAAGCTCATCTCAATAAGAGTATCTTATTCAAAGTGTATAAGGTTTATAATGGTAAAAGGATCATCTTCTATCTCGTATCAGTATGCGGATATGTGCATGGATACTAATAAAATCAACAATATCATTATCCTATTAGTGCTAAACTAATGCTAGATCATCATCTACATTAACAACATAGAGATGATGGAACCTCAATAACACCATCAGTATAGGTTAAATGGTATTTCATGAACATAGGATTTTATCTATTTTGAATTTAATTCTATGTAATTTTATGTTTATTTTATTTTTAAAATTGGTTTGTTTTTTTTTTAAATTTAGATATTTTATTTTAATGAAATAACCTTGTTAAATGGTATTTCATGAGATTTTATTTATTTTGAATTTAATTGGATGCAGTTTTATGTTTTTCATTTTAAAATGTATTTGACCAATAACATTGTTTTTTTTTCCTTAATTATTATATGGTCATTTTTTTTCTATATTTACATATATTAATCTCATTCTTAAAAATAACCTAATGTTAAGGACTGAAACCTTAATATCTTTAGGTGGAATATAAATACCATTCTATTGACTTTCCTATTTGAGATTTTGATTGAACATGTTAGCCTAGTTTGGAGTCTTCTCTATTTAATATAAGAATGAATCTAATGCTTGAATTAATGAAAGAAGAGCATGATGGGTGTTTGGTTTCCAAGCAAAGCAAGAACTGATTGTGATCATCCTAACCTTGTTTTTATGTGGAGTGAAGTATTTTTTTAATAACCAAGAAGAGGCTATAGCCCATTTACATAGAGCATACTTGGAATGGGTTTATCGTGATCTCCAATAAAATTTACCTCAAATGGAAAATGTTTCAAATGTTGCAAAGAATTATTGAAGTTATTCAAGTTTTAAACCAAATATGTTGCTTCCTACTTTTGATTTCACCTAGGATAGCTAATATGTTGGCATTTACATATACAAACTCTCTTCATAAATAAATAAGCTTCATAATATAAAAAAGGGCTTTTCTATAATTATATGTGGATTTGCTTTTATATGTAATTTTCATATTTTTCATAAATACATTAAACAACATTTTTGAACATTTAATAAATAATATTAAAATAAATAAATTAGAAATATAGAATCAATTGGACACATGGAGTTCAACACAATTGGATATGAGTTGTCTAAACACTACAACAAAACCCTGTGCTTAGGGTCTCTTTTAGCTCCCTTTTTAGCGTCCATTATCAATTTTAGTGTATTTTTCATCATTTTTTGGAAAAAGTGGATGCTCTTCCATGGGATGACACTTTTAATGGTGTTATTCGTGTCCCTTTTAAAAATATGGCTCTATTTTGGATTCTAATTAGCATCCCAATTGACATCCCAATTAGCATCCCATTTAGCATCGCAATTAGTGTCCCAATTAACGTTGCAGATATTGTCTGAGTTAGCATCACAATTATCATCCCAATTAGCATCCAAAAAAGCATCCCGTATAATGGTTAGAATAACCTCCAAAAAAGCATCCTGAATATCATAGCACCATATATTAATCCAAGGTTAGCAATAGGTATTGTCCCATCAATTTCGGCAGGAAAAACATCCAACATAGCGCCAAGTATAGAGCTAGGAATTGCGGCTAAAAAACATCCAACATAGCACCAGGTATAGCGCTTAGAATAATGCCAGAAATTTCAAAAGGAACCACGCTAGGAATTACACTAGGTTTAGAGATAGGAATTGTGTTCGGAAAACGTCCGACATAACATCAGATATATCAATGTCAATGTCAATGATCATGATTAATGTGATAGAAATTTTGGATCTTGATTTATCATAGTGGCACCTAAATGGTTGTAATCATGGCACTTTTGGATCTTGATTAATCCTATTGAGGGTTAAATTACCTTAATGTCACCTAAATTGCTCTAATGCCATTTGAGTGTCCTCAACAACATTTAATAGACCCTAATTGCATCTTATTGGCCCTAACAACATGGCGAAACTACAACAAAATACCATTTTGGGGGCGGTTTTTCTAAACCCTCCCCCCGCCCCCCCCCCCCAAAAAAAAAATTAGGCCATTGGGGGCAGTTCTTAAACCCCCCCTCAAAAGTCTTGAGAATTGGACTTTAAAAGTCCAATTCACAGGATTTTGTGGCGGGGGGGGGGGGGGGGGGGGGGGGAGGGGGGGTTAGAAAGACCCCCCTAAGGGTGTTTTTGAAGGCATTTTTTAGAACCCCCCCCACCAAAAAAGTCATGAGATTTAGACTTTTGGGGGTGGTTGTTTTAAATAAAAGTTCAATTCTCATGAATTTTGGAGGGGGTTTTTAAAGACCACCCCTAAAGACATTTTCAAAGAATTTTTAAAAAAATTATCCCTCTAAACATCTTGAGAATTGAACTTTTAACGAGGGGGGGGTTAGAAAGACTACTCCTAAATATATGTTTGAAGGAGGAATTTTTAAAACCCCCATAAAAATTGGAGAATTTTACTTTTGGAGGTTTAGAACCAAGTGTTGTGAAGACTACTTGATAGCTTTGAACACACGGTATGGAATGTATTGGTGTACCGGGTACCCCTTGGCATTTCCCATCACAAAAAGTTGTCCATCTTACATAATGGTCCTTGTATTTTTTTCTAATATGGTAGAATTCCTCCTTCAGCACATAAAAAAATTCCTTCAAGTGGGTACATCTTTGAACGAAATGCTACACATAGTAAATGTCTCACCTGTCTTTGACATGAGGAAGGGACTTAAGGAGTGAAGGTGATATTCTCACCACTAAGAAAATATTTAACAAAGCAATAATCCCCTAACAAACTTAACCATTTCTCTCAAGCATCAGCATCTATTTTTCCTTCAAAAAAATAAATGTAAAATTTAACTTGTACCTTAAAGGGCATAACACATTTGAAGTGGTTACTTAATGAAGGTGCCCTTGTTGCGATATTGACTTGTCGTAGGATTTGCATGAAATTATCCATAATCTAATTCTTTTGTTGCCCAAGGGCTTCTGTAAACAACACATTGATTGGATCTCCTACATTGTTGTATTTCTTTTGATTTGTCATGGGAGGCCACTAGGGCCGAAGGGATGTCTTCACTATGTTTGGTTAGTTTGAGGCCCAACTCCATGTACCTTGACCTTCTTGGATACATGCACATAAAAAAACAAAGACTGGATTTCTCTAGTACCAATAATCTAGATGATGTTGTGAATGAAATGAAGAAAACAATAATAAATGAATAACACAAACATATTGCAAAGAGCGTAGTGCTATAGGGAAATCCAAACTTTAAGAAAAAGGAATTGCAAAGATCGTAGTACAATAGGGGAATCCAAACTCAATTAATGAATGAAATAGTGAAAACACTACAATATTCGAAGTAATACAAATTGGCTACAATGGTGGTAGCTTATCTACGAGAAGAGATATGTTGGTTATGCGCATTCACAAAATTCCCTTAACAAGGGTTTGAAACTAAATTTTGACATAAAATTTAAAACCCTAAGAGCCATAACCCTTTTCCTAGGAGATGAGTGTTGATGTATATGTAACTTTGGAATGTATTTTTCTATGTATCTTATGTATTGTAACCCGATGTTTATTCCGGGATGTTTCTATTATGTATTTGAGTCATGTGGTCATGCCCCGATGTTCCAATCGGGAGGATTAATAATGTAATCAAGTCATATCAAGTCATTAGGTAAGTCCCCACAGTTTCGGGGCACTTGAGTTATTATACACTAATTAAGGTGTAGGCTTGAGTAATTAATTGTTAGTTGGGACGACATGATTGAGTGCACTTCAAGTCAACGGAAGAATATAAATAGAGAGTGAGAGACTCTCTATTTAGAACTTGTGAAATACATCACTTGCTCTCTCAAGTGTGGCACACTTTTGGAGAAGGAAATTTTGGGCGTAGACAGAAGACAGAAGACTGCTGCTGTTTTGGGAGATCTCTTACTATTTTGGTGTTGATTCTATCTTAGAGGAAGTTGCGGGGTTTTCTCCTTTATGGTTTCCCCGAGGAAAACTCTTTGTGTCTCTTGTCTCTTGTGATGTGCTTATGTTTTATTGATGTGCTTGTTATTCTCTTAGTGAAAAGATCCTAAGATCATAATGCTAGCTTAATGTGATGAAAAACTAACATGGTATCAGAGCTAACCTGAGAAGAAGACATTGTACAGCTACAGGAACTAGGGATTCCTAGTTTATGGATCTTCCTCCACATATTTTTAGCAAAAGTAAGGTGGAAAAACTCTCCTCCTTAGGGCGCATCTTTCTGTTGAAGCGGAATTTGATTCCGAGCATTTTCAGTCTTCGATGCGGAAATTAGGGCTTTCTACAGAAGATGAATTTTTGAGTGAGACCAGCATAGGATTTTTCTCCTCATCAAAACTGAACTTGAGAGATCTGGATCAAATAATTTGGTTGGGTGAAATTCTGGGAAAGTCAAACCCTAGTTTGACCCTGAGCTAGGAGAAACCCTAAATACTAAAACTGCTAAGTTTGGGTGCAGTCACCAGATTCCAAGATTGGCGAAGTCTCAGAAGCTAAAAATTTCAAGAACCGAATATAAAATCCTCATGAAGCATGTATCGAAAAATCAGACTCATATTCGCTGTACTACAAGAGATATGATCTCTCCAAGTTAGGGTTCCAGCCTCTTCTAGAATTCATCCCTGAATAGGACATCTGGGGATATCTGCAATATCTTTGGCTACAGAGGTCCAAATGGAATTCCTGAAGATGTTCCAGAAAAGGGCATAGAATTTACTTTCGGTGGTCCGAATGTTAGACTCAGAAGATGAACTTGTGACATGTGGCATGTCGTACAACTTCGTTGTTCTGAACAGTCCTGTAACAGGTGACCTTGGGAAAAGGATCATAAATCCCAAATGGTGAAACCAATTTTAATGAAACCTGTGGTGTTGGATCAGGGACATGCGAGGTTACCTCAGTGGGAAATTTAAGACACATAGGATAAGTGATTTCAGAGATATCATAGAAACAGTAACAGGCATTTCTGCAGAAGAAATCAAAAAATTAGGGCTTCCTGTTCCGGGAGCTTCCCTCCATTGTTTTCAGAAAAGGAGTACATTGGACAGCTCCATTTGAAGAGATCTATCTGTTTGTCCAATCAGATCTAAAGGATTCCAAGTTTTGAAAATTAGGGTTTCTGCAACAAACCCTAGATCAGCAAATTTCGGGACAAGGACGGACACCTCAAATCGGTAAGATCTAATCCTTTGCTATTTCCATTTGAGGTTCTCATTTCAATATGATATATCACATCAGCTTGGTGACAAGCTTGCGGAAGTTGACAACTTCCAATCTTGGAAGTATATGATCTCTCTGAAGAAAATGGATTGGACACCTACATGAGTATGGAGGTTCCAGTTTCATGGGGAGACGAGGTTAGAAGCCTTTCACAAGAAGAACTTGGTTAAGGCCAAAGAAGACATCATGCTCATGCTACAGAGGATGATGAACCATCCAGAAAGAGATCCAGATATGAAAGTGAAGATTCTTCAATCAAGGATGAATATGTTCTGATATCAGCTCTCATAGGTAACATTACTCATGGAAGTGATGATTGGCTTATAGACAGTGGGGCTTCCAAACATATGACAGGATTCAAGGAATTCTTTGTAAGACTTTCAGAACATGAATCACCTCACAAGGTGAAACTAGGAGATGAATACCAATATCCAATAACATGTAGTGGGGAATCTTCATACAAGCTAGACTCTGGTAAGTCTCTAACAATAAAAGAAGTATTTTTTGTTCCAGGACTCAAGAAGAACCTTCTCTCCATTTCAACATTCATAGATGGTCAAGTCATCATGTGGCCAAAAGGAAAGACTATCGATGATGCGGTAGTGATTGGAGAACAAGAAGGAGGCTTGTACAAATTGAAGGGCTATCCAGAACAAGCCTTGATCCATGAAACAGTAGAGCCAAATGAGATTTGGCATAGAAGGCTTGCACACGTGCATTACAGAGCACTACCTATTGCAAGCAAAGCTGTTGAAGGTCTTCCAGAATTTCAAGCTATTTGAAGGGAACAACAAAAATCAGAATATGACCTAAAGAAACCAGTTGAAGAATGCGAAGATCTAGAATGCAGAGACCATGCAGTCATAAGAGTCTCTCAAATCAAAGAACAACTTGAAGCGGTAAAAGAAAAAGTGAAGAATGCAAAAGTGGTGATGGCCACCTTGAATGGCCTCCCAGGATCGTGGAATTCATTCATGTGAGGAATGTGTGCTAGAAGGAAGTGATTACTTTCAATAGACTCTAGAAAGAGAACTCACAAGAAGAAGAAGCTCAAGAAGAGAAGGTGGGAGCAACTGAAGATCAAGCTCTTTCCATCCAAAGAATATCCCTCAAGCAATGAGGAATATGAAGAACTCAACTCTTGAAGAACTTCTTATCCACCTTAGCTTTTGGATAAGAAACGATGCTATTATGAATGAAGAAGACGATGAAGCTGAAGGCTCAAGAAGGAGTCTACCCTCGAAACGAATAAAGATAAGTATTCAATTGTCATTTCATTATATTATTTTGTTATGCATTTCTTTATATTCAGTTATTGTAGGATGTTTGCATTAATGACAGAATACTACTAATATGCACATGATGGGTAAGTAGCTCATGGGGCTATACAAATTCTCCATTGCTACTTATCTAGAATGAAACCTCTTTGCTGACATATTGGATTAGTGCACAATCTCAATGTTGTCTTGGTAGAGATGGAAGGCATCTAGAAAGTTTCAGTGAGATATGGATGAATGTTGTATTGGCTAAAGTAGTTGCATGATCATATATTTATGCATAAGTATTTGCCAGTATGAATATTCTTTATGAAATGTTCTAACCATACAAATGCATTTGACTTGTAGGAAATATAGCATACATAATCACCTACACGGAAAGAAGAATGAAGACTTGTTCCGAAGAACAAGTGACGACATTTCAAGACAAAGAATAATATGATGAATGCAGTGACATCATTGATGCAGAACCTTCCAGACAAGAAGAAGTAACTAAGAAGAAATGGAAGACCAGTTCAAGAAGAATGATGTCAGGGCGAAGTATCGAGACTTGAAGAGAAGTTCATAGTTCCATCATGCAGTATATGGAAACATCGTGGGATACAAAGCAAGATTCGTAGCATGAGGCTTCTCACGAAGAGAAGGCATAGTCTACGAAGAAACATTTACAACTAATAGAAGTGAAGTCACATGACATGCATAATCATGTGTGCAAATGAAAGAAGGCTTTGTACAAGTTCAGAAGACACCCATGGGATAACACATACATGATGAGCTTGATGAATATCTTAACCTTTGCTACAAGGTTGATAGAGGATGACAAGCTCACAGATGGGTGCAAGATGAACTTTTGAAGAAGTTCAAGATAGAGGATCTTAGTGTCCAGTGATCCTAGATGGATACTACTTGTCACTCCAGTACAGAATGTTTCAGTGCATAGAGTATGGAAGAAAGAGGGAGTATGATGCTCCGCTTCAGAGGGAGTCATTGCAGAAGATCTTGAGGTTCGACATGGTACGACAGGATGCATAGATTACTGATGATTCTAGGCTTTACTGAGAGTAAAGTGGATTCCAACCTTTGATCCAAGGTTGAAGGTGGAAGACTAGTGATGCTCCTGTTATGTGTCGATGCACTACTATTCTAGGTATGGAGGTATGGCAGAGTACATATGGGATCTTTCTTGGACAAGGGAAGTATGCAGTAGAGATCCTGAAGAGGTTCGGGATGATGGACTGCAAGGCGATGGCCACACCTATGGCATCGAACCTGAAGCTATTGAGTGATGCTTCGTCAGAGTCGGTTGATGCTATGATGTATCGTCAGATGATTGGGTCATTGATGTACCTGACGAACACGAGACCAGATATCTGCTTTGCTGAGAACACCTTGAGCCAGTACCTGACAGATCTGAGAAGTGTTCACTTGACTGCTGAAAAGCATATTTTGAGGTACGTGAAGGGTATAATTGATTATGGGCTCAAGTACGATGTGAATCATAAGATTAACCTGGAAGGTTATGTTGATTCAGATTGTGCAGACAGTGCCATCGACAGGAAGAGTACTTCGGGATGTTGCTTCAGTATGGGATCAGGTGTGACCTCTTGGTTTAGCAGGAAGCAATCCTGTGTGGCACTCAGTACGGCTGAAGCAGAGTATGTTGCAGCTTGTTCAGCTAGTTGTGAGGCAGTATGGCTGCGGAAGCTACTGTCTGATATATTTGATCTCCAGTTAGATGCTACTTGTATACATTGTGACAACCAGAGTTGCGTGAAGTTGTCAGAGAATCCAGTGTTTCATGACAAGTAGAAGCATATCGAGATCAAGTATCACTATATCAGGGATATGGTGTAGAGAGGAGCAGTGAAGCTCCTGTATGTTGTGATGGAGGAACAGATAGATGATGTATTGATGAAGCCACTGGCTAGGCTGAAGTTCAAGTACTTCAGAGAGAGACTTGGTGTTCTCCAGATCGAGGCTTCCTCCTAGAGAAAGTGATGAGACCCATAGCCATTCTGACATGGTGAGAGGATTGGTTCCTTCCATGGTCAGATGTAAGGGCTGAGCCATTCTGTCATGGTGAGAGGATTGGTTCCTTCCATGTTAGATATGAGTGCTAATATCCATAGCCATTCTGACAAGCAGGTCAGATATAAGGGCTGAGCCATTCTGTCATGGTGGTAGGGTTGCTCCCTTCCATGTTAGATATGAGTGCTAGCCATTCTATTGAGCAGGACAGATGTAAGAGAAATTTCCATTCTAGGAATGGAGGAACCTGGTCAGTTACCAGGAACACTCAATATAAGAACTGAGTAGCCATTCTGATGTGATAGAGGGATGTGTTCCCACTTGATCAGATGTAAGGGCTGGACCATTATGTTCATGGCTAAAGGATTGAGTTCCTTCCATGTTAGATGTGAGTGTTGGCCATTCCGACGAGCAGGTCAGATGTAAGGAAAACTGCCATTCTCTAGGAGAATGGAGGCGCCTGGTCAGTTACCAGGTAGCTCAGTCGAGGAGGACTAGGGGCCATTTTGATATGATTGCTGGGATGTGTTCCCCTCATGATTAGATATGAGTGCATGCCCTTCCATCATTGTGAGCAGGATGTGTTCCCGCCTGGATGGATGTAAGTGCTGAGCCTTGTCACAGATGATAGTAGGTGTGTCCTATCATGCTAGTGACTATAAGTGCTGTGCCATTTCACAGATGATAGTAGGTGTGTCCTATCATGCTGGTGACTGTAAGTGTAGTTCCATTTCGTAGATGGTAGTAGGTGTGTCCTACCATGCTGGTGATTGTAAGTGTAGAGCCTTTTCACAGATGGTAGCAGGTGTGTCCTACCATGCTGGTGATTGTAAGTGCTATGCCTTTCCACAGATGGTAGTAGGTTTGTCCTACCATGCTGATGGATGTGAGCGCCGTGCCTTTCCATAGATGATAGTAGGTGTGTCTTATCATGCTGGTGGTTGTAAGTGATGTGCCATTTCACAGATGATAGTAGGTGTGTCCTATCATGCTAATGATTGTAAGTGCAGTGCCATTTCATAGATGGTAGTAGGTGTGTCCTACCATACTGGTGATTATAAGTGCTGAGCCTTTCCACAGATGGTGGTAGGTGTGTCCTACCATGCTGGTGGATGTGAGCGCTGTGCCTTTCCACAGATGATAGTAGGTGTGTCCTATCATGCTGGTGGTTGTAAGTGCTGTGCCTTTCCACAGATGATAGTAGGTGTGTCCTATCATGCTGGTGGTTGTAAGTGCTGAGCCATTTCACAAATGATAGTAGGTGTGTCCTATCATGCTGCTGGTTGTAAGTGCTGAGCCATTTCACAAATGATAGTAGGTGTGTCCTATCATGCTGGTGAATGTGAGTGCTGGGCCTTTCTGATGGGATTGTAGTTTACTACATGATCAGATGTGAGTGCTGGGCGTGCCTTTCTGACGAGCAAGTCAAATGTAAGTGCTGGGAGAAGACCTACATGAGGGTAGGCCTACAACCAGCATGAAAAAGGGCTGGCTCTGTAGAACTTCCTATGACGAGAAGAATCATGAGATAGCACCAGTGTTGATCCAGATCGAGTGATGATCCAAATCCAGTAATGATGATCCAGTAGTGATGATCCAGATCGAGTGATGGTGCAGATCCAGTCTAGTGATGTTGATCCAGATCGAGAGATGATCCAGATCCAGTGATGATGTTTTATGTTGATCCAGATCGAGAGATGATCCAGATCCAGTGATGATGTTCTATGATGATCCAGATTGAGAGATGATCCAGATCCAGTGAAGATGACTTGAAGACAAAGATGACTTGAAGATGAAGATGACTTGAAGACGAAGATGACTGGAATACGAGATGATCCAGCTGATACAGAGAAGAAGACCAATGCTGAAAATTGTGTCGAAAGAATACCTTCCTAGTTAAGAGGGAGTGTTGATGTATATGTAACTTCAGAATGTATTCTTCTATGTATCTTATGTATTGTAACCCGATGTTTATTCCAGGAGGTTTCTATTATGTATTTGAGTCATGTGGTCATGCCCCGATGTTCCGATCGGGAGGATTAATAATGTAATCAAGTCATATCAAGTCATTAGGTAAGTCCCCACAGTTTCGGGGCACTTGAGTTATTATACACTAATTAAGGTGTAGGCTCGAGTAAGTAATTGTTAGTTGGGCCGACATGATTGAGTGCACTTCAAGTCAACGGAAGAATATAAATAGAGAGTGAGAGACTCTCTATTTATCACTTGTGAAATACATCACTTGCTCTCTCAAGTGTGGCGCACTTTTGGAGAAGGAAATTTTGGGCCTAGATAGAAGACAAAAGACTACTGCTATTTTGGGAGATCTCTTACTGTTTTGGTGTTGATTCTATCTTAGAGGAAGTTGCGGGGTTTTATCCTTTATGGTTTCCCTGAGGAAAACTCTTTGTGTCTCTTATCTCTTGTGATGTGCTTATGTTTTATTGCTGTGCTTGTTATTCTCTCAGTGAAACGATACTAAGATCATAATGCTAGCTTAATGTGATGAAAAACTAACAATGAGGTGGCAAAAGGAATGCAGGATTCAAGGAGCTTAATGGAAACAAAATAACTCATGGCTCCAAGTTTCACTTTTCAACTCCATTTGAGGTTTTCTTGGACTGTTCCAAAGCTTATTTTGAGATGTATATGTTTGGCTAGCTGATAATCATAAAAAATGCATGAGGCACGCTAGAAAAGTGCCTTAAGAGTTTAGGTCTTGCAAAATTGTTGTAAAACTCACAAAGTGTAGGAGTGTTATGAGTTGGTGGCAAATTTGGGTTTCCACTTGAATCAACCACTTATATTGTTTCTGTTTTGTGAGTCTCCTTTTCCTATTTTTTTTTTGGGTGACACTTTTTAAAAACCAATTTACTAAATTACATTGACATATTTATGTAGAAGATTTTGTTTAATTCATTTTCAAATTTTTTTGTTTCACGTAAGGTTATAAACCCAATTTATATTCAATGTTTCAAAAGTAAAATCAAAATCAAATTATATATTAATATAATTGGGTAATTTATAAACCCAATTTACATGACATGGTGTTTTCATTACATTGATAATAAAGTTGTAGAGTGATTCTAAATTGGCACAAATTAAGATGCCCCAATTTTATCATGTTTTTCATCATGAGCATTTGAAAAAAAGATGCCATGTGACGATAGTTTTGATGCAAGGGCCATGTATTGAAGTAGTGCACCCATTGGGACAATTTTTTGTATTTCTAAAGGTTAGTATGTTTTTTTTAAAATATCACTGTTGTTGTGAATAATCCCACAAACATTGCAATGGTGAGATGGAGACATTTTATAGGGTGTCTCGCACTCCAAAATCTTTGTCAATTCAGAGGTTGTATTTTGGTGCTAACATCATCCACGGTTTTGGTGGACCATTCTTTGTGGGCCAATTTTGTATTGGGGTTGTTATATTTTTTCTACCCCAAGCAAAACCTTGGAAAATCACTGATTCTTAGCTAGAATATCTTGATGGAGAGTGAAAACAATGCTCACTAATCGATTGACCCAAACTTAGAAGCTTGCGGTTGTCAAGGGGACTTCACTTAGTGAACCTCTCACATATCACGTGCGATCGTGGGATATTAAAGAATACCCTTAATTTCCAGAGATATTGACCCAAACTCTTTTTGTTGAATCCTCCTCCCAATAATTAAAACCTCTTCCCCACCCCTTTTTATACCCCAATCCTTGTAAACCACCCTACCCACCCCCACCTTAAACCTCTCATCCACCCAATACCTGCAATATATTGGTTCAATTTTTGATAATTTTAAAACCCACAATATGAACTAACGTGATAGGATATTGGTCAACAAGTGAATCCCCCATGGTGGTTGTTGTCTCTGTGATGATATAATCTATATTTATAAATTGAGATATCCCTATGTTCACATATAAGTCACCAATTAATGTGATAGTGTCCACTCAATATATTGTTAATATCATTCATGACCTTAATGCCATATTTAATAGGTCAATTTTAGGTTATGGTTGTTATTTATTTGATATTTTTTGTAAGCTATAATATATTTATACTGATAAGAAGGAAATCTAAAAAGGATTAGGTTTATGTTCTACCACATGGGAAACCAAACCAAATACAAAATAATAAATTGCCATTTGTGACCCACATTCTCTTACTAGTCTTGAATTTAGTTTTCTCTACGTCAAGAGAATAAAAACAATACTTGAAAATAACATGGAAAAAACTATGATAATTGTAAATAAAAAACCCGACCTTAAAAGAAACTGATCTAAGAAGTTAGATTATCATTAGAAATGGAAATCATGGGCACCTCATGTTGTTGGGAAGTTTTAGGAGCTCTTGCTACAAAGTCCAGACCAATGGCATATTTGACCAAAATCTTGAGCTTAGCATCCAACTTTCTAAACTATTTTTGTATTTCATCTATTTTCAATATAACTCATTTCGTTCCTCTTTATTATACAATAATATTTTTCCCAAGAGAGAATTATAGGGCCATTGTCGTTATGTATTTAGTGTCCCTACAGTGAGAGGTACCCACATCCAGGACCCAAGGTCCCATCTCTATCTCAATATCCTTCACCTTGATGTAATCCTGCTTAGTTTTAACCTAGTCTTCAACTTGAGAAAATTATTGTTGAACATTGGTTGGAATTTATTGAAGGTAGGTGGCCCCTGCTTCCATTACTTACAAATTGACTATAGGATGTGAATTACAACCCTTACTTCTCCACATGTGTTTCCCTTGACCTCATATTTCTATAGGAGTTGAAGCTCGAGACAAGCTACGTTTCTAGGGAAGACGAACCCAATTAATGGGGAGATAATTGACGGTAAACTACTAAACTTGTACCTTTGCATACCACCCTCTTTCCTATTGCCTCCACTATCTTATAAGTGTTATATTCTTAGTAAAGGCTGTCAGAGCAAAGAACGTTTAATTAGCGGATGGTATTGTGATTTCGAGTCAGACTAGTGACAAGGGACATATACATGCAGTTCAACTCAGACTCAGAAACTAGGGACTACAGAAGGCCTATGGATTATACCCATTATTATTATTATTATGTATGTATGTGAGGATTCTCATGTTTGAATCGTGAGAGAATGTGAATGTACTTGTGTCATTGTGTGGAGAGTCAAGCCAAGAGTACTGCTGCTACGATGCAAATGAATGACATTGTGAAAAGAAAAAGGGTGGAGGAGGATTATTAGTAAATATCAAAGGAGAAAGTGAAAATACTCTTCCAAGTTCATGTTCAGGTTTAGGTTAGGTAGCATGTGAATTTAGAAGCAAAATGAAGAAGAAGAAATACAAAGAAGAAGAATTAGAAGAATGTGAGTGTCTGATGTGGGGGAAAGCAAGGAAGGAGGCTCTGTTTCTTTCCTATAGACTTGTAGAATGTATCTATTCTATATATAAATAAATATCCACACATGATATCTCCATGTATTCGAAACAAACACGCACTAATATTATGATTTTTCCATGTTTCTGCTTCCTATCACTTTCACAGATATAAGGCATGCTCATAGAAAATAATCCCTTTTCACCACCTTTTTTGTCACACTTTCTTCAAAGGCAGCCAATCACATTAGAGAGAATTTGAGGTCAAAAATGGGCCTCCTAAGAGATGTACTACAAAAATATAAAATATATTAAAATATTATGAGTTAGGGGTTTTATGGGGTAGGTATATATGACAACTCACCTTCTACACTACTTTTTATGCACAATATAAATAACCATGGTTGAGCTACTTTTCTAAATTGACTATAAATAAAATTAATAAAATAACTCTGG
>LPNX010836630.1:221425-245684 GCA_001517045.1 Pseudotsuga menziesii | reverse complement strand
TTTCTTACTGAATTTTAATTCAGGATCCTCTATCCCATAGTGTCCTTTTGTGTGAGTGGTGTGCTTCAAGTTTCAGCTCACGGATGGAGAGGATCTTTTGGCAATTTAGTGCTTATGATTCAGCACCTGCTTTGATATATGATGCTTTTATAGAAGTCTTATGACTCTTTATTTGCCTTTTGGCATTCATTTCTTGGCATGGGATTATTTAAATTTAATACACTGTTCACCTTGCTTCTTTCCATGGGTCCTTTGCTGTTGCTCCTTAGAACATTTTAGATGTGACGTGGATGGAGCCCCAACATAGTACTCCAGACCCCTTGAATCTGGTTTATTTCACAGGGGTTAAGCAGGACTTCAATGTACACAGAGATTTCAAGAAAAATGCTAGAATGGAAGAAACTCAAACAGCAACACACAGTCTGACTACTCGAACATGTCTACCATTCCCAGAAATTTTGGTGTTTCTCAAATAACCCCGAGCTAACTCCCTTTATTGAAACCAATAGACTTAAATTCAAACAAAATGAAAACATGACTCAAAAACAACCAAACATATTATTTATATACAAGACAGAAAACTCAAAGACAACTTTAAGAAAAGTAAGGCTTGAGAAACAAACCATTGACTGGCAGGTTCTCCTCCCATCCCTGTAAATATTGCATCTTTATAAGTAGCAGGGCCAAGTTTTGCTTTGATTTGAAAAGGGCCTACCCACAACTGCTGGAACTTAGTATGTTTTCCTTTCTCATCATGAGGATGATCCCATTTGAGAACTAGGTCTCCCACTTCCAAGTCCCATTAGAGGAAATTTCAACTCAAAATGGGCCCCCTAAAATGAACTAATAACATAATAGTTAAAATAATAAAATAATATTTAATAATTTTGGAGGAAGAAAAGAAAAAAACTACTTTTGTGTTTGTATTTTTGACATATCTCCCTGTGTTTTTACTCAAATTTCGGNTATAGGGTGACACTCCTATTGCAGACTTGGGGGTGACTCTGTCAGCCCACAGGGCGTTGGGTAAGGCTGAGTGCCAACTTCTCTGGTTTTCTACTACAGCCTTATTCAAAATTCTAATAGGTTTTTATTAGAGGACTCGGCCAGGCCATTCCCTTGCGGATAGTAGTTAGAAGAATAATGTAACTTTATCCCTTTATCATGAGAAAATGCAGTCAATTTAATTGATGAAAAATATTTAGCATTGTCAAAAACTAACGAAATTGGAACTCCAAACCTGGTCATGATATGATCTTGTTGGAAGCTAATGACTTCGTCTTCGTTTATCTTGCGCAGTGGGATAGCCTCGACCCAGCGAGTGAAATAATCAGTCGCAGTGAGAATGTACTTGTGCAGCAGGGAAGAATTTGGTTTTATTTCTCCAATAATGTCCATCCCCCACTGTTCAAATGGTTCCATGACCATCACAGGATTTAGAGGTGATGCTGCTTTAGGCTATCTTCCACCACACCTTTGACAAATATCATATGTTCTGACATGTGAATGTGCATCTTTAAAGAGTGTAGGCCAATAGTAACTAGCTCTAAGGATTTTGTGGGTAGTCGTGTCACCTGAATAATGTCCCCCAGCTGGACCATCGTGTAATTCAGACATTACTTTCTCAGCATCTTCTTTCTCCAAGCATCTTAGGAGGACTCCATTGTAGTTCTTTCTAAATAATACGCCTTCTATGATTTGGTAGGAAGCTCATTTTAAATGCAGAGCTCTCCTTTGTTTTGAACTCCAATTTTCTGGCAATAGCCCTGACTGCAAGTAATGCACAAGGTCTCTATACCAGGATTCAGGAGCCGTGAATAAAGGACATACATCCATTACATGCAATTCGGCCTCATCTTCCCATGATTGTTCTTCGTTGTTTCTACTTTCAGTCATCAATTTGCATAATCATTGACCTCTCACTATAGAGGCTGGCTTGAATTCAAGGTCATATTCTTGAAGAGCTGTTACCTAGTTGCCCCTTCTTTCTGAATGAGAAGGGATATTACAGCTGGGTAAGGGACTATTACCTTGGTTCGATTTTTTGATATATAAGACCTGAATTGTTTAACTACCTTAAATACTGCGTAAGCTTTCTTATCAATGGCTGGGTAGTTTAATTCAGCCCCTTGAAGCCCAGTTCTCATGAAAGAGATTGGGAATTCATCACCCCCGTCTTCCTTTTGTGTAAGCACGGCTGCCAATGAATCATCGGATGCAAATGTGTACATAATAAAGTCTTTACTAAAGTATGGAATTTTCAGGGAGGGCACATGTGCAACATCAGTCTTGATTTTGCTGAAAGCATTCCTTTCAGTTTCAGTCCACTTAAACTGTGCATTTTGCTTGACCATCTGCTGTAGTGGCTTAACAGTCTGGGAAAAATCAGCCACAAATCTTCTTACAAAGTTTATGGTTCCCATGAAGGATTGCATTCCCCTTTTATTGTGGGGCATAGGGATTTGTTCAATGGCCTTAATTCTTTCTGGGTCTATAGATATACCTTTATTTGAAACTATATGCCCCAATAGCTTTCCTTCTGTGACAGCGAACACACACTTCTTAGGATTGAGGGAAATGCCATACTTTTGATAGCGTTCGAAAATTTGCTTTAGGTGGAAAGCATGTTCCCCTCTCTTCTTCGAGAATATTGTGATGTCATAAAGGTATACCACAACACTTCGTCCAATCAGCCCGCAGAAAGCTATGTCCATATCCCTCTGAAATGTTGCTCCAGCGTTAATCAGTCCAAAGGGCATTCTTCTATAGGCAAAAGTTCCCCATTTAGTTCTGAACGTTGTCTTTAATCTATCTTCCTCGGCTACTAACACTTGGTTGTAACCAGAGAAACCATCTAACAATGAAAACAATTCAGAACCGGACACCATCTGTAGCAATTGCTCCATGGGAGGCACCGGATAGTTGTCTTTGTCTAAGGCATGGTTTAAGTTTCTGAAGTCCACACACAGTTTGATTTCTCCTGACTTTTTTCTAACTAGTACCAAATTGGACACCCATTCGGAGTGCCTTACTTTAAAAATAATTCTAGCATCTAACAATTTCTTTACTTCGCTCTGGATTAGTGGCTCCAACTTTGGGTGCATCTTCCTTAACAGCTGCTAATATGGCTTGACACCCGCTTTAAGAGGGACTATATGCTTGATGATGCTAGTGTCGTAGGTTTTCAAATCTTGGTACGTCCAGGAAAAGACATCTTTGTACTGTTTAAACAAACTGATGAACTTATCCCTTTCGGCTGGTGAACAACATTTGCTGAGGTTCACAAACTCAGGATCCATCTCAGTCCCTAAGTTTATCAGCTCGAACTGTAGAGTTGATCTGTGAGTCTTTACATTGGTGGGTCTCCTAAATTTTTCATTTAAGTCAAACATTTTCTCTAACGTTCTGACCCCTTTAGGAATGAAATTGTCAAAATTCATCTCTGCTTGGTGCTCTTCATCATTGATAATCACTCCTCTGAATACCTCATCATTTGTTAAACATTCTATGATTTGCTGGTCATCATCGAACACCCACAAATTGGTGATCATATCCGGTACTGAAGGCCTGAAAAGCAATTCAACAATACATCGATTATTTGAGGGAACAAGCCTGGCGGCCGAAGTGGCCAATAAGTCAGCTGCTGCGTTTTTCATTCTTGGGATTGAAATAATATTGAATGCATAAAAACATTTAAGCAAATCCCATACCTCATTTTGGTAAGATTTCAAGTGAGGGGAATTACAGTGAATTTGATTCCGGATTTGTTTCACAATGATTTCAGAATCCCCAAAAAATTTCAAATTACTTACCTTCAATTCAATTGCTTTCTTGAGACCCTGCACCAGCGCTTCATATTCAGCTGTATTGTTAGTACACTCAAACTCTAATCTACATGACAGGAAATGTTTATTCTTCTGTGGATCAATACGGATGCAGCCGGTCCCTGATCCTTCTAAAGTCTTCGAGCCGTCAAAAAATAAAGTCCAAAAATCACTAACTACTGAACATGAATCTACAACTACCGCTAAATCTATTATTTTACAATCAATCTCATCAGCCTAAGAAAATCGAAGGAGATCAGGCTGAGTGTCAGATGTGTCGCTGGCCTCTTCCGCTTGATAATTCCCTGGTTCCAGTTCGAGAAAATAGTTTCCCAACACATAGTCAACTGATACATTCTTCTCATTCAGTTGAGTAACATTGTACATCATGTGCGGTTCTCTTAAAATTTTAATCTGGTTGGGACTCCCTTTGTATGGTAACCACAGATGAGACCAATCTGAGGTAAAATATCCATTTAATTTAGCTGACCAGTCTCTGCTCAGGACCAGGTTGTAAGCGTCTGGTATATCAGCCACCATGATGTTAATAACTTGGCATACTCTGTCATCGGATGCCAAACGGATTAGGATGTCTTCCATCTCACCAATTACCTTAACGTCTGTCCTGTCCAATTGCACCACCCTCCATGTGGTTGGCTTAGGCTACCCATTTATTTTCTTACATACTGATACGGGCATGACATTAATAGACGCCCCTGAGTCTACCAGACAATTGTGCACGTTATGATTAAAGATTTCAAACGTCAGGAGGAAAGGTGGATGTTTAGTCTTAGACTTACCTCCGGTGCTAGCTTCTCCAATTTCTTCTTCGTCCCGGGGTTGATTGTCAGAGGGAAACTTCTCTTCTGATGCTTTAAGTGCTTTAAACAACCTTTCTTTCTGTTGTGGTACTTTACACATTTCAAACAGTGGGACATTTGCCTTTATCTTCTTCAAATCCTCAACAATGTCATATTCGATATGTTGTTTAATGGCCAACATTATGTTCTGCTTAGGATCTTGGCTAGTAATAGTGAATTCCAAAATATTATCAGCCAAAGATTTATCTTGAAATTTCTTCTTGATATTTATTTGCAGCCTTCTGATCTTTGGGAGTAACAGACTGTCATCACTAATCATCCCTTGGCTCCTAGTTGTCACGTTAGCTTCCCTGACATCCTTGTGTCCCTGAGTATTTTCCTCTTCTGCATCAAGTAAGGAGACAGAATTCCATAATGCCATGGTCTCTTCTTCCTGTCCTTTTGTAGAAGTGGAAGCAACACTTTCTTTCTTTTCCTCATCATCCTCCTTTGTTAATCTTGAATCCAACATTTGATTCATAACCAATGTCATTGAATTTATCCATTGCGGACAGTTCCTTTTAGAATGAGGCTGTTGATGAAAGGTATAGAAATTTTCCATCCCTATCTCTGTCAGATTCATGGATGCATTTTTTTGAGGAGGAGGTTGGGGCTGATTGTTGTCCTCCCTTTTCTTATAATAAGGCCTATAGAACTTTTGTGCTTCTTTTTCTTTCTCTAAGTCTATGATCTTATTAGACAACTTTTGCATCATTTTTGCCATACTTTCATAATCTGGTGACTTTTCTTCCTTAGGCTTAGTGAACAATAAGGTTTTTATTCCCGCACCTTTCTCTCCTGATTGTTCTGGATAGTCTTTAATACTTTCTCTCTTTGCTTCCACCACTTCTACCTCTTCATAGGTCTCTGTCAAAGTAGGCTTGGCCCTACCTTTTGCAAACATGGCCAACTCAGGGCCCAGAGCTGAAGTATAGTATTCAATCAATACTTTGTCCGAAGGCTTATCTGTTTCAGAGAAATTTTTAAGATATGCTGCAAACCTTTGTGTGAAATTGTGCACTTTTTCCCTTTTCTCTTTCTTCAATGCACACAGTCCTTTCATGAGGGTAGCGTGAGTCTTTTGTACTGTGTACTTACTTCTGAACATTCTCTCGAAGGTATCCCAGTCCGGGATAGAGTTAGCGGGCAATCCAAAATACCATGAGGCCGTAGCTCCTTTGAGGGTATGCGAAAATAGTCTACACACCACATCTTCGTGTTCCCCAGCCCTCAGACCTTCTATTGCCAAGTAGAAACTTTGTAGATGATCGTCCACTAGGATCTTTTCATTGGGGTCAAATTTAGGCAGTAACTTCTCAAAGGCTTGAGGTAGGTCATGCAAAGGCAGGGTCAGATTTAGAGGTGATCTGGCTCTCCATGCAGGTGGTGGGTTTGGAGGATTAGGTGGAGGTTGATTTGCGTTAACGCTGGCCATAAGTTGAGGTGGAGAGTGAGGGGGTGAACCCACAGGGGTGTGAACAGGAGAACTGTAAGGGGTACCTGGGCCTTCTTGGTTCAAAGGTAATGCAACCTCCTGCAGAGCAGTCTCTACAAGTTCTTCCCAGTCTCAAACCAACAATGAATCTTCTGCTATAGGACGGTCTTTCTTCTTGTATTCTCTTCTAGGAAAGTCAGGGATAATTGGAAACCCTCCAAGATTCTTTACATATGCTCAGGTGTGCCTTCTGAGGTCGTTAACTACTTCGTTACCAACAACATATAGATGTTCTTTGTTTTCTTCTTCCGGAATTGGATTACGCGGTCCACTACTTTCAGAACTGTAACTAGCGGAATAATCTTGGGAAAACGGGTTTCCTCGGCCAGCCATGCACTGGCGGCCCTCCTTCTAGTGCCAAAACTGTTGAGTCCTGGAAAATCGCAGGTGGCAACAATAAGGGATTCTCCCCAATCAACGTTCCCAACTAGCCCGTTGACTGTTTGGTATAGGGAATCCATCCGGTTTGCGGTCCGACTACCATAGGTCAAGTAACAAAACAAAGGCTTTACCGGTCGCGGCCCGGCCCATCGAGTTTTTGTGTTTTGACTTAATATATGAAATGCAAGTGCCTAACTAAATGCAGGGTGATAAAGATGCAGGGAGCATTCATAATGTGATGCGCAGGTTCTTACCTCTCGTCTTATAGCTCATAGGCATCCCAATCGCATACAACAAAAGCAAGCTGACTATCTAAACTATCCCTAGGGAGCAGAATTAGTATTTAATGGTGAGTAATGCATTTTGTACGTGCATAATGAAGAATTACAGATAGCTGATACTTCATTCAAGATACATGAACAGTTACGGATATTCAAATAACTAGATAGCCGATCATTTTATAAGCAACATTTCTTACTCACAGTGGAAAATATCCCAAAATATACCGAAAAGCATTCAACAAGAACATAGGCTCAGGAAATTGAACACTCTTACAGTAAATGAAAACAGTAGAAAATGATATAGTTCCTCTTCGACATTATTCATTGAGTTGTATTGATACATTCCACTTCTCACTCTTTCCAACAGGAAAAATTGTAGTTTCCTTTGCAAAACGAAGTAGTTCCTCTTACAAGCAAACATTTACAAAATTTTACAGGGAAAAAGCCCTTTCTCAGTCCTACTTTCACCTATTTAAACTACAACTGTGGCCCCTTGGGATGCCTCCCTCCTCCCCCTTTCAGCTTCCCTGACTCTTCAAATTCCTCTACCTAGCAAGTAACTGACAGATCTTTCCGTTCCATCTCTTCGTTGCCACGCATGTTGTCCTTTCTTTCGCTTGTCCCCATGGCCTTGGTTCGATCCATTCCAAAACGCTTAGCCATACCTTCGTGCCATCGTAGTCCCACCAATCCCTTGGGTCCCTCTGGACAAAAAAAAAGGCATCATTTATGTATTTACGTTACAAAACAAAATAGCAAGATCTACTTTTGAAACAATCATCCCGTGAGGAAATTACCAGGCGCCGACACCACTATCTCGACCATGGCGGGAAACTTACTGGCGGTTCAACAATACTTACATCAGAAGGGTGTATCACTCCGTGGGTGGGAAACACCATTAATCGAGTGCCGAAAGGGTAGGACTTTGGAGGCTAAACGGATCTCCCCAGCCGCAACGGCGGATGAGACCAGGATTGAAGACATAAACTAACCGCGGGTGGGAAAGGACCAAATCAGACGTCGACAGATACTTGCATCGGAGGCTCACTAACTATCCCCAGCCGCAACGGTGGGAGGGTATAAGCTACGGTCCAGCGATTTAAGAGAAAAACGAATCGGACGTCGGAGGGATCTAGACTTCGGATGAATAAATGATCTTGGAGCCGCAATGGCGGAGGTGCTGGGACTTTGCAACTTTCGATCAAACAACAAAAAGAGGGCCGATCATAGAAAAAATAAACGATTAAAACAGCGTTAAGGGTTAGCTGCAACCAAAGTCGTTTTTTCTTAGCGAAGGCTGCCCTGAAGAACAAGATTTTACTTTTCTTCGGCTAGTAAACAAGACATCCACGACTCAAACCAAAATTGAACATGGCATACATAAATCTACGGGCATCCAACTTCAAATTAAAATAAAAAGAAGACACGCTCAAGAGGCCCAAGAGTTCAACAGTCAAACTGTGCGAAATAATGAGGAGGGGCCCAGAAATTAAAACGTTAATTTGGGGGAGAACAATTGCGGTAGCAACAAGTTGATTGCCAGAGTAGAGATGACAAAGAATAGAATGTTTTCGCTGACTATGAGAAATGATCTGACTAACTCTTTGAATGCTTATAAAACTAAGAGTTTAGATCAATCATGGTTATGGAATTTGAGATATGGCCATTTACATTTTGGTGGTTTAGAATTGCTACAGAAGAAGTAGATGGTAAAAGGATTGTCGAGTATTGAGCAGCCAGCAAGCTCATGTGAGATTTGCATATTGGGAAAGCATCATAGAGAGAAATTTATTTATGGAGTCTAAAACAGAGCAAAGTAACCATTGGAGCTGGTACACATAGATTTGTGTGGACCGATGCAAACACCTTCTTTGACTGGTAATGTTTATTTTATGTCTTTCATTGATGATTATAGTAAAAAAACTTGGGTGTATTTGTTGAAATAGAAATCTCAAGCATTTGACGTGTTCAAGAATTTTAAAGCTATGGCTGAAAAAGAGAGTAACAAATTTATTAAAGTCTTGATATTAGATGGAGGAGGTGAATATATGTCAAATGAATTTATGGATTTTTGTAATTATCATGGAATTAAAAGGCAGTTTACTGCACGCTACACTCCATAGCAAAACCGTGTAGCAGAAAGGAAGAATCAAACCATTATGAACATGGCTCAAAGTATGATGAAGGAGAAGCATATTTCAAATGAATATTGGGGAGACGCTGTTACTTGTTCAATGTACATCCTAAATAGAAGCCCAACGAAGAGCGTGAAGGATCGAGTTCCTCAGCAAGCTTGGAGCAGTAAGTGTAGCAGCATATCTCATTTAAGAATTTTTGGTTGTGTAGCTTATGCACATGTACCTGAAGAGTTAAGAAGAAAGTTAGAGGACATAAGTGTATTTTTGTTGGATATAGTGAAGAATCTAAAGCATATAGACTTTATAATCACATCACCAAGAAGTTTGTAATTAGTAGAGATGTGGTGTTTAAAGAAAAAGAAGCATGGGATGGGAGAATTGATAAATTAGTTGGTGAGGAAGCTATAACACCTCACACAGAAGATGAAGAAGATGAACATGGCACACATGGAGGACAGTTGACTCCGCATACACTAGCAACAAGGACACCTGCCAGAACGCTCAGAACTCATGAACATGGTGAACCATCAAGTGTTGGTGGACGACAAGGAACAAGATCGGAGGTAAGCAATGAATCAAATCATACATTGGCATCATTAAGAAATAAAGTTAGAGGTTAGAAGGCTAGAAGTTTAAGAGAATTGTATGAATATAATGATGAAATAGATCAAGTTTCAAATTTTGCATTTATAGCATGTGATCCTGTAGATTTTGATGAAGCTATTAAAAACGATGTTTGGATAAACGCAATGGATGAAGAAATTGATTCCATAGAAAGAAATAATATTTGGAATATCGTGGAATTGCCTGAAGATAAAGATTGTATTGGTGTCAAATGAATTTATAAAACTAAGTTAAATGCTGATGGTGATGTTGAAAAATATAAAGCAAGACTTGTAGCTCAAGGGTTTAGTCAACAACCTGGAATTGATTATAATGATACATTTTCACCTCTAGCCAGACTTGATACGGTAAGAATGGTATTAGCTACTACTGCTCATAATAAATGGTATGTACATCAAATGGATGTAATGTCTTCATTTTTGAATGGATCTTTATAAGAAGAGGTTTATGTGAGACAACCTCCAGGATATGAGGTTTATGGACAAGAAGACAAAGTCTATAGATTGAAGAAAGTGTTGTATGGATTGAAGCAGGCACCCAGAGTTTGGTACAATAGAATTGATGAATATTTGAATGGTGAAGGATTCAATAGAAGTACAAGTGAACCAACATTGTATACAAAGGTAAATCAAGAAGGTAAAATATTTATTGTTTGTTTATATGTGGATGATTTGATATTCACTGGAGATATTTCTGTAGATGAGTTCAAGAAAGCCATGAAAATAGAATTGAGATGACTGATTTAGGATTGATGAAATATTTCCTTGGTATTGAAGTAATTCAATCTGAAGATGGTATTTTTATATGTCAGTCTAAATATGCAAAAGATGTGTTGAAAAGATTCAGAATGCCAAATTGTAAGCCAACTGTAACTCCAATAGCAACCGGCACAAAAATTAGTAAGGATGATGATGGGTCAAAGGTTGATCCAACGATGTATAAGAGACTGGTTGGAAGTCTCATGTACTTAAATGCAACAAGACATAATATAATGTTTGTAGTAATTTTGATTTCAAGGTTTATGGAAACACCAAAGAGTACCCACTGAAAAGCTGGAAAGAGAATCCTAAGATATATTGTCGGAACAACAAATTTTGGTATCGAGTATACATGTAATTCAAATTTTAAGTTGATTGGATACATTGACAGTGATTTTGCAGGTTCTATTGATGATAGAAAGAGCACATTTTGATATGTGTTCAGTTTTGGATCGAGATCAGTAGCATGGGAATTGAAGAAGCAGCCCATAGTGACACTATCCTCTGTTGAAGCAAAGTATGTTGCAGCAACAACAGCTGCATGTCAAACAATATGGATGAGAAGAACTCTTTCTGAGTTACAGCATGAACAAAATGAACCAACTCCAATTTTCTGTGATAATAACTCATCTATTGCAATATCAAGAAATCATGTCTTTCACAAAAGAAGTAAGCATATTGATACACAGTATCATTTTATTCGTGAACTGATAAACAACAATGAAATCAATGTGGAATTTTTCACATCAAGAAATCAATTTGTAGACTTGTTTACAAAACCATTGGGAAAATATTTGTTTGAACTTCATAGGAAAAACATTGGGGTTTGTAAGCTGTAACAGAAATCAAGTGTTAGAAAATTTTGTTTTTTGAGTGTAGTAATTAAGGGGGGAATGTTGGAATTATGTAATTACTCCACCACCAGGCTGCAATAGATTTTGAAGCGGCAACATCAGCTGCCGGAACTTTGAAGAGCCATCACCATTCAGCTTGTGGCCGCTACAACACTGAAGAGCCGCAAACCGCCTCACCGAAACACTACCAGAAAAACATCAGATTATTTAAATTGTCAAAAGGAATTTTGCTGCAACAGAATAGTGCCATCAAAGCACATATAATTCTCCTGAACAGGTAGCGTACTTTATATTTATGTCAGACTGTAACAGACAATAAATTATACATAGAGAATCCTTTTTTTTGTATAAACGAAGGGCTAGCTTGTATTTAATGACCGACTTAGCCATAATCCTATATATACCTAGTTTGTAAACCATATTTTAGATGTTGAATATGAACAACATAGCGTAATAGAAATAGAGTTGAAACTCTGATATTTTCCTGTGTAGTTTTGTGTTTTTCTCTGTTTTTGAAAAACTGAGTTTTATTTTTTATGTCAAGTTGCTGTAGCATCTTGTGTTTTTAGTGTGAGTATTGTTTATTTATTTAGTAGAATGTGTGTGATAAGTTTATGGACGCAGGGGTCATCAAATCAGTGAAACATAGTGAGCTGCAACAAATCTTTGCGTGAGCTATGAGTGATGTCAGCAGTCACAGCTAGTTGAATTAAGGGTATAGAGTGTTGCTGGCTATAACAGGCAACTGCAACACCTTCTACTGAGTACCATTAGTAGTAGTAGCTGAGCTACAATAGTCCTGTGGGTGCTATGTTGTTGTTTTGAGTTCTATCATTAAAGTTGTACATTGCTGAGAAAGGTTGTACATTGATTGTAAGTGTTTTTTTGAGCTATACGTGAAGTCTTTAGTGCTGCTAAGGAAAGGAGTGGCACTCCCCTGCCTTCCCCATGGGATCAAATTAGCTTGAGACCTGGCTGGGGATGCAAGGGGCCTATTAAAACATGCTTCCTTTCTTCATTTCCTACTGTACGATTGCAATCTTCTAATCCATGTCCTTCGGCACCTTTCAACTCTTCTCATCGACCCTCCTCTGTATCTAGGAAATCCCCTCATCCACATTTTGCACCATTAATGCAGTCATGTAGTACTCAATCTTCATCTAGAGTCTCTGTAGTGTCATCTAGTACTCAAGCTCCATATAGAGACTCTGTGCAAGTTCATATTGCAGGGCCATCTAGCGACTCTAAGCTAGTTACGATAGGGACATCTAGTTAGGCTCGAGAGTCAGTTACTAGAGGATCCTCAATAGAAGGTGTTTCTCTTTAGGAT
This sequence comes from Pseudotsuga menziesii, assembly GCA_001517045.1. Taxonomy (NCBI): domain Eukaryota; kingdom Viridiplantae; phylum Streptophyta; class Pinopsida; order Pinales; family Pinaceae; genus Pseudotsuga; species Pseudotsuga menziesii. Next base: position 233,139 of record LPNX010836630.1, on the reverse strand, counting down.
TAGGTAATATGTTATTCCTTTTTTGTCAGGTATAGTTGAAATGTCTTCAAAATATAAAAATGCATGAACGCATTAATATTTTGGCAGGCAAAGCCAGGAGTTATCAGATACTCTCGCAATGATTGAGAATGAATATTTAGTAAGAACAAGATTCCATTCCCTTTACTTGAAAATTAATATATATATCTTTTATTCCCTTGACTTACATATATATATATATATATATATATATATATATATATATATATTATTTTGAGTTGCAGCCTGTCCAAAGACCTACCAACTTTCTCATAGTCATTGAAAAGGTTCCCAAATTACTCAGGAGGGATCAGGTACAATATTTAAATCGATACGTGTGAAGAGATCAGTTCATTTCTAGGTACAATATTTAGCTTTAATTAAGTATGCAAAATCTGAAATGTAACTCCATGTTTATTTAGGAATCATAGAGCAATGGAAATTATAACCAGATTTCTAGAAATCATACCACTGAATGGTGTGGTTAGAGATCTTATCTCGCACAACCTCTTGACAATTACAATGATAATTACGATGACAATGAGAATGACATGAATGATGATCGGAAGATGATGATCCTTATAAGAAAGTGTTGGTAGAGGTAAATAAATCTAGTTACACTACAATCTCCAAGATTAAAATGTGTTCAATCATAGTTATAAGTTATACATGATTAAAATTGTAACCATATCCCACTTGTTATGCATGCTTTAAATGGTAGCCATATCCCATATGCTTTAAATGATGACAATAATGAACTAGATGGCAATGACAATGATGATATTTTTGATGATGATGGAGATGATCATCATCATCATCGTCATCATCGAAATCATTGTCATTGTCATCATGATTATCACACTAGTCATCATCATTGTCATAATCATCATTCATGTCATCATCATCGTCATTGTCCTTGACATCATCATCATCATCATCATCATTACTATTGTCATCAGTTATTCATCATTACCTTTGGCATAAGAGATAACATCTACCCAAAACATGTGATTGGTGGAAAAGGGTCATGGAATACACATATGATTTATGCATGAGAAATAACAACTTTATTTTTTAAGATGATCAACATCGTCATTCTCATCGTATTCATCATCATTCTCATTGTCATCATCAACATAACTATCATTCATTTAATTTCCATCATAATCATCATCAACATCCTCATTTTCATTATCACCATCATAATCATCATCATCATCATCCTTATCCTCATTATCAACAACATTATCATCATCATCATAGCCATCCTCAATATCATAATCATTATCCTCATTGTCATCTTCAACATCTGGATGCAAAACTAGATGCAAAAGTGGATAAAAACATGGATGCAACAAAAGTAGGTGCATAAGGGAGTGCACCAAAAGTGGATGCAAAAGGGGGTGCAAAAAATGACACAATCTTGGAAGCAAAAGATGATGAAAAAAGTGACACAAAAGTGGATGCAACCATGGATGTAAAATTGGATGCAAAAGTTAAAGCAAAACTAGGTGGAAAAGTAGGAGCAAAAATGGGTGTGACTTGGGACGTGACAAAAATAGATGCAAAAGTGGATGCAATAGTAGATGCAAAAAAAGACGTAAACATGGATGCAAAATGTGATGAAAAAATGGATGAAAATGTGGCTACAAAAGTGGACAAAAAAAAAGGATGCGAAAGTGGATGTAGAAGTGGGTGAAACAAAACTAGATGAAAAACTAGACAAAAAATAGGATGTAAACTTTGATGGAAAACTTGGCGCACGAGGGGATGCAAAAAAAGAAGTAGAAGTGGATGCAAAAGAGGATGTAAAAAAGGATGCAACAGTGGATGAAAACATGGGTGTAAAAGTGGAGGAAAACATGGACATAAAAGGGGGTGCAACAAGAGTAGATGTAGAAACTATACGTAAATCTAGGCGCAAAACTAGGTGCAAAACTTGGTACAAAACTTGATGCAAAACCTGGCACATAACAAGGTGCGAAACCCGATGCAAATTACACCATAATTTGCACCAGATTTAGAGAAATGACGCAAAAAATGCCTAAAATAGCACCAACCCATGAAATTGAGCCATTTGTCCAAAAATGAAGAAAAATACATTGAAAAATGATCTAGACGCAAAATGGAAGCAAAAAGGGACACTAATCATAGGTTTTTATTGTAGTGCCACCTGTCCATTACCCAGTGACCACCGTATATGGTGGTTTCTGGAACTAGGGTTTCGCTCAGTAGGGGACAATGCATTTCACGCCAATGATGACCAAACTTGGAAAACCACAGATGATGGGTATGCAGTTGGTGTTGCCATATTTCCCATGCCCAAACACACTAGAAGGAGTTGATGAAATTCAAAATTGTGGCTTCGTGATGTTTTTGCACACCGGGCACAATTCCACCAAGTGTCCCTGAATGGTATCTGGAGGTGACCTACGACTCGCCATAGATCGATGCTCGAGCCTCCGATCGATGAACTATCGATTCCGTTGGATTCATGACGTGTGATTTTAGCTAGGAGGGGCCTCTCCCTCCTATCCATTTCCTAGCGACCACCGTATACGGTGGTTTCTGAAACTAGGGTTTTGCTCAGTAGGGGACAATGCATTTCATGCCAATGAGGGCCAAACTTGGAAAGCCACAGATGGTGGGGATGCAGTTGGCATTGCCATATTTCCCATGCCCAAACACACTAGCAGGATTTGATGAATATCAAAATTGCGGCTCCATGACGTGTTTTGCACACCGAGAACAAGTCCACGAAGTGTCCTTGAATGGTATCTAAAGGTGACCTACAACTCGCCATAGATAGATGCTTAGGCCTCCGATCGACGAACCGTTGATTCCGTTGGATTTGTGACATGGGATTAGTCATTGGGTGCATGAGGTTTGTTGAATAGTGTTGTTGTTCGTTGATGAAATGTGAAGCATGTATTTCACTTAGTTTTATTAAATTACACTTGAACATTGACTTAACTTGTAATTTAATCATCCAAACTCACAATTTTTAATTAGATATATCCAATTGGTGTGCATGTAGTGAGTTCATTGAAACCTTGAAATACATTTTATTGCACTTAGATTTATTAAATTACACAAGCAAGAACTTTGACTTTACTTGTAATGATCATCCAAAATCACAATTTCTAATTAGATATCCAATTAGTGTGCATGTAGTGAGATCATTGAAACCTTTAAATATAATAGTTTGTTCTTTTGGCATAGTACATTCATAAGTAATAGATAATCCACACAAATCAATACAATAGATTGACATAAGAACATGTGGAAACCAAAGAAAAAATTCAAAGTGAAATGTATCATTCATTTATAACTGAAATGTCAATGTACATGTCTCCAAAAGTACATATATATCCAAAAGTAACCAGAATTACTTGTCTCCAAAACTATCCAAGCCACATGTACATGTATCCAAAACTATCTAAGCCACATGTACATGTAAGTGAAATGTCAATGTACATGTCTCCAAAAGTACATGTATCCAAAACTATCCAAGCCACATGTACATGTATCGAAATGTACATATCCCATAAGACACATCAAAAATCAAGCTTCCTCTTGTTCTTTCCCGACGTTGATCCTCTAGGCACAACTCTAGGTCCAGTGTGCATCTCTGGATCCTGCAAATTAAATATCAATTGTTAAATTCAACTAACTATGTACTAATAAATTAGCTTAATAAAATACCATATCTAAATTAACTCAACAATTATCAACATGTTCATCGACATTGAATGAAGCAATTGGTCATTAATGGACATCTCACCTCAGCGAGAGACTGTGACAAAGGGGATTGTGTTCCTTGTGTAGCAGATAGAGCTGTTGGTTGTACATCAAGGATGGTCACATCCATGGTCGAACCAGAGGGGGTAGGAACTACTGGTGGTGGCTACGATCACCAAATGTTGAAATAGTTAGACCTGTGCATGAATAAACAATAGAGAACAATAACATACTATGTCTAGATCATGTTCAAATAGTTGTACCTTTGTGTGACTTGTTGCCATTGTAGATGCAGCACTAACTGTTGCATCAACCATCCATGCGAGGTTTTCAATAGTAAACTTTGGCTCATGATGCAGTAAACATGCAAATCAAACATTAACAAAACATTTTATGCACTAGATTTAAAGTTAACCAAGAAATATCATCGAAGGATATACATTACCATGGTATCAGTAGCTCCATATTCGTGGACAAATGGACTCTTTCTAGGAGTATGCCGCCTCATATACACATGACCCTTTTTCTCATATGGCCTATGAGGAGATACAACTTGAGGAAATGGTCCAAGTGTTTTGGTTGGTGCCTATAGTCGACAAGTGTTCATGTAGTTAGACATGCATGATTCAATGAACATACATGTATTTAAAAAATGACATTTTTAATTGTTTACCTAGAGCCCAAATGTTTCCTCGGTCGATACGACCATGGATTCTACCTCCATCATTGCTTTTCCTCATGAAGGATTTGGCATATGCAATTTTAATAATTGTAAAAATTAGACCGTAGATAACATTAGTGAACTAACATGTATAGTATGTGGAAATTAACAAATTAACAAGTATTAGAAAACTGAAATTTTAAAATGTTTACCTCGGTGTGAGATATGATAATGGGTGCTATATGAATCTCTCCACCAACCAAAGGATCAGTGGATGGAATGTCATGCCCAAATGTTTCCATGGTCGATACGACCATGGATTATACCTCCATCACTGCTTTCCCCCGTGAAGGATCCGGCATCTGCAAGTTTAATAATTGTAAATATTGGACCATAGATAGCATTAGTGAACTAACATGTACAGTATGTTGAAATTAACAAATTAACAAGTATTAAAAAACTGAAATTTTAAAATGTTTACCTCCATGTGAGATACGACAATGGGTGCTATATGAATCTCTCCACCAACTAAGGGATCAGTGGATAGAATTTCATGCCCCTCTGTAGAGTGTGGAACATGAAACTCTGGCTCATCGCTGCTGGCATAAAGCATCAACTGCAAGTTCACGAAATTAATATATTAGCTCAAACTATACATATGTGTACAAAGAGGAAAATCAATGAATAATTTATTACAATTAACCATCTACATACATCACTCAGAAACCCATTGAAGACAACATCTAAGGAAAGACCATAGCAGGGACGACCAGACAATGTGCGCTCGTGAGGCTCAAAAGTAGGCTGAGGATGGTGATTGATGGTGCTGCACTAGTAGATGGTCCTGCACTAGAGGGGGGTACTACACTAGTGGGTGGTACTGCACTAGAAGATGGTCCTACACCATGGCTACCTGGTGTACGTACCATTCCAGGGACTAATGTCCCTTTCTCACCTATATGTTGAACCATAGTGCTACGACGAACAACTACCCATGCCAAACTCAAATATGCATCATGTTTCTGTGGAATAACACGATGTACAGGTGGGACATCTGGCCCAAGAAACTGCCTACGAGGTGCAGGGATATAGCGATCAAGGTATTGAAGCCTGAAATTGGCTCGGTTTTGGGGCATCCCCCCACTGATCCCCTGAAACTGCAATATATCAAAATAGTTTACGTGTTTACCCAATATGAACTCTGCATACATATTTCAAAGGAAATACAGGGGGATTTCCCTGTTGTTATGTGGTGGCATATCAAAAACCATATACCATCTGTCCATCCAGTTTATAACAAATGGATGAAATGTGCACCACTCAATAGAGATATGAGGCCTATTTGCATTTGGGATTTCCCCCATGCGAGGGTCCCTAAACAATGAAAATATATTCTCTTTGGTTATTTTCAACTTTTTGATTGCATTGTAGTCAATCCCATCAGCATACTCTTGTCTTTTTCTTTCTCTATATGATGTAATATCATATAGTATGTTGCTTTACAATTAAATAGTCTCAACAATTGCATCCAAAGTGAATGAAAGTGAACGACGAATCCTATCACCTCCACTAAAAGCCGTGCTAAGTCCTCTCAAGTGGGCAAGCTCACTCATTATTTTAGCATTTGTGTCCATAGCCGCAACTGCAATTAAAAAATCAATAAGAAAATCATTAGAAACATATACATGGTATATAATGACGTCTCTTGAAAATTGAAAATGTAAATTAAATCAAACTCACATAATAAATTTAATGGCATTCACTTACATACATTTAAAACTTAAAATTAAACATTTAACAATTAAATAGTAAGTTTTGTCCAACTTCTTTCTAGAAGTTAAGGCACTTCTTAACCCTCATTGGTGACTTTTCCATGCACACTTGGGTTTAAACTTCTTTGAATTTAGGAGTGTTATTTTGACATGTTTTGGCCTTCATGTCCCTTGGATATGTAAAAGAAAGGGGCAAGGGACTATTAGGACATGTGAGGCAAGAAAAGGGGTGATAAAGGGTTGCCACCATATCCTCTAAATATAATTGAATCGATCATGGTTGGGAACACTCTCACGATGCACTCTAGGTAGTTCATGGGTGTTCACCTTTTCCATTGTTGTATAAACATGGAAACCAACCAAAAGTGACATGGAAAATTAAGAATTTGAATAGAATTGGTTGTAGATGAGCTTAGAGACTTGACATGTAGAAATATATTACCCATTGTTTTTGCTATTTTAAAAAACGGTTGATAAACCTAGTGATGCAAGGGCATAGACTATTTGAGTAAAGTCATTTATGTCTTTGCTAGGTCAAGGGATCTTAGGGAGACCTAGAGTCTCACATGTTTCTAATTTGCTTTATTATGTTTATAGGATAAAAGAAGCAGAATTCAAGTTCTATTTAGTTTAGGTGATGACCTTTAATTAATTAGATTGTTGGTAGCTCAATAGCACTAGGGTCAGAATTGCATGATGATTATGAACTCGTCGATGGTGCGATGAATACCAAGGTTGTATGGGGGTGTCAGAACGTGTTGACTTGTAATTCGATATCACAGTGAGAAGTTTCATATATTTCAACTTTTTTGTCATTACGATAAGGCCAAGGGCATGGAGGGTAAGTCATATGCACAGAACAAGAGCAAAGTGCCGAGGAAGGTATAATTAAAACACAAATGAGGTGGGTGCTATAACCAAGAAGTGCAAATATTTTAGTGGAAAAATGGTGGTGGCTGCTAAAACTGGAGGAAGGAATAAAACTAGTCATAGTTACTAGTTTTAACTCTGTGTTTATATATATATATTGTTGATTTTATATAATACACTATTTTATGTTTCAAAGGGCAGGCCCGAGAGGCACTTTGTTAGTGTGTTTTGGCATTTAGTTAAGGATGCTTAACTAAGAGGCAATGTATAACTACATACACTTGTGATGAAATTTTGATTATGTTCATAGAAAAATGATTGTGATGAAATTTTGAGAAACCAATTTACTAATTTTTTATGCATTTTTTCTATTCATGCTTGTGCACATGCATTTCATCTTGTTATGGCCATTTCTGAGGAAACTTATTCAATTAGTGTCATGGGAAAATGTCCTTTGAGGGTTGGAAATTTGGGTTTGATGTGGATGGATACATTGTATAAAGGGAGGAGTTCTATATTTTTTTATTTTTGGTTGCATTAGGAATTTTTCAGTTCTTGAAAATGAATTCATTGTAATTATTCACTCATCTTGGTTGAGGGGGATGTGAATTTAATTAGTGACTCGGTTATTTCCAATTTGCTAAATAATACAAAATTTGGTTGTTTTACACTATTAAAAAACAATATTCTAGGTTTAGAGTTGACAAAAAAGAATGCTATGGGTGATTGAATTACCTAGATGATAATTCATGAGTGGATTTTCCTCCCCTCCAACTAAATCATTTCCTCTAACAATCCACGTCACCCAATTCACTCCTGATTTTTGCGTTCCTAATGGTAGAATGTGCCGCGGGTTTCGAGACTGTGTATATAAATTTATTTTAATTTTACAAATCGCGTACGGGTTTTTGCGCCAAGAGGCGCTCTACAGCCTAGTATGGGGGAGATCTTGTAACGTGATGTAACATTACTAACGTTTGTAACATGTCGGCAAAAAATAATAGTGATAGTGAATATTACGGGAGAGATCTTGTAAGGTGATGTAAAGTTAGTAACATTTGTAACATGTTGGCAAAAAATAATAGTGATAGTGAATATTATAGGAGAGATCTTGTAACGTGATGTAATGTTTGTAACATGTCGGCAAAAAATAATAGTGATAGTGAATATTATGGGAGGGATTTTGTAACACAAAATAAAAAATAATATCACTTTCGTAAAGTTATTTTTCTTGATAAAAAATAAATTTTTTAATAGGGCAAAATAAATGTCGGCCAGAAAAACAATCTAATATGGGGGAGATGTTGTAATCTTCATACCTAACAAAACAATAAAAAAGTAAAAAATTAATTATCCGTAAAAAAAATATGTGGGTTAAGAAAAAAAACACAAAATTGAATTATTCCCAAAAACATGTTGGTGTTGGACTTGCACATGGTTTTAAAACCATGTGCAAGGCATTCTAAATAACCCATGGTTTTATTGTACATGGTTTAGGAGGTTTTGCACATGGTTTTTAAACCATGTGCAAGGCCTCCTAAACAACCCATGGTTTTATTGTACATGGTTTAGGAGGTCCTTGTAAATGGTTTTAAGACCATGTGCAAGGCCTTCTAAACAACCCATGATTGTAGGAGGGCCTTGCATATGGTTTTCAAACCATGTATGGGGAAATGATGCAATGTTCGTTCCTAACAAAATAAAAAATAATAAAAAATATTATATGTCGGCCATAAATAATATTAAATATTAATAACAATAAAATTATATGTGGACCTTAAATAAAAAGATGTCACTTTTGGTTTGAATCAAATCAATGGATACCTAAGAAGAGATTTGCCCCGGGAGAGATTTGATCCATCTCGACGCTTGATAGAGCCTAGGATTTGGATCTATGCTGGTATAACTACATGCTGCATACACGTTTTGTAGTTATATAACGCGTACACAATATGTTTGCCTATCCTACATGTCTCATGACATGTGAGGCTCGGGTTGAACCGTGGCAAGTGCTATGTAGCAAAAACACGTTGTATTTTTATGTAACGTGATTGTGTTTTTGAAAACTAGGATTGCATCTAAAAGGTCACTCATCTTCTTGCACTCACCCATTAGGATCCCTAAAGTCCAATAAAAATAAAATTATGAAACATAACAGCAACTCCTAACCTATCTAATCCTCTAGCATGTGGAATCCAAGACTCCCTAGCAACATTTGTTATCCATGTTGAGTTATTATTTAATTACAAATAAATAATAATAATTTCCATAATCCATAATCCACACACCTAATACCACAATAATAAGAAATAACATAATCATATATGTTTAAGTCTTACCATCAACCCGTTACATTTTTACAAATTAATTTATATAATTAACCAATATAAATATAACATTTAATATTATAATAAATTAAATAATACATTTAAACATTACTTTTTATACCTGCCTCAGCAGGTATATTGTAATCAATCGAAGTCAAAATCCTTTGACTTTGGGTATTAGTTGGTGTCTTTTGAGGCACTTATAAAGAATTAAAACCTGTTTTCCAAAGTATGACTTAGGGGTTTGCAAAATATTTTTTTTTAATTTTGTTAAAAATCTAATTTTCTAAACAGCTGATTGGTGGATCAGAGATGATGTCAACATTGGGATTTGGTATCTGGATTTGAGTTGACATGTGGCAAGATGACATCATAATGATAAAATTAAAAAAATCAAAATTATATTTTATTTCCATCTATGCTCATGCCTCCTGCTGCTGCCGTGTGGACCGTGCTGCAGCCCGACCTTCGAATCCTATCAGGGACACTTCATTTACTGCTGTGTTGATCTCACAGCACTTTCCAGGATTTCATCTCTATGTTCAGTTGTTGCAGAATCTAGGTCTCGCTTTGCTCCCTCTTATCCAGCAGCATCTAGAAATGTCTCTCCCTAACCGCCCTTCACTGCAACAACCTACTTACAGTACAGTTCTTTCTCCTGGGGCTTCTGGATTGGGTTGTTAGGAAGCTAATCCCAAATAGACCTGCTCGTAACCTAACAGAGAAATTGCAGTGCACTCTGGTTCAAATCAAACTTTACCTTCGTCATCGTATAAAGATTCAAGTCGTACATTTATATCGATCCAGCCTGCACAGCAACGAAGCCGATTTTCAGGCATCGATGGGGGATTTGAATTATCACAGTTACTATATTCTAACGTTCCAAGATCTGCATCCCGGGAATACTTTCAAACGTCTCAACCAAGGAGAGCTTGTTTGAATGATTTAAATCATAGGTATTATTTCCGAGCATATAATAATCAGGATGCAGCTGCTTTCGATAACACTACAGCTACTGCCATTCTTGAGTATATTGGAGATGAAAATTCTATGACTCCAATTTTGCCTAGCCTTCCCACTTATAACGACACTGCGACTGTCACTAACTTTAGCAGAGCACTGCGAAGCTTGGCTTCCGAGGAACACCCAGTAGATGTTCCGTAGGTTATAGATGAAATCCTCATCTTCACAGTTGGACTCGGGTTGCTTTCGTGTGAAACTGGAAGCAACTGTTCAGGACCCAACGGAGAGAGGATCAGTGCAAGTATCAACAACGTATCCTTTGTAGAGCCCATGATCGCACTGCTTCAGGCTTATTATTACGCCATAAATGGTGTCTTTACCACGGATTTTCCATCAAAACCAGCTGTTAGTTTCAACTACACGGGGGACGATATACCCCAAAGTCTTTGGGCACCTGATCCTGCAACAAAAGTGAAAGTATTTGAATACAACTCGACAGTTCAGCTGGTTTTTTAGTCAACAAACATCTTCGTGGCAGAGAACCATCCAATGCATCTTCATGGCTACAACTTTTACATTGTTGGATATGGCTTCGGGAACTATAACCCAGATACCAACCCGCTTAACTTTAATCTAGTTTATCCCCCACTGCGCAACATAGTAATCGCTCCAGTGAGTGGGTGGGTTGCCATAAGATTCAGAACTGCCAATCCAGGTATATAAAGACTTGCATTTTATTCTTTTACTAACTCAATTCCATCATATTTAATTCTTTTACTAACCAAGAAAACTGTTGATGTGTGAAAAGGAATGTGGTTTCTACACTGCCATTTAGACGACCACTTCGCTTGGGGATTGAATATAGTGTTTCTAGCGAAGAACGGTAATGGTTCTTTGGAATCAATTGAGGCCCCTCCTTCGGATCTTCCTACTTGCTAGAGAATGAACAATCATAATGGGCCAAGAAGCATCGTATCCTCATCCTTTTCACTGAATTGCACTTTAGAGATATTGTTGAACGTAGGCGTTTAGGCCTAATTATTAAACGAGATATGAGCATTAGAGCTGTTTTGATAAAAAATAAAACATGATTAATAGTAGGTAAAAGGATATAAAAAATAGTTGTATTATTAGGATTATTAGGAAGTATTAAATATCTATTAAATACTTGATGATCAATTATTTGTGACAGTGAATATCTTTATGAATTGAATCCGGAAAAGTCAAAATTGTTCCTTGTATGGTTGATGAGACGGTTTTTTATTTTTATTTTATTTTTAGTTGTAAAGATAATTAAGTGTGATGTTAATATTGTTTTGGATTGTAAATTTTTTATTTTTTTTTAAATCATAATTTTATATA